>CM065817.1:106822715-107335361 GCA_033398695.1 Orobanche coerulescens | reverse complement strand
GGGACTAGGGTCATGAAGTTCCTTTGGACTTGGATTAAAGGTTCATCGTGTTTCTAGAGGAATACACTCAAGAAGTTCATTTGAATTTGGATTTAAGGTTCATGAGGTTCCTAGAGGACTAGGCTCATGAAGTTCAATTGAATTTGGATCTATGTTTCATAAGGTTCCTAGAGGACTAGGCTCATGAAGTTCCATTGGATTTGGATTTAAGTTTCATGATGTTCCTATAGGAATATGCTCATGAAGTTCCTTCGTATTTGGATTTAAGGTTCATGAGGTTCCGACAGGACTAGACTCAAGAAGTTCCTTTGAATTTGGATTTAAGGTTCATGAGGTTCCTAGAGGACTAGGCTCATGAAGTTCTTTTGTATTTGGATTAAAGGTACATGGAGTTCCTAGAGGACAAGGCTCATGAAGTTCCTTCGGATTTTGATTTAAGGTTCATGAGGTTGATAGGGGACTAGGCTCATGAAGTTCCATTAAATTTGGATTTAAGTTTCATGAAGTTCCGAGAGGACTAGGCTCATGAAGTTCCATTAAATTTGGATTTAAGGTTCATGATGTTCCTAGAGGACTAAACTCATAGAGTTCCTTTGGATTTAGATTTTTCATGAGGTTCCTAGAGGACGAGACTCATGAAGTTCCTTTGGATTTGCATTAAAGGTTCATGAGGTTCCTAGAGGACTAGGCGGTTCCTAGAGGACTAGGCTTATGAAGTTCCTTCGGATTTGGATTAAGGTCCATGAGGTTCCTAGAGGACTGTGCTCATGAAGTTCCTTTGGATTTGGATTTAATGTTCATGAGGTTCCTAGAGTACTAGGCTAATGAAGTTCCATTGAATTTAGATTTATGTTTCATGAAGTTCTGAGAGGACTAGGCTCATGAAGTTCCTTAAGATTTTGGATTTAAGGTTCATCAGGTTCCTAGAAGATTAGGCTCATGAAGTTCCTTCTTATGTGGATTAAAGGTTCACGAGGTTCCTAGAGACCACGCTCATGAAGTTACATTGAATTTGGATTTAAGTTTCATGAGGTTCCTAGAGGACTAGGTTCATGAAGCTCCTTTAAATTTAGGTTAAAGGTTCATGAGGTTCCTAGATGACTACACTCAAGAAGTTCCTTTGAATTTGGATTTAAGGTTCAGGAGGTTGCTAGAGGACTAGGCTCATGAAGCTCCATTGAATTTGGATTTATGTTTCAAGAGGTTCCTATAGGACTAGGCTCATGAAGTTCCATTGGATTTGGATTTAAGTTTCTTGAAGTTCCTATAGGAATAAGCTCATGAAGTTCCTTCGAATTTGGATTTAATGTTCATGAGGTTCCTAGAGGACTAGACTCAAGAAGTTCATTTGAATTTAGATTTAAGGTTCATGAGGACTAAGCTCATGATGTTCTTTTGGATTTGGATTAAAGGTACATGGAGTTCCTAGAGGACAAGGCTCATGAAGTTCCTTCGGATTTTGATTTAAGGTTCATGAGGCTCATGAAATTCCATTGGATTTGGGTTTAAGGTTCATGAGGTTCCTAGAGGACTAGGCTCATGAAATTCCTCCGGATTTAGATTAAAGGTTCATGATGTTCCTATAGGACTAGGCTCATGAATTTCCTTCGAATTTAGATTTTAAGGTTCATGAGGTTAGAGGACTAGGCTCATGAAGTTCCATTGAATTTGGATATAAGTTTCATAAGGTTCCTACAGGACTAGGCTCATGAACTTCCTTTGGATTTGGATTAAAGGTTCATGAGGTTCCTAGAGAACTACACTCAAGAAGTTCATTTGAATTTGGATTTAAGGTTCATGAGGTTCCTAGAGGACTAGGCTCATGAAGTTCCATTGAATTTGGATTTATGTTTCATGAGGTTCCTAGAGGACTAGGCTCATGAAGTTACATTGGATTTGGATTTAAGTTTCATGAAGTTCCTAAAGGAATAAGCTCATGAAATTCCTTCATATTTGGATTTAAGGTTCATGAGCTTCCTACAGGACTAGACTCAAGAAGTTCCATTGAATTTAGATTTATGTTTCATGAAGTTCCGAGAGGACTAGGCTCATGAAGTTCCTTAAGATTTTGGATTTAAGGTTCATGAGGTTCCTAGAAGATTAGGCTCATGAAGCTCCTTCTTATGTGGATTAAAGGTTCATGAGGTTCCTAGAGATTAGGCTCATGAAGTTCCTTCTTATGTAGATTAAAGGTTCATGAGGTTCCTAGAGGACTAGGCTCATGAAGTTCCTTTGGATTTGGATTTAAGTTTCATGAGGTTCCTAGAAGACTAGGCTCATGAAGTTCCATTGAATTTGGATTTATGTTTCATGAAGTTCCTAGGGGACTAGGGTCATGAAGTTCCTTTGGACTTGGATTAAAGGTTCATCAGGTTCCTAGAGGACTACACTCAAGAAGTTCATTTGAATTTGGATTTAAGGTTCATGAGGTTCCTAGAGGACTAGGCTCATGAAGTTCAATTGAATTTGGATCTATGTTTCATAAGGTTCCTAGAGGACTAGGCTCATGAAGTTCCATTGGATTTGGATTTAAGTTTCATGATGTTCCTATAGGAATATGCTCATGAAGTTCCTTCGTATTTGGATTTAAGGTTCATGAGGTTCCGACAGGACTAGACTCAAGAAGTTCCTTTGAATTTGGATTTAAGGTTCATGAGGTTCCTAGAGGACTAGGCTCATGAAGTTCTTTTGTATTTGGATTAAAGGTACATGGAGTTCCTAGAGGACAAGGCTCATAAAGTTCCTTCGGATTTTGATTTAAGGTTCATGAGGTTGATAGGGGACTAGGCTCATGAAGTTCCATTAAATTTGGATTTAAGTTTCATGAAGTTCCGAGAGGACTAGGCTCATGAAGTTCCTTAGGATTTTGGATTTAAGGTTCATGATGTTCCTAGAGGACTAAACTCATAGAGTTCCTTTGGATTTAGATTTTTCATGAGGTTCCTAGAGGACGAGACTCATGAAGTTCCTTTGGATTTGCATTAAAGGTTCATGAGGTTCCTAGAGGACTAGGCGGTTCCTAGAGGACTAGGCTTATGAAGTTCCTTCGGATTTGGATTAAGGTCCATGAGGTTCCTAGAGGACTGTGCTCATGAAGTTCCTTTGGATTTGGATTTAATGTTCATGAGGTTCCTAGAGTACTAGGCTAATGAAGTTCCATTGAATTTAGATTTATGTTTCATGAAGTTCTGAGAGGACTAGGCTCATGAAGTTCCTTAAGATTTTGGATTTAAGGTTCATCAGGTTCCTAGAAGATTAGGCTCATGAAGTTCCTTCTTATGTGGATTAAAGGTTCACGAGGTTCCTAGAGACCACGCTCATGAAGTTACATTGAATTTGGATTTAAGTTTCATGAGGTTCCTAGAGGACTAGGTTCATCAAGCTCCTTTGAATTTAGGTTAAAGGTTCATGAGGTTCCTAGATGACTACACTCAAGAAGTTCCTTTGAATTTGGATTTAAGGTTCAGGGGGTTTCTAGAGGACTAGGCTCATGAAGCTCCATTGAATTTGGATTTATGTTTCATGAGGTTCCTATAGGACTAGGCTCATGAAGTTCCATTGGATTTGGATTTAAGTTTCTTGAAGTTCCTATAGGAATAAGCTCATGAAGTTCCTTCGAATTTGGATTTAATGTTCATGAGGTTCCTAGAGGACTAGACTCAAGAAGTTCATTTGAATTTAGATTTAAGGTTCATGAGGTTCCTAGAGGACTAAGCTCATGATGTTCTTTTGGATTTGGATTAAAGGTACATGGAGTTCCTAGAGGACAAGGCTCATGAAGTTCCTTCGGATTTTGATTTAAGGTTCGTGAGGCTCATGAAATTCCATTGGATTTGGGTTTAAGGTTCATGAGGTTCCTAGAGGACTAGTGTAACGCTCGGTTTCTTTTTTTTTCGGTACGTTAATTATTTTCATGGTATTTAATTATTTTAAATGATGGGTTTAATTAATTAGCCAAGTTAGATTAAAATACAAGTTTTGGGCTAAGTTAATTAAAAGATTTAATTATATTGGGCTAGTAAGAAATGAGTTTTGAGCCTAGCCCATTAGTGTAGTCATTAGGCTTTATCCTAAAATGACTTATAAAAATATCACAAACCCTAACTCCCTCCTCTCTTCCTCATTTCGGCCGATCCCATCTCCTATCTCTCTCTCATTTTTCTCTTCCAAAGCCACAATCATCTTCTCCTTCATTTCCTTATTGGTGTAACAAGCTTAGGTAAGATCTTTTAAGGTATTCTAATCTTTTCTTTTGATTTATATTCAATTAATTGTTTTAAGTGTTGATTATCATCTAGAAATTTCATCACCATCTCCTATACATGGTGTATGATGAGCCTAGATGATCATATTATGTAAAAGATCTATATGATTCATAAAAATCATCAAGTTGTAACTTGTGTGATTTAAAGAAGATAGATCTTATGGTTTTAACCAATGTTGTTATTGTTATAAGTTGTATGTTATCATCATCTCTAGATTATATCTACACCTTATACATGGTGTATGATGGATCTAGATGATTATATAAAATACAAGGTCTAAATGAACCATGGAAATCACCAAGTTTTATTTAGGTGATAAAATGTGATAGATCTTGTGAATGGTTATAATTCTTGTTAATTATTATTTTGATTCTCAACATATCCATATCCATATGTTTAGATCTAAGTATACAACTTTATAGCATCTTCTAAGATGTGTATATAAATGTTTGTGTATTTGAAAGATCAAGGAACCCTTAAGAAAGGGGAAAATTATGAGTTTAAGTGGTTTGTCATATATTATGTTGATTTGATTCTTTTCCTTGTGACTAAATGAAATGCCAATGACCCCTAGCCCTTTTTAGTGCCACCATATTCATAGGGGACTGAATTTGGGTGATAAACACATCTAGGAATGTGTTTCAAAAGGGAGAGGAATGGATTGGTTAAAAAGATTAAGGGTTGGCTACGATTCTGTTTCCATCAGATTTGTAGTCATATTACAAAAATCATAACTTGAATTCTATAACTCAAACGGATCTCAAACTTGTGCCAAAAGTTTAAAAATTGTGTTGGGTAACTTTCTTATGAAGGTCACTCTCACTAATTAGGAATTTATCCATGGGCAAGAACGGCACCTTTGCTGGTAGGTCTGATCCGGGTCTGATCTGATAGGTCAACTTGTTTTATTCGTTTCTAGGGCTTGGGAAATGATCTAATGGGATTCCAAGTTCCCACATGTGTGTTATGACCTAAAGTTGTGATCTGGAGTTTATGGGATGTTATCTCCAAGTATTTCTTGGTCATATTGAGTTCACACTCCAGATCAGTTTTCTGTCATCAGCTTTTAAGGGTTTTGTAATTAGTCATGTTGTGAATTTCGTATCTAGAGTTTGGGAAACCCTTTTTGGTCGATTCCAACTCTGAGACTTTGGTATTTATGTCTATTATCTCTGTGATTTTTAGTTTGGACAATGTCTACCCACAAGTTGGGTAGAATTGGCCAACACTACTGATTCCTATGATTTGGGACTGCACTGCGATGTCTTTTTAAAAGCATCATAATAAATTCATATTTTGGAGTTAGAGTGAGTTCTTTACTGTTTTAAAAAGGGGAAAGACTCTAGTTTCTTAGAAAAATTTAATATTGATATGTTAATACTTAGGAAAATTAAGTAAATCCATCTTTAACGGCGGGTCTGTTTTTAGACCTTGCTGTCCAGATTTTTGTTTAAGTCTTTAAGCTTCATCTTTGGGTATATCCTAACTCCTAGTTTATAATAGGTGAAGTTTTGGCATTTGCTCAAGTGTGGTAGCCAGGTTTGATTTAGCAATCTCCCTTAAGTATTCAAGGTGAGTTCTCTCACTCCATTGTCTCAATATTTATGATTGCTAGGTTAGCACGTGAGTGTTAAATTATTATTATGGTATGATAATGTGGATGCATGCTTAAATTGTTAATCATACATGTGCACTGTATGTTTATTGTTGAGGGGATCATAGCAATTATCCGGCTTTTGTCCGGTGCGCGTGGTTAGGTATAATTACTCCAATACCCTCCGGGATGTGAGGTGAGGGTAAGATTAACCCAATACTCTTCGGTTGTGCGATGCGGGTAACCTACTAGCCCTCCTTATAAGCCTTGATTTGTTCTTGGCTTATGTTTAAATGTTATAACTGTATATTTTAATCTAGGTCTAGTGATTGTGGATATTGGTATAATGTTGTGTTTGAATTCACTAAGCTTTGTGCTTACGGTTTACTTAACATTTTTCAGGTTTTACGATTAAGGAGGCTAGGGACTGACGGGAGCATTCGTGACACACTGCTATTTATTTTACGTCAATGAACATTTTAGTACTTCCGCTTTTGACATTTTTATATTAGAAAGTTTTACTTATGTTGTTTTCTTTAGAAGTTTGATAACTTGATTGCCATTATTGGCTTATTAAATTAAATAAATGAAGTTCCTTTATGAATTGGTGTCAAACTTTATATTATTTCGGTAAAAAAAAAATAAATAAATAAATAAATAAATTTTGGGTGTTACAAGTTGGTATCAGAGCTTTTCATTTGAGTGAACTAGGCCTTCTTAGGGATGTCTAGACTCAAATTTAAAACATTTTATTTCTCTTGTACAAAGTTTATTAAAAACTAGCAGTGAAGATGTCACGGTGCGCCGGTCAGCCAGCCAAGTAAGTTGTATTTACTAATTGAGTTTAAATTTTATTACTTATCAAACACAATAGTATGCTCCATTTATGACATATCTCAAAGACTAGCCTAGGAGGATAATTATATGCCTTTAGTGCTACTATCTACCATGTGAGAATTTAGGCCTTTTAGATCTACCATGAGTGTGAATTAAACTGTTACGGCTGAGCAAGTGAAATTTTGAAACTAGACCAAACCGAAATTGGAACTTCTATATTGAATAATAGAAGGGCCCTATTATTCAATATATTGGAGCCGGTTTTGGGGACGGGCAAGGTTGAAAAGTTTTCAAAGTTTGAGTGTTTTCGATCTCTTAGACATGCATAGGTTGAATCGTTTTTTTCTTATCAATTTTAGATGGCTCCGCTGCCGCCTCAATGCAATTCAAATAGCTCAAGTTAGGGAACTCGTTCTTTGAGGAGTTCAATAATGCTTTTAACGAGATCATTCCGAATGTCACGGCTAACATCATTGATCAAGTTCGTACTCGCTAGATGAGCGTATGGCGGATGCACCTCCGCCTGGGGGCTCGATCCTCCTGCTCGTGATTTAATGTACTACTACGAGAAGTTCGGCAAGTGCAGCCCACCTCATTGGGATGGGGAGGACGATCCAGGCAGCTAAACACCGGTTATTCGACGTGGAGGGCGCCTTTATGACTATACGGTGCCTGCACCGGTTTAGAGTGTTGGTAGCAAAGAACCAAATGAGGAAGCGGGTAAGACATGGTGGAACACCACCACGGGAAGAATGACGGAAGAAGTCAAGGGCAATTACTTGGGCCCGCTTGTGGAGTGGTTCGAGGCACGGTATGTGCCTAGGGTGGAGCAACAAAGAATGATGCAGAGTTCATGGCGTTACAAATGCACCACCGAGTCTCATAGTGATCTCGAACGTCAAGTTCATGGAGATGCTTTTCTGTCCTACTTTTGCCGGAGATGAAGCGTGGCTTGTTAGTCGGTACATCTCGATTTTACGCATCGACATCCGGAATTTGTGAGCATGCAAGACTTTACGACCTTGGGTGCGTCATGGGGGCAGCGAAGAGAGAGAGATTGAGCCGCAAACTCAATCTAAGAGGAAACTGAGAGCACTTTTTCTAAAACTTCTAATGAGGCTCATAAGAAGACAAAGTTCGGGATAAACCAAGATATGAATACAAGCCATCTGCGAAGGTGGTGATCGACCCCCATTGGTGTGTTATAACCGTAAGAAGGAAGGGCATCACTGGAAGAATTGCAAGGCTCCAAAAGCCATTACTGACCTCCCAAGTTACTACTGTTGCAGCGGTACCAGCTTGTTACAATTGCCAAGAGAAGGGGCACAAGAAACACGATTGCCCAAAGTCAAGAAGTATGGGAATGCAAATCCCAATACCGCCCGACCTCTAACGGACCAACTATGTTGACACGAGGACGTGTCCACTACCTTACGAGGGAAGAGCTCGCGAAGCTCGCGATCGTATGAGTAAACATCTCTTCCTTATCTTTCATTTTATGCTATGCCATAGAGTAATTGTTTTATTTCTTAAATATTATGAATCGTGCACTTATTTGTTAGATTCTCACCGCCGCCGTTATGTTTGATTCTCGCGCTACTCACTCCTTCGTGTCACGCACGTTCATAAATCGTTTGGGGCGTGGTGTCGGGAAACTAGCACGCCCCATGGTTATCGGGTTGCCGACAATCGAACTATCTTCGTATCGATGTTTATCGGGTTGTACCCTTGAATTTTCGGGAGTAGAATACCCCATTGATCTTATCCCTATTGCTATGAGGGAACTTTGCGTTATTGTGGGTATGGATTGGCTCGATGCATTCGATGCGTAAATTCTTTGTCGCGAGAGACAAGTTCTTGTTCAAAACCCTAGGGTTGGAGAACTTATTATTCCTGGAGATATTCCCCATTTGTATATTGATTCTTGTTCATCTTATATTGCACTAGTTAATTTTCCAGTTGTTTCAGACTTTGGTGACTTCTTTCCTGAGGAACTCCCGGGTTTGCCACCTATTAGGCATGTGGAGTTTCGCATTGATTTAGTACTGGCGCTGTTCCGATCGCCAAATCTCCTTATCGCTTGGCGCCATCCGAGATGAAAGAGCTTCAAGATCGTTACAGGAGCTTAGTGATAAGGGGTTTATACGGCCAAGTTTCTCGCCGTGGGTGCTCCTATACTTTTCGCGAAAAGAAGGACGGTTCTCAAAGAATGTGCATAGATTATCGGGAGTTGAATAAACTCACGATAAAGAACCGTTATCCTTTACCTCGTATCGACGATCTTTTCGACCAACTCCAAGGAGCGTCTTGGTTTTCCAAGATTGATTTGCGTTCGGTTATCATCGATGCGAGTTCGTGATCGTGACATTGAGAAAACGGCGTTTCAACCCGATACGGACACTTTGAATTTGTGGTGATGCCTTTCGGACTCACTAATGCACCCATTGCTTTTATGGATCTTATGAATCGGGTGTGTGGTCCGATGCTCGACCGCTCGGTCATTGTGTTTATTGACGATATTTTGGTCTATTCTAAGACTAGGGAGGAGCATGAAAGGCACATTCGGGAACTTCTAGAGACACTACGGAGAGAACGGCTTTATGCTAAATTTTCTAAGTGTGAATTTTGGTTAGAAGAGGTTCAATTCTTGGGCCACGTGGTGAACAAGGAAGGTATCAAGGTCGATCCGGCCAAGATTGATGCGGTTAAGAAATGGGAAGCTCCTAAATCGCCTTCGGAGATTCGTAGTTTCTTAGGTTTGGCCAGTTACTATCGTAGGTTTATTGAAAATTTCTCAAAGATTGCTCTACCTCTTACGCGATTGACCAAGAAGTCGGAAAAATTTGTTTGGGGTCCGAACAACAGTTTGCATTTGAAGATCTTAAGACGCGGTTGTGTAATGCCCGGTTTTGACCTTACCTAAGGAGTGGAAGACATGGTAGTGTATCGCGACGCATCCCTCCCGGGTTTTGGTGCCGTGTTGATGCAACGGGTAAGGTGATAGCTTATGCGTCTCGCCAGCCTAAAACCTCACGAAAGGAACTACCCCACTCATGACTGGAGTTAGGAGTTGTTGTTTTTGCTCTCAAGATATGGAGGCACTACCTTTACGGGGTTAAGTGTATCATTTACACCGACCATAAAAGTTTGAAGTACCTTTTCGATCAGCGGGATTTGAATATGAGGCGGAGTTAGATGGTTAGATGTGGTGAAAGATTACGATTGTGAGATTCACTACCACCCCAGAAGCTAATGTGGTAGCCGACGCACTCATCGTAAGCAACTGTCGAACCGATTCGAGCTAAATGTCTTCGGATGACTATGGAGACATCATTATTGCGTATGATTCGAGATGCTCAAGATGTGGCGACTCAAGAGGGGAACCCAAATCGTGAAAGGATTGTGAATGAGTTACCTAAGATGGAGCGAGATGGGCGTGGATTACTAACTCGTTATGGTAGGGTTTGGGTTCCATTTATGGTGGGAACCGGAAAACTCTTATGGAAGAAGCTCACAGTCCAAGTTTTCTATTCATCTTGGTGCTACAAAAATGTACCGAGATCTTCGTGAGGGTTATTGGTGGCACGGGATGAAGAATGATGTGGCCCGATATGTAGAAGAATGCCTAACATGCCGGAAGGTCAAAGCCGAACACCAGAAACCTCATGGGAAGTTGCAACCTTTGGAGATTCCTGAGTGGAAATGGGAGCACTTAACCATGGACTTTATTACAAAACTTCCTAAGACTGCAAGGGGAGCGGATACGATATGGGTAGTTGTGGATCGATTGACGAAGAGTGCTCATTTCCTGGCCATCAAGGAAAGTTCTTCAGCTGAAAAATTGGCCGAGATTTTTGTTCGGGAGATAGTTTCATTGCACGGGGTGCCCGTATCTATTGTCTAGATCGAGATACTCGATTCACCTCTCGATTTTGGCGTAAATTCCAAGAAGAATTGGGTACCCGATTGCATTTCGATCTGCGTTCCATCCGCAAACCGATGGGCGAGTGAGCGGACGATACAGACTTTGGAGGACATGCTTCGGGCATGTGCAATTGATTTTGGAGGCGGTTGGGATGATCATCTTCATTTAGCCGAAGTTTTCATATAACAATGATTATCATTCTAGTATCGACATGCCCCGTATGAAGCAATGTATGGTAGGAAGTGTAGAACCCCGGTGTGTTGGGGTGAGGTTGGACAGAGGGTGCTCGGTAGCACCGATATTGTTTTGCGGACCACGGAGAAAATCAAAATGATCGGGGATCATTTGGTCACCGCTAGGAGTCATCGAAGAGTTATGCGTATAAGCGGCGCTCCGATCTTGAGTTTCGTGTTGGGGATCATGTGTTATTAAAGGTCTCCCCTTGGACGGGAGTGATTACGTTCCGCAAGCGTGGAAAGCAGGGACCTCGGTTCATTGGACCTTATAAGATCATAGCTCGCGTTGGTAAGGTAGCGTACCGGTTGGAGCTGCCTGACGAGCTTAGTTTGATTCATAACACCTTCCACGTGTCTCAGTTGAGGAAGTGCATTGTTGACGATACCGCCGTGGTACCTCTGGAAGACATCCAAATTGACGAACGGCTCAACTATGTTGAGAAACCTATCGCGGTTGTTGATCGAAAGTCAAAGACCCTTCGGAGCGGTAAGACTGTTTATTCTGTTAAGGTTCAGTGGCAGCATAGGAAGGGATCTGAGTGTACATGGGAACCTGAAGACGAGATGAGGGCGCATTATCCCGAGTTATTCAGAGAGATCGACTTCGAGGCCGAAGTCCCTTCTTAGTAGGGGAGAGTTGTAACGCTCGGTTTCTTTTTTTTTCGGTACGTTAATTATTTTCATGGTATTTAATTATTTTAAATGATGGGTTTAATTAATTAGCCAAGTTAGATTAAAATACAAGTTTTGGGCTAAGTTAATTAAAAGATTTAATTATATTGGGCTAGTAAGAAATGAGTTTTGAGCCTAGCCCATTAGTGTAGTCATTAGGCTTTATCCTAAAATGACTTATAAAAATATCACAAACCCTAACTCCCTCCTCTCTTCCTCATTTCGGCCGATCCCATCTCCCATCTCTCTCTCATTTTTCTCTTCCAAAGCCACAATCATCTTCTCCTTCATTTCCTTATTGGTGTAACAAGCTTAGGTAAGATCTTTTAAGGTATTCTAATCTTTTCTTTTGATTTATATTCAATTAATTGTTTTAAGTGTTGATTATCATCTAGAAATTTCATCACCATCTCCTATACATGGTGTATGATGAGCCTAGATGATCATATTATGTAAAAGATCTATATGATTCATAAAAATCATCAAGTTGTAACTTGTGTGATTTAAAGAAGATAGATCTTATGGTTTTAACCAATGTTGTTATTGTTATAAGTTGTATGTTATCATCATCTCTACATTATATCTACACCTTATACATGGTGTATGATGGATCTAGATGATTATATAAAATACAAGGTCTAAATGAACCATGGAAATCACCAAGTTTTATTTAGGTGATAAAATGTGATAGATCTTGTGAATGGTTATAATTCTTGTTAATTATTATTTTGATTCTCAACATATCCATATCCATATGTTTAGATCTAAGTATACAACTTTATAGCATCTTCTAAGATGTGTATATAAATGTTTGTGTATTTGAAAGATCAAGGAACCCTTAAGAAAGGGGAAAATTATGAGTTTAAGTGGTTTGTCATATATTATGTTGATTTGATTCTTTTCCTTGTGACTAAATGAAATGCCAATGACCCCTAGCCCTTTTTAGTGCCACCATATTCATAGGGGACTGAATTTGGGTGATAAACACATCTAGGAATGTGTTTCAAAAGGGAGAGGAATGGATTGGTTAAAAAGATTAAGGGTTGGCTACGATTCTGTTTCCATCAGATTTGTAGTCATCTTACAAAAATCATAACTTGAATTCTATAACTCAAACAAATCTCAAACTTGTGCCAAAAGTTTAAAAATTGTGTTGGGTAACTTTCTTATGAAGGTCACTCTCACTAATTAGGACTTTATCCATAGGCAAGAACGGCACCTTTGCTGGTAGGTCTGATCCGGGTCTGATCTGATAGGTCAACTTGTTTTATTCGTTTCTAGGGCTTGGGAAATGATCTAATGGGATTCCAAGTTCCCACATGTGTGTTATGACCTAAAGTTGTGATCTGGAGTTTATGGGATGTTATCTCCAAGTATTTCTTGGTCATATTGAGTTCACACTCCAGATTAGTTTTCTGTCATCAGCTTTTAAGGGTTTTGTAATTAGTCATGTTGTGAATTTCGTATCTAGAGTTTGGGAAACCATTTTTGGTCGATTCCAACTCTGAGACTTTGGTATTTATATCTATTATCTCTGTGATTTTTAGTTTGGACAATGTCTACCCACAAGTTGGGTAGAATTGGCCAACACTACTGATTCCTATGATTTGGGACTGCACTGCGATGTCTTTTTAAAAGCATCATAATAAATTCATATTTTGGAGTTAGAGTGAGTTCTTTACTGTTTTAAAAAGGGGAAAGACTCTAGTTTCTTAGAAAAATTTAATATTGATATGTTAATACTTAGGAAAATTAAGTAAATCCATCTTTAACGGCGGGTCTGTTTTTAGACCTTGCTGTCCAGATTTTTGTTTAAGTCTTTAAGCTTCATCTTTGGGTATATCCTAACTCCTAGTTTATAATAGGTGAAGTTTTGGCATTTGCTCAAGTGTGGTAGCCAGTTTTGATTTAGCAATCTCCCTTAAGTATTCAAGGTGAGTTCTCTCACTCCATTGTCTCAATATTTATGATTGCTAGGTTAGCACGTGAGTGTTAAATTATTATTATGGTATGATAATGTGGATGCATGCTTAAATTGTTAATCATACATGTGCACTGTATGTTTATTGTTGAGGGGATCATAGCAATTATCCGGCTTTTGTCCGGTGCGCGTGGTTAGGTATAATTACTCCAATACCCTCCGGGATGTGAGGTGAGGGTAAGATTAACCCAATACTCTTCGGTTGTGCGATGCGGGTAACCTACTAGCCCTCCTTATAAGCCTTGATTTGTTCTTGGCTTATGTTTAAATGTTATAACTGTATATTTTAATCTAGGTCTAGTGATTGTGGATATTGGTATAATGTTGTGTTTGAATTCACTAAGCTTTGTGCTTACGGTTTACTTAACATTTTTCAGGTTTTACGATTAAGGAGGCTAGGGACTGACGGGAGCATTCGTGACACACTGCTATTTATTTTACGTCAATGAACATTTTAGTACTTCCGCTTTTGACATTTCTATATTAGAAAGTTTTACTTATGTTGTTTTCTTTAGAAGTTTGATAACTTGATTGCCATTATTGGCTTATTAAATTAAATAAATGAAGTTCCTTTATGAATTGGTGTCAAACTTTATATTATTTCGGTAAAAAAAAAAAATAAAAAAAAAAATAAATAAATAAATAAATTTTGGGTGTTACAACTAGGCTCATGAAATTCCTCCGGATTTAGATTAAAGGTTAATGAGGTTCCTAGAGGACTAGGCTCATGAAGTTCCTTTGGATTTGGATTTAAGGTTCATGATGTTCCTATAGGACTAGGCTCATGAATTTCCTTCGAATTTAGATTTTAAGGTTCATGAGGTTAGAGGACTAGGCTCATGAAGTTCCATTGAATTTGGATATAAGTTTCATAAGGTTCCTAGAGGACTAGGCTCATGAAGTTCCATTGGATTTGGATTTAAGTTTCATGAAGTTCCTAAAGGAATAAGCTCATAAAGTTCCTCCGGATTTAGATTAAAGGTTAATGAGGTTCCTATAGGACTAGGCTCATGAACTTCCTTTGGATTTGGATTAAAGGTTCATGAGGTTCCTAGAGAACTACACTCAAGAAGTTCATTTGAATTTGGATTTAAGGTTCATGAGGTTCCTAGAGGACTAGGCTCATGAAGTTCCATTGAATTTGGATTTATGTTTCATGAGGTTCCTAGAGGACTAGGCTCATGAAGTTCCATTGGATTTGGATTTAAGTTTCATGAAGTTCCTAAAGGAATAAGCTCATGAAGTTCCTTCGTATTTGGATTTAAGGTTCATGAGGTTCCTACAGGACTAGACTCAAGAAGTTCTTTTGAATTTGGATTTAAGGTTCATGAGGTTCATAGAGGACTATGCTCATGAAGTTCCATTGAATTTAGATTTATGTTTCATGAAGTTCCGAGAGGACTAGGCTCATGAAGTTCCTAGAAGATTAGGCTCATGAAGCTCCTTCTTATGTGGATTAAAGGTTCATGAGGTTCCTAGAGATTAGGCTCATGAAGTTCCTTCTTATGTAGATTAAAGGTTCATGAGGTTCCTAGAGGACTAGGCTCATGAAGTTCCTTTGGATTTGGATTTATCATGAGGTTCCTAGAAGACTAGGCTCATGAAGCTCCTTCTTATGTGGATTAAAGGTTCATGAGGTTCCTAGAGATTAGGCTCATGAAGTTCCTTCTTATGTAGATTAAAGGTTCATGAGGTTCCTAGAGATTAGGCTCATGAAGTTCCTTCTTATGTAGATTAAAGGTTCATGAGGTTCCTAGAGGACTACGCTCATGAAGTTCCTTTGGATTTGGATTTTTCATGAGGTTCCTAGAAGACTAGGCTCATGAAGTTCCATTGAATTTGGATTTATGTTTCATGAAGTTCCTAGGGGACTAGGGTCATGAAGTTCCTTTAGATTTTGATTAAAGGTTTATGAGGTTCCTAGAGGACTAGAATCATGAAGTTCCTTCGAATTTGGATTTTAAGGTTCATGAGGTTAGAGGACTAGGCTCATGAAGTTCTATTGAATTTGGATTTAAGTTTCATAAGGTTCCTAGAGGACTAGGCTCATGAAGTTCCTTTGGATTTGGATTAAAGGTTCATGAGGTTCCTAGAGGACTACACTCAAGAAGTTCATTTGAATTTGGATTTAAGGTTCATGAGGTTCATAGAGGACTATGCTCATGAAGTTCCATTGAATTTAGATTTATGTTTCATGAAGTTCCGAGAGGACTAGGCTCATGAAGTTCCTTAAGATTTTGGATTTAAGGTTCATGAGGTTCCTAGAAGATTAGGCTCATGAAGTTCCTTCTTATGTGGATTAAAGGTTCATGAGGTTCCTAGAGATTAGGCTCATGAAGTTCCTTCTTATGTAGATTAAAGGTTCATGAGGTTCCTAGAGGACTAGGCTCATGAAGTTCCTTTGGATTTGGATTTAAGTTTCATGAGGTTCCTAGAAGACAAAGCTCATGAAGTTCCATTGAATTTGGATTTATGTTTCATGTAGTTCCTAGGGGACTAGGGTCATGAAGTTCTTTTAAATTTTGATTAAAGGTTTATGAGGTTCCTAGAGGACTAGAATCATGAAGTTCCTTCGAATTTGGATTTTAAGGTTCATGAGGTTAGAGGACTAGGCTCATGAAGTTCCATTGAATTTGGATTTAAGTTTCATAAGGTTCCTAGAGGACTAGGCTCATGAAGTTCCTTTGGATTTGGATTAAAGGCTCATGAGGTTCCTAGAGGACTACACTCAAGAAGTTCATTTGAATTTGGATTTAAGGTTCATGAGGTTCCTAGACGACTAGGCTCATGAAGTTCCATTGGATTTGGATTTAAGTTTCATGAAGTTCCTAAAGGAATAAGCTCATGAAGTTCCTTCGTATTTGGATTTAAGGTTCATGAGGTTCCTACAGGACTAGACTCAAGAAGTTCCTTTGAATTTGGATTTAAGGTTCATGAGGTTCATAGAGGACTATGCTCATGAAGTTCCATTGAATTTAGATTTATGTTTCATGAAGTTCCGAGAGGACTAGGCTCATGAGGTTCCTAGAAGATTAGGCTCATGAAGCTCCTTCTTATGTGGATTAAAGGTTCATGAGGTTCCTAGAGATTAGGCTCATGAAGTTCCTTCTTATGTAGATTAAAGGTTCATGAGGTTCCTAGAGGACTACGCTCATGAAGTTCCTTTGGATTTGGATTTTTCATGAGGTTCCTAGAAGACTAGGCTCATGAAGCTCCTTCTTATGTGGATTAAAGGTTCATGAGGTTCCTAGAGATTAGGCTCATGAAGTTCCTTCTTATGTAGATTAAAGGTTCATGAGGTTCCTAGAGATTAGGCTCATGAAGTTCCTTCTTATGTAGATTAAAGGTTCATGAGGTTCCTAGAGGACTACGCTCATGAAGTTCCTTTGGATTTGGATTTTTCATGAGGTTCCTAGAAGACTAGGCTCATGAAGTTCCATTGAATTTGGATTTATGTTTCATGAAGTTCCTAGGGGACTAGGGTCATGAAGTTCCTTTAGATTTTGATTAAAGGTTTATGAGGTTCCTAGAGGACTAGAATCATGAAGTTCCTTCGAATTTGGATTTTAAGGTTCATGAGGTTAGAGGACTAGGCTCATGAAGTTCCATTGAATTTGGATTTAAGTTTCATAAGGTTCCTAGAGGACTAGGCTCATGAAGTTCCTTTGGATTTGGATTAAAGGTTCATGAGGTTCCTAGAGGACTACACTCAAGAAGTTCATTTGAATTTGGATTTAAGGTTCATGAGTTTCCTAGACGACTAGGCTCATGAAGTTCCATTGAATTTAGATTTATGTTTCATGAAGTTCCGAGAGGACTAGGCTCATGAAGTTCCTTAAGATTTTGGATTTAAGGTTCATGAGGTTCCTAGAAGATTAGGCTCATGAAGTTCCTTCTTATGTGGATTAAAGGTTCATGAGGTTCCTAGAGATTAGGCTCATGAAGTTCCTTCTTATGTAGATTAAAGGTTCATGAGGTTCCTAGAGAACTAGGCTCATGAAGTTCCTTTGGATTTGGATTTAAGTTTCATGAGGTTCCTAGAAGACAAAACTCATGAAGTTCCATTGAATTTGGATTTATGTTTCATGAAGTTCCTAGGGGACTAGGGTCATGAAGTTCTTTTAGATTTTGATTAAAGGTTTATGAGGTTCCTAGAGGACTAGAATCATGAAGTTCCTTCAATTTGGATTTTAAGGTTCATGAGGTTAGAGGACTAGGCTCATGAAGTTCCATTGAATTTGGATTTAAGTTTCATAAGGTTCCTAGAGGACTAGGCTCATGAAGTTCCTTTGGATTTGGATTAAAGGCTCATGAGGTTCCTAGAGGACTACACTCAAGAAGTTCATTTGAATTTGGATTTAAGGTTCATGAGGTTCCTAGACGACTAGGCTCATGAAGTTCCATTGAATTTGGATTTATGTTTCATGAGGTTCCTAGAAGACTAGGCTCATGAAGTTCCATTGGCTTTGGATTTAAGTTTCATGAGGTTCCTAGAAGACTAGGCTCATGAAGTTCCATTGAATTTGGATTTATGTTTCATGAGGTTCCTAGAGGACGAGGCTCATGAAGTTCCTTTGGATTTGGATTAAAGGTTCATGACGTTCCTAGAGGACCAAGCTCATGAAGTTCCTTCGAATTTGGATTAGGCTTTAAGTTTCATGAAGTTCCTAAAGGAATAAGCTCATGAAGTTCCTTCGTATTTGGATTTAAGGTTCATGAGGTTCCTACAGGACTAGACTCAAGAAGTTCCTTTGAATTTGGATTTAAGGTTCATGAGGTTCATAGAGGACTATGCTCATGAAGTTCCATTGAATTTAGATTTATGTTTCATGAAGTTCCGAGAGGACTAGGCTCATGAGGTTCCTAGAAGATTAGGCTCATGAAGCTCCTTCTTATGTGGATTAAAGGTTCATGAGGTTCCTAGAGATTAGGCTCATGAAGTTCCTTCTTATGTAGATTAAAGGTTCATGAGGTTCCTAGAGGACTACGCTCATGAAGTTCCTTTGATTTGGATTTTTCATGAGGTTCCTAGAAGAATAGGCTCATGAAGCTCCTTCTTATGTGGATTAAAGGTTCATGAGGTTCCTAGAGATTAGGCTCATGAAGTTCCTTCTTATGTAGATTAAAGGTTCATGAGGTTCCTAGAGATTAGGCTCATGAAGTTCCTTCTTATGTAGATTAAAGGTTCATGAGGTTCCTAGAGGACTACGCTCATGAAGTTCCTTTCGATTTGGATTTTCATGAGGTTCCTAGAAGACTAGGCTCATGAAGTTCCATTGAATTTGGATTTATGTTTCATGAAGTTCCTAGGGGACTAGGGTCATGAAGTTCCTTTAGATTTTGATTAAAGGTTTATGAGGTTCCTAGAGGACTAGAATCATGAAGTTCCTTCGAATTTGGATTTTAAGGTTCATGAGGTTAGAGGACTAGGCTCATGAAGTTCCATTGAATTTGGATTTAAGTTTCATAAGGTTCCTAGAGGACTAGGCTCATGAAGTTCCTTTGGATTTGGATTAAAGGTTCATGAGGTTCCTAGAGGACTACACTCAAGAAGTTCATTTGAATTTGGATTTAAGGTTCATGAGTTTCCTAGACGACTAGGCTCATGAAGTTCCATTGAATTTAGATTTATGTTTCATGAAGTTCCGAGAGGACTAGGCTCATGAAGTTCCTTATGATTTTGGATTTAAGGTTCATGAGGTTCCTAGAAGATTAGGCTCATGAAGTTCCTTCTTATGTGGATTAAAGGTTCATGAGGTTCCTAGAGATTAGGCTCATGAAGTTCCTTCTTATGTAGATTAAAGGTTCATGAGGTTCCTAGAGAACTAGGCTCATGAAGTTCCTTTGGATTTGGATTTAAGTTTCATGAGGTTCCTAGAAGACAAAACTCATGAAGTTCCATTGAATTTGGATTTATGTTTCATGAAGTTCCTTGGGGACTAGGGTCATGAAGTTCTTTTAGATTTTGATTAAAGGTTTATGAGGTTCCTAGAGGACTAGAATCATGAAGTTCCTTCGAATTTGGATTTTAAGGTTCATGAGGTTAGAGGACTAGGCTCATGAAGTTCCATTGAATTTGGATTTAAGTTTCATAAGGTTCCTAGAGGACTAGGCTCATGAAGTTCCTTTGGATTTGGATTAAAGGCTCATGAGGTTCCTAGAGGACTACACTCAAGAAGTTCATTTGAATTTGGATTTAAGGTTCATGAGGTTCCTAGACGACTAGGCTCATGAAGTTCCATTGAATTTGGATTTATGTTTCATGAGGTTCCTAGAAGACTAGGCTCATGAAGTTCCATTGGCTTTGGATTTAAGTTTCATGAGGTTCCTAGAAGACTAGGCTCATGAAGTTCCATTGAATTTGGATTTATGTTTCATGAGGTTCCTAGAGGACGAGGCTCATGAAGTTCCTTTGGATTTGGATTAAAGGTTCATGACGTTCCTAGAGGACCAAGCTCATGAAGTTCCTTCGGATTCGGATTAAGGTCCATGAGGTTCCTAGAGGACTATGCTCATGAAGTTCCATTCGATTTGGATTTAAGGTTCATGATTCCTAGAGTACTAAGCTAATGAAGTTCCATTGAATTTAGATTTATGTTTCATGAAGTTCCTAGAGGACTAGGCTCATGAAGTTCCTTAAGATTTTGGATTTAAGGTTCATGAGGTTCCTAGAAGATTAGGCTCATGAAGTTCCTTCTTATGTGGATTAAAGGTTCATGAGGTTCCTAGAAACTACGCTCATGAAGTTCCTTTGGATTTGGATTTTTCATATGGTTCCTAGAGGACTAGGCTCATGAAGTTCCATTGAATTTGGATTTAAGTTTCATGAGGTTCCTAGAGGACTAGGCTCATGAAGTTCCTTTGGATTTGGATTAAAGGTTCATGAGGTTCCTGGAGGACTACACTCAAGAAGTTCCTTTGAATTTGGATTTAAGGTTCATGAGGTTCCGAGAGGACTAGGCTCATGAAGTTCCATTGAATTTGGACTTATGTTTCATGAGGTTCCTAGAGGACTAGGCTCATGAAGTTCCATTGGATTTGGATTTAAGTTTCATGAAGTTCCTATAGGAATAAGCTCATGAAATTCCTTCGGATTTGGATTTAAGGTTCATGAGGTTCCTATAGGACTAGACTCAAGAAGTTCCTTTGAATTTGGATTTAAGGTTCATGAGGTTCCTAGAGGACTAGGTTCATGAAGTTCTTTTGGATTTGGATTAAAGGTACATGGAGTTCATAGAGGACAAGTCACATGAAGTTCCTTCGGATTTTGATTTAAGGTTCATGAGGTTCATAGGGGACTAGGCTCGTGAAGTTCCATTAAATTTGGATTTAAGTTTCGTGAAGTTCCGAGAGGAGTAGGCTCATGAAGTTCCTTAGGATTTTGGATTTAAGGTTCATGAGGTTCCTAGAGGATTAGGCTCATGAAGTTCCTTCTTATTTGGATTAAAGGTTCATGAGGTTCCTAGAGGACTAAACTCATGGAGTTCCTTTGGATTTGGATTTTTCATGAGGTTCCTAGAGGACGAGACTCATGAAGTCCCTTTGGATTTGGATTAAAGGTTCATGATGTTCCTAGAGGACTAGGCTCATGAAGTTCCATGGAATTTAGATTTATGTTTCATGAAGTTCCGAGAGGACTAGGCTCATGAAGTTCCTTAAGATTTTCGATTTAAGGTTCATGAGGTTCCTAGAAGATTAGGCTCATGAAGTTCCTTCTTATGTGGATTAAAGGTTCATGAGGTTCCTAGAGATTAGGCTCATGAAGTTCCTTCTTATGTAGATTAAAGGTTCATGAGGTTCCTAGAGGACTAGGCTCATGAAGTTCCTTTGGATTTGGATTTAAGTTTCATGAGGTTCCTAGAAGACTAGGCTCATGAAGTTCCATTGAATTTGGATTTATGTTTCATGAAGTTCCTAGGGGACTAGGTTCATGAAGTTTCTTTAGATTTTGATTAAAGGTTTATGAGGTTCCTAGAGGACTAGAATCATGAAGTTCCTTCGAATTTGGATTTTAAGGTTCATGAGGTTAGAGGACTAGGCTCATGAAGTTCCATTGAATTTGGATTTAAGTTTCATAAGGTTCCTAGAGGACTAGGCTCATGAAGTTCCTTTGGATTTGGATTAAAGGCTCATGAGGTTCCTAGAGGACTACACTCAAGAAGTTCATTTGAATTTGGATTTAAGGTTCATGAGGTTCCTAGACGACTAGGCTCATGAAGTTCCATTGAATTTGGATTTATGTTTCATGAGGTTCCTAGAAGACTAGGCTCATGAAGTTCCATTGGCTTTGGATTTAAGTTTCATGAGGTTCCTAGAAGACTAGGCTCATGAAGTTCCATTGAATTTGGATTTATGTTTCATGAGGTTCCTAGAGGACGAGGCTCATGAAGTTCCTTTGGATTTGGATTAAAGGTTCATGACGTTCCTAGAGGACCAAGCTCATGAAGTTCCTTCGGATTCGGATTAAGGTCCATGAGGTTCCTAGAGGACTATGCTCATGAAGTTCCATTCGATTTGGATTTAAGGTTCATGATTCCTAGAGTACTAAGCTAATGAAGTTCCATTGAATTTAGATTTATGTTTCATGAAGTTCCTAGAGGACTAGGCTCATGAAGTTCCTTAAGATTTTGGATTTAAGGTTCATGAGGTTCCTAGAAGATTAGGCTCATGAAGTTCCTTCTTATGTGGATTAAAGGTTCATGAGGTTCCTAGAAACTACGCTCATGAAGTTCCTTTGGATTTGGATTTTTCATATGGTTCCTAGAGGACTAGGCTAATGAAGTTCCATTGAATTTGGATTTAAGTTTCATGAGGTTCCTAGAGGACTAGGCTCATGAAGTTCCTTTGGATTTGGATTAAAGGTTCATGAGGTTCCTGGAGGACTACACTCAAGAAGTTCCTTTGAATTTGGATTTAAGGTTCATGAGGTTCCTAGAGGACTAGGCTCATGAAGTTCCATTGAATTTGGACTTATGTTTCATGAGGTTCCTAGAGGACTAGGCTCATGAAGTTCCATTGGATTTGGATTTAAGTTTCATGAAGTTCCTATAGGAATAAGCTCATGAAATTCCTTCGGATTTGGATTTAAGGTTCATGAGGTTCCTATAGGACTAGACTCAAGAAGTTCCTTTGAATTTGGATTTAAGGTTCATGAGGTTCCTAGAGGACTAGGTTCATGAAGTTCTTTTGGATTTGTATTAAAGGTACATGGAGTTCATAGAGGACAAGTCACATGAAGTTCCTTCGGATTTTGATTTAAGGTTCATGAGGTTCATAGGGGACTAGGCTCGTGAAGTTCCATTAAATTTGGATTTAAGTTTCGTGAAGTTCCGAGAGGAGTAGGCTCATGAAGTTCCTTAGGATTTTGGATTTAAGGTTCATGAGGTTCCTAGAGGATTAGGCTCATGAAGTTCCTTCTTATTTGGATTAAAGGTTCATGAGGTTCCTAGAGGACTAAACTCATGGAGTTCCTTTGGATTTGGATTTTTCATGAGGTTCCTAGAGGACGAGACTTATGAAGTTCCTTTGGATTTGGATTAAAGGTTCATGATGTTCCTAGAGGACTAGGCTCATGAAGTTCCATGGAATTTAGATTTATGTTTCATGAAGTTCCGAGAGGACTAGGCTCATGAAGTTCCTTAAGATTTTGGATTTAAGGTTCATGAGGTTCCTAGAAGATTAGGCTCATGAAGTTCCTTCTTATGTGGATTAAAGGTTCATGAGGTTCCTAGAGATTAGGCTCATGAAGTTCCTTCTTATGTAGATTAAAGGTTCATGAGGTTCCTAGAGGACTAGGCTCATGAAGTTCCTTTGGATTTGGATTTAAGTTTCATGAGGTTCCTAGAATACTAGGCTCATGAAGTTCCATTGAATTTGGATTTATGTTTCATGAAGTTCCTAGGGGACTAGGTTCATGAAGTTTCTTTAGATTTTGATTAAAGGTTTATGAGGTTCCTAGAGGACTAGAATCATGAAGTTCCTTCGAATTTGGATTTTAAGGTTCATGAGGTTAGAGGACTAGGCTCATGAAGTTCTATTGAATTTGGATTTAAGTTTCATAAGGTTCCTAGAGGACTAGGCTCATGAAGTTCCTTTGGATTTGGATTAAAGGTTCATGAGGTTCCTAGAGGACTACACTCAAGAAGTTCATTTGAATTTGGATTTAAGGCTCATGAGGTTCCTAGAGGACTAGGCTCATGAAGTTCCATTGAATTTGGATTTATGTTTCATGAGGTTCCTAGAAGACTAGGCTCATGAAGTTCCATTGGCTTTGGATTTATGTTTCATGAAGTTCCTAGGGGACTAGGCTCATGAAGTTCCTTTAGATTTTGATTAAAGGTTTATGAGGTTCCTAGAGGACTAGGCCCATGAAGATTCTTCGAATTTGGATTAAATGCTCATGAGGTTCCTAAAGGACTAGGCTCAAGAGGTTCCTTTCAATTTGGATTTAAGGTTCATGAGATTACTAGAGGACTAGGCTCATGAAGTTCTTCTAGTTTTGTATTAAAGGTTCATAGATTTCATATAGGACTAGGGTCATGACATTCATTTGAATTTGGATTAAAGGTTCATGAGGTTCCTAGAGGACTAGGCTCATGAAGTTCCTTCGGATTTGGATTAAGGTCCATGAGGTTCTTAGAGGACTATGCTCATGAATTTGGATTTGGATTTAAGGTTCATGAGGTTCCTAGAGTACTAGGCTAATGAAGTTCCATGGAATTTAGATTTATGTTTCATGAAGTTCCGAGAGGACTAGGCTCATGAAGTTCCTTAAGCTTTTGGATTTAAGGTTCATGAGGTTCCTAGAAGATTAGACTCATGAAGTTCCTTCTTATGTGGATTAAAGGTTCATGAGGTTCCTAGAGATTAGGCTCATGAAGTTCCTTCTTATGTAGATTAAAGGTTCATGAGGTTCCTAGAGGACTAGGCTCATGAAGTTCCTTTGGATTTGGATTTAAGTTTCATGAGGTTCCTAGAAGACTAGGCTCATGAAGTTCCATTGAATTTGGATTTATGTTTCATGAAGATCCTAGGGGACTAGGTTCATGAAGTTCCTTTAGATTTTGATTAAAGGTTTATGAGGTTCCTAGAGGACTAGAATCATGAAGTTCCTTCGAATTTGGATTTTAAGGTTCATGAGGTTAGAGGACTAGGCTCATGAAGTTCTATTGAATTTGGATTTAAGTTTCATAAGGTTCCTAGAGGACTAGGCTCATAAAGTTCCTTTGGATTTGGATTAAAGGTTCATGATGTTCCTAGAGGACTAAACTCATAGAGTTCCTTTGGATTTGGATTTTTCATGAGGTTCCTAGAGGACGAGGCTCATGAAGTTCCTTTGGATTTGGATTAAAGGTTCATGAGGTTCCTAGAGGACTAGGCGGTTCCTAGAGGACTAGGCTCACGAAGTTCCTTCAGATTTGGATTAAGGTCCATGAGGTTCCTAGAGGACTAGGCCTATGAAGTTCCTTCGAATTTGGATTAAATGTTCATGAGGTTCCTAAAGGACTAGGATCAAGAGGTTCCTTTGAATTAGGATTTAAGGTTCATGAGGTTACTAGAGGACTAGGTTCATGAAGTTCTTCTAGTTTTGTATTAATCATGAAGTTCTTCTAGTTTTTTATTAAAGGTTCATAGATTTCCTATAGGACTAGGGTCATGACATTCATTTGAATTTGGATTAAAGGTTCATGAGGTTCCTAGAGGAATGGGCTCATGAAATTCCTTTGGATTTGGGTTTAAGGTTCATAAGGTTCCTAGAGGACTAGGCTCATGAAATTTCTCTGGATTTGGATTAAAGGTTAATGAGGTTCCTAGAGGACTAAGTTCATGAAGTTCCTTTGGATTTGGATTTAAGGTTCATGATGTTCCTAGAGGACTAGGCTCATGAATTTCCTTCGAATTTAGATTTTAAGGTTCATGAGGTTAGAGGACTAGGCTCATGAAGTTCTATTAAATTTGGATTTAAGTTTCATAAGGTTCCTAGAGGACTAGGCTCATGAAGTTCCTTTGGATTTGGATTAAAGGTTCATGAGGTTCCTAGAGGACTACACTCAAGAAGTTCATTTGAATTTGGATTTAAGGTTCATGAGGTTCCTAGAGGACTAGGCTCATGAAGTTCAATTGAATTTGGATTTATGTTTCATGAGGTTCCTAGAGGACTAGGCTCATGAAGTTCCATTGAATTTGGATTTAAGTTTCATGAAGTTCCTATAGGAATAAACTCATGAAGTTCCTTCGTATTTGGATTTAAGGTTCATGAGGTTCCTACAGGACTAGACTCAAGAAGTTCCTTTAAATGTGGATTTAAGGTTCATGAGGTTCCTAGAGAACTAGGCTCATGAAGTTCTTTTGTATTTGGATTATAGGTACATGGAGTTCCTAGAGGACAAGGCTCATGAAGTTCCTTCGGATTTTCATTTAAGGTTCATGAGGTTTATAGGGGACTAGGCTCGTGAAGTTCCATTAAATTTGGATTTAAGTTTCATGAAGTTCCGAGAGGACTAGGCTCATGAAGTTCCTTAGGATTTTGGATTTAAGGTTCATGATGTTCCTAGAGGATTAGGCTCATGAAGTTCCTTCTTATTTGGATTAAAGTTTCATGATGTTCCTAGAGGACTAAACTCGTAGAGTTCCTTTGTATTTGGATTTTTCATGAGGTTCCTAGAGGACGAGGCTCATGAAGTTCCTTTGGATTTGGATTAAAGGTTCATGAGGTTCCTAGAGGACTAGGCGGTTCCTAGAGGACTAGGCTCATGAAGTTCCTTCAGATTTGGATTAAGGTCCATGAGGTTCCTAGAGGACTATGCTCATGAAGTTCCTTTGGATTTGGATTTAAGGTTCATGAGGTTCCTAGAGTACTAGGCTAATGAAGTTCCATTGAATTTAGATTTATGTTTCATGAAGTTCCGAGAGGACTAGGCTCATGAAGTTCCTTAAGATTTTGGATTTAAGGTTCATGACGTTCCTAGAAGATTAGGCTCATGAAGTTCCTTCTTATGTGGATTAAAGGTTCATGAGGTTCCTAGAGACTAGGCTCATGAAGTTCCTTCGGATTTAGATTAAAGGTTCATGAGGTTCCTAGAGGACTAGGCTCATGATGTTCTTTTGGATTTGGATTTAAGTTTCATGAGGTTCCTAGAGGACTAAGCTCATGAAGTTCCATTGAATTTGGATTTAAGTCTCATGAAGTTCCTAGAGGACTAGGCTCATGAAGTTCCTTTAGATTTGGATTAAAGGTTTATGAGGTTCCTAGAGGACTAGGCTAATGAAGTTCCATCAGATTTGGATTACAGGTTCATGAGGTTCCTAGAGGACTAGGCTCAAGAGGTTCCTTTGAAATTGGATTTAAGGTTCATGATATTACTAGAGGACTAGGCTCATGAAGTTCTTCTGGTTTTGGATTAAAGGTTCATAGAGTTCCTAGAGGACTAGGCTATGTAATTCCTTCGAATTTGGATTAAAGGTTCATGCGGTTCTATAGGACTAGGCTCATGAAGTTTCTTTGGATTTGGATTAAAGGACCATGAGGTTCCTAGAGGACTATGCTCATGAAGTTCCTTTTGATTTGGATTTAAGGTTTATGAGATTCCTAGAGTACTAAGCTAATGAAGTTCCATTGAATTTAGATTTATGTTTCATGAAGTTCCGAGAGGACTAGGCTCATGAAGCTCATTAAGATTTTGGATTTAAGGTTCATGAGATTCCTAGAAGATTAGGCTCATGAAGTTCCTTCTTATGTGGATTAAAGGTTCATGAGGTTCCTAGAGACTAGGCTCATGAAGTTCCTTTGGATTTGGATTTTTCATGAGGTTCCTAGAGGACTAGGATCATGAAGTTCCATTGAATTTGGATTTAAGTTTCATGAGGTTCCTAGAGGACTAGGCTCATGAAGTTCCATTGAATTTGGATTTAAGTCTCATGAAGTTCCTAGAGGACTAGGCTCATGAAGTTCCTTTAGATTTGGATTAAAGGTTTATGAGGTTCCTAGAGGACTAGGCTCATGAAGTTCCATCAGATTTGGATTACAGGTTCATGAGGTTCCTAGAGGACTAGGCTCAAGAGGTTCCTTTGAATTTGGTATTAAGGTTCATGATATTACTAGAGGACTAGGCTCATGAAGTTCGTCTGGTTTTGGATTAAAGGTTCATAGAGTTCCCAGAGGACTAGGCTATGAAATTCCTTCGAATTTGGATTAAAGGTTCATGCGGTTCTATAGACTAGGCTC
The DNA here is from genome assembly GCA_033398695.1 of Orobanche coerulescens. Lineage (NCBI taxonomy): Eukaryota > Viridiplantae > Streptophyta > Magnoliopsida > Lamiales > Orobanchaceae > Orobanche > Orobanche coerulescens. The sequence continues at coordinate 107,307,627 of CM065817.1, read as the reverse complement.
ATGAAGTTTCTTTGGATTTGGATTAAAGGACCATGAGGTTCCTAGAGGACTATGCTCATGAAGTTCCTTTTGATTTGGATTTAAGGTTTATGAGATTCCTAGAGTACTAAGCTAATGAAGTTCCATTGAATTTAGATTTATGTTTCATGAAGTTCGGAGAGGACTAGGCTCATGAAGTTCATTAAGATTTTGGATTTAAGGTTCATGAGGTTCCTAGAAGATTAGGCTCATGAAGTTCCTTCTTATGTGGATTAAAGGTTCATGAGGTTCCTAGAGACTAGGCTCATGAAGTTCCTTTGGATTTGGATTTTTCATGAGGTTCCTAGAGGACTAGGATCATGAAGTTCCATTGAATTTGGATTTAAGTTTCATGAGGTTCCTAGAGGACTAGGCTCATGAAGTTCCATTGAATTTGGATTTAAGTCTCATGAAGTTTTTAGAGGACCAGGCTCATGAAGTTCCTTTAGATTTGGATTAAAGGTTTATGAGGTTCCTAGAGGACTAGGCTCATGAAGTTCCATCAGATTTGGATTACAGGTTCATGAGGTTCCTAGAGGACTAGGCTCAAGAGGTTCCTTTGAATTTGGTATTAAGGTTCATGATATTACTAGAGGACTAGGCTCATGAAGTTCGTCTGGTTTTGGATTAAAGGTTCATAGAGTTCCCAGAGGACTAGGCTATGAAATTCCTTCGAATTTGGATTAAAGGTTCATGCGGTTCTATAGGACTAGGCTCATGAAGTTTCTTTGGATTTGGATTAAAGGACCATGAGGTTCCTAGAGGACTATGCTCATGAAGTTCCTTTTGATTTGGATTTAAGGTTTATGAGATTCCTAGAGTACTAAGCTAATGAAGTTCCATTGAATTTAGATTTATGTTTCATGAAGTTCGGAGAGGACTAGGCTCATGAAGTTCATTAAGATTTTGGATTTAAGGTTCATGAGGTTCCTAGAAGATTAGGCTCATGAAGTTCCTTCTTATGTGGATTAAAGGTTCATGAGGTTCCTAGAGACTAGGCTCATGAAGTTCCTTTGGATTTGGATTTTTCATGAGGTTCCTAGAGGACTAGGATCATGAAGTTCCATTGAATTTGGATTTATGTTTCATGAGGTTCCTAGAGGACTAGGCTCATGAAGTTCCATTGAATTTGGATTTAAGTCTCATGAAGTTCCTAGAGGACTAGGCTCATGAAGTTCCTTTAGATTTGGATTAAAGGTTTATGAGGTTCCTAGAGGACTAGGCTCATGAAGTTCCATCAGATTTGGATTACAGGTTCATGGGGTTCCTAGAGGACAAGGCTCAAGAGGTTCCTTTGAATTTGGATTTAAGGTTCATGATATTACTAGAGGACTAGGCTCATGAAGTTCGTCTGGTTTTGGATTAAAGGTTCATAGAGTTCCCAGAGGTCTATGCTATGAAATTCCTTCGAATTTGGATTAAAGGTTCATGCGGTTCTATAGGACTAGGCTCATGAAGTTTCTTTGGATTTGGATTAAAGGACCATGAGGTTCCTAGAGGACTATGCTCATGAAGTTCCTTTTGATTTGGATTTAAGGTTTATGAGATTCCTAGAGTACTAAGCTAATGAAGTTCCATTGAATTTAGATTTATGTTTCATGAAGTTCCGAGAGGACTAGGCTCATGAAGTTCATTAAGATTTTGGATTTAAGGTTCACGAGGTTCCTAGAAGATTAGGCTCATGAAGTTCCTTCTTATGTGGATTAAAGGTTCATGAGGTTCCTAGAGACTAGGCTCATGAAGTTCCTTTGGATTTGGATTTTTCATGAGGTTCCTAGAGGACTAGGATCATGAAGTTCCATTGAATTTGGATTTAAGTTTCATGAGGTTCCTAGAGGACTAGGCTCATGAAGTTCCATTGAATTTGGATTTAAGTCTCATGAAGTTCCTAGAGGACTAGGCTCATGAAGTTCCTTTAGATTTGGATTAAAGGTTTATGAGGTTCTTAGAGGACTAGGCTCATGAAGTTCCATCAGATTTGGATTACAGGTTCATGAGGTTCCTAGAGGACTAGGCTCAAGAGGTTCCTTTGAATTTGGATTTAAGGTTCATGATATTACTAGAGGACTAGGCTCATGAAGTTCGTCTAGTTTTGGATTAAAGGTTCATAGAGTTCCTAGAGGACTAGGCTATGAAATTCCTTCGAATTTGGATTAAAGGTTCATGCGGTTCTATAGGACTAGGCTCATGAAGTTTCTTTGGATTTGGATTAAAGGACCATGAGGTTGCTAGAGGACTATGCTCATGAAGTTCGTTTTGATTTGGATTTAAGGTTTATGAGATTCCTAGAGTACTAAGCTAATGAAGTTCCATTGAATTTAGATTTATGTTTCATGAAGTTCCGAGAGGACTAGGCTCATGAAGTTCATTAAGATTTTGGATTTAAGGTTCATGAGGTTCCTAGAAGATTAGGCTCATGAAGTTCCTTCTTATGTGGATTAAAGGTTCATGAGGTTCCTAGAGACTAGGCTCATGAAGTTCCTTTGGATTTGGATTTTTCATGAGGTTCCTATAGGACTAGGATCATGAAGTTCCATTGAATTTGGATTTAAGTTTCATGAGGTTCCTAGAGGACTAGGCTCATGAAGTTCCTTTGGATTTGGATTAAAGGTTCATGAGGTTCCTAGAGGACTACAATCAAAAAGTTACTTTGAATTTGGATTTAAGGTTCATGAGGTTCCTAGAGGACTAGGCTCATGAAGTTCCATTGAATTTGGACTTATGTTTCATGAGGTTCCTATAGCACTAGGCTCATGAAGTTCCATTGGATTTGAATTTAAGTTTCATGAAGTTCCTATAGGAATAAGCTCATGAAGTACCTTCGGATTTGGATTTAAGGTTAATGAGGTTCCTAGAGGACTAGACTCAAGAAGTTCCTTTGAATTTGGATTTTAGGTTCATGAGGTTCCTAGAGGACTAGAATCATGAAGTTCTTTTGGATTTGTATTAAAGGTTTATGGAGTTCCTTGAGGACTAGACTCATGAAGTTCCTTCGAATTTGGATTAAAGGTTCATGAGGTTCCAAAAGGACTAGGCTCATGAAGTTCTTTCTTATTTGGATTAAAGGTTCATGAGGTTCCTAGAGGACAAGGATCATGGAGTTCTTTTGGATTTGGATTTTTCATGAGGTTCTTAGAGGACGAGGCTCATGAAGTTCCTTTGGATTTGGATTAAAGGTTCATGAGGTTCCTAGAAGACTAGGCTCATGAAGTTCTTTTGGATTTGGATTTAAGTTTCATGAGGTTCCTAGATGACTAGGCTCATGAAGTTCCATTGAATTTGGATTTATGTTTCATGAAGTTCCGAGGGGACTAGGCTCATGAAGTTCCTTTAGATTTTGATTCAAGGTTTATGAGCTTCGTACAGGACTAGGCCTATGAAGTTCCTTCGAATTTGGATTAAATGTTCATGAGGTTCCTAAAGGACTAGGCTCAAGAGGTTCCTTTGAATTTGGATTTAAGGTTCATGAGGTTACTAGAGGACTAGGCTCATGAAGTTCTTCTAGTTTTGTATTAATCATGAAGTTCTTCTAGTTTTGTATTAAAGGTTCATAGATTTCCTATAGGACTAGGGTCATGACATTCATTTGAATTTGGATTAAAGGTTCATGAGGTTCATAGAGGAATGGGCTCATGAAATTCCTTTGGATTTGGGTTTAAGGTTCATAAGGTTCCTAGAGGACCAGGCTCATGAAATTCCTCTGGATTTGGATTAAAGGTTAATGAGGTTCCTAGAGGACTAAGTTCATGAACTTCCTTTGGATTTGGATTTAAGGTTCATGATGTTCCTAGAGGACTAGGCTCATGATTTTCCTTCGAATTTGGATTTTAAGGTTCATGAGGTTAGAGGACTAGGTTCATGAAGTTCTATTAAATTTGGATTTAAGTTTCATAAGGTTCCTAGAGGACTAGGCTCATGAAGTTCCTTTGGATTTGGATTAAAGGTTCATGAGGTTCCTAGAGGACTACACTCAAGAAGTTCATTTGAATTTGGATTTAAGGTTCATGAGGTTCCTAGAGGACTAGGCTCATGAAGTTGAATTGAATTTGGATTTATGTTTCATGAGGTTCCTAGAGGACTAGGCTCATGAAGTTCCATTGAATTTGGATTTAAGTTTCATGAAGTTCCTATAGGAATAAGCTCATGAAGTTCCTTCGTATTTGGATTTAAGGTTCATGAGGTTCCTACAGGACTAGACTCATGAAGTTCCTTCTTATTTGGATTAAAGTTTCATGAGGTTCCTAAAGGACAAGGATCATGGAGTTCCTTTGGATTTGGATTTTTCATGAGGTTCCTAGAGGACTAGGCTCATGAAGTTCCATTGAATTTGGATTTAAGTCTCATGAAGTTCCTAGAGGACTAGGCTCATGAAGTTCCTTTAGATTTGGATTAAAGGTTTATGAGGTTCCTAGAGGACTAGGCTCATGAAGTTCCATCAGATTTGGATTACAGGTTCATGAGGTTCCTAGAGGACTAGGCTCAAGAGGTTCCTTTGAATTTGGATTTAAGGTTCATGATATTACTAGAGGACTAGGCTCATGAAGTTCGTCTGGTTTTGGATTAAAGGTTCATAGAGTTCCCAGAGGACTATGCTATGAAATTCCTTCGAATTTGGATTAAAGGTTCATGCGGTTCTATAGGACTAGGCTCATGAAGTTTCTTTGGATTTGGATTAAAGGACCATGAGGTTCCTAGAGGACTATGCTCATGAAGTTCCTTTTGATTTGGATTTAAGGTTTATGAGATTCCTAGAGTACTAAGCTAATGAAGTTCCATTGAATTTAGATTTATGTTTCATGAAGTTCCGAGAGGACTAGGCTCATGAAGTTCATTAAGATTTTGGATTTAAGGTTCATGAGGTTCCTAGAAGATTAGGCTCATGAAGTTCCTTCTTATGTGGATTAAAGGTTCATGAGGTTCCTAGAGACTAGGCTCATGAAGTTCCTTTGGATTTGGATTTTTCATGAGGTTCCTAGAGGACTAGGATCATGAAGTTCCATTGAATTTGGATTTAAGTTTCATGAGGTTCCTAGAGGACTAGGCTCATGAAGTTCCATTGAATTTGGATTTAAGTCTCATGAAGTTTTTAGAGGACCAGGCTCATGAAGTTCCTTTAGATTTGGATTAAAGGTTTATGAGGTTCCTAGAGGACTAGGCTCATGAAGTTCCATCAGATTTGGATTACAGGTTCATGAGGTTCCTAGAGGACTAGGCTCAAGAGGTTCCTTTGAATTTGGATTTAAGGTTCATGATATTACTAGAGGACTAGGCTCATGAAGTTCGTCTAGTTTTGGATTAAAGGTTCATAGAGTTCCTAGAGGACTAGGCTATGAAATTCCTTCGAATTTGGATTAAAGGTTCATGCGGTTCTATAGGACTAGGCTCATGAAGTTTCTTTGGATTTGGATTAAAGGACCATGAGGTTCCTAGAGGACTATGCTCATGAAGTTCGTTTTGATTTGGATTTAAGGTTTATGAGATTCCTAGAGTACTAAGCTAATGAAGTTCCATTGAATTTAGATTTATGTTTCATGAAATTCCGAGAGGACTAGGCTCATGAAGTTCATTAAGATTTTGGATTTAAGGTTCATGAGGTTCCTAGAAAATTAGGCTCATGAAGTTCCTTCTTATGTGGATTAAAGGTTCATGAGGTTCCTAGAGACTAGGCTCATGAAGTTCCTTTGGATTTGGATTTTTCATGAGGTTCCTAGAGGACTAGGATCATGAAGTTCCATTGAATTTGGATTTAAGTTTCATGAGGTTCCTAGAGGACTAGGCTCATGAAGTTCCTTTGGATTTGTATTAAAGGTTCATGAGGTTCCTAGAGGACTACAATCAAAAAGTTACTTTGAATTTGGATTTAAGGTTCATGAGGTTCCTAGAGGACTAGGCTCATGAAGTTCCATTGAATTTGGACTTATGTTTCATGAGGTTCCTATAGGACTAGGCTCATGAAGTTCCATTGGATTTGAATTTAAGTTTCATGAAGTTCCTATAGGAATAAGCTCATGAAGTACCTTCGGATTTGGATTTAAGGTTAATGAGGTTCCTAGAGGACTAGACTCAAGAAGTTCCTTTGAATTTGGATTTTAGGTTCATGAGGTTCCTAGAGGACTAGAATCATGAAGTTCTTTTGGATTTGTATTAAAGGTTCATGGAGTTCCTTGAGGACTAGACTCATGAAGTTCCTTCGAATTTGGATTAAAGGTTCACGAGGTTCCAAAAGGACTAGGCTCATGAAGTTCTTTCTTATTTGGATTAAAGGTTCATGAGGTTCCTAAAGGACAAGGATCATGGAGTTCATTTGGATTTGGATTTTTCATGAGGTTCTTAGAGGACGAGGCTCATGAAGTTCCTTCGGATTTGGATTAAAGGTTCATGAGGTTCCTAGAGGACTAGGCTCATGAAGTTCCTTTGGATTTGGATTTATGTTTCATGAGGTTCCTAGAAGACTAGGCTCATGAAGTTCCATTGAATTTGGATTTATGTTTCATGAAGTTCCTAGGGGACTAGGCTCATGAAGTTCCTTTAGATTTTGATTAAAGGTTTATGAGGTTCCTAGAGGACTAGGCCTATGAAGTTCCTTCGAATTTGGATTAAATGTTCATGAGGTTCCTAAAGGACTAGGCTCAAGAGGTTCCTTTGAATTTGGATTTAAGGTTCATGAGGTTACTAGAGGACTAGGCTCATGAAGTTCTTCTAGTTTTGTATTAATCATGAAGTTCTTCTAGTTTTGTATTAAAGGTTCATAGATTTCCTATAGGACTAGGGTCATGACATTCATTTGAATTTGGATTAAAGGTTCATGAGGTTCATAGAGGAATGGGCTCATCAAATTCCTTTGGATTTGGGTTTAAGGTTCATAAGGTTCCTAGAGGACCAGGCTCATGAAATTCCTCTGGATTTGGATTAAAGGTTAATGAGGTTCCTAGAGGACTAAGTTCATGAAGTTCCTTTGGATTTGGATTTAAGGTTCATGATGTTCCTAGAGGACTAGGCTCATGATTTTCCTTCGAATTTGGATTTTAAGGTTCATGAGGTTAGAGGACTAGGTTCATGAAGTTCTATTAAATTTGGATTTAAGTTTCATAAGGTTCCTAGAGGACTAGGCTCATGAAGTTCCTTTGGATTTGGATTAAAGGTTCATGAGGTTCCTAGAGGACTACACTCAAGAAGTTCATTTGAATTTGGATTTAAGGTTCATGAGGTTCCTAGAGGACTAGGCTCATGAAGTTAAATTGAATTTGGATTTATGATTCATGAGGTTCCTAGAGGACTAGGCTCATGAAGTTCCATTGAATTTGGATTTAAGTTTCATGAAGTTCCTATAGGAATAAGCTCATGAAGTTCCTTCGTATTTGGATTTAAGGTTCATGAGGTTCCTACAGGACTAGACTCATGAAGTTCCTTCTTATTTGGATTAAAGTTTCATGAGGTTCCTAAAGGACAAGGATCATGGAGTTCCTTTGGATTTGGATTTTTCATGAGGTTCCTAGAGGACGAGGCTCATGAAGTTCCTTCGGATTTGGATTAAAGGTTCATGAGGTTCCTAGAGGACTAGGCTCATGAAGTTCCTTTGGATTTGGATTTATGTTTCATGAGGTTCCTAGAAGACTGGGCTCATGAAGTTCCATTGAATTTGGATTTATGTTTCATGAAGTTCCTAGGGGACTAGGCTCATGAAGTTCCTTTAGATTTTGATTAAAGGTTTATGAGGTTCCTAGAGGACTAGGCCTATGAAGTTCCTTCGAATTTGGATTAAATGTTCATGAGGTTCCTAAAGGACTAGGCTCAAGAGGTTCCTTTGAATTTGGATTTAAGGTTCATGAGGTTACTAGAGGACTAGGCTCATGAAGTTCTTCTAGTTTTGTATTAATCATGAAGTTCTTCTAGTTTTGTATTAAAGGTTCATAGATTTCCTATAGGACTAGGGTCATGACATTCATTTGAATTTGGATTAAAGGTTCATGAGGTTTATAGAGGAATGGGCTCATGAAATTCCTTTGGATTTGGGTTTAACGTTCATAAGGTTCCTAGAGGACCAGGCTCATGAAATTCCTCTGGATTTGGATTAAAGGTTAATGAGGTTCCTAGAGGACTAAGTTCATGAAGTTCCTTTGGATTTGGATTTAAGGTTCATGATGTTCCTAGAGGACTAGGCTCATGATTTTCCTTCGAATTTGGATTTTAAGGTTCATGAGGTTAGAGGACTAGGTTCATGAAGTTCTATTAAATTTGGATTTAAGTTTCATAAGGTTCCTAGAGGACTAGGCTCATGAAGTTCCTTTGGATTTGGATTAAAGGTTCATGAGGTTCCTAGAGGACTACACTCAAGAAGTTCATTTGAATTTGGATTTAAGGTTCATGAGGTTCCTAGAGGACTAGGCTCATGAAGTTAAATTGAATTTGGATTTATATTTCATGAGGTTCCTAGAGGACTAGGGTCATGAAGTTCCATTGAATTTGGATTTAAGTTTCATGAAGTTCCTATAGGAATAAGCTCATGAAGTTCCTTCGTATTTGGATTTAAGGTTCATGAGGTTCCTACAAGACTAGACTCATGAAGTTCCTTCTTATTTGGATTAAAGTTTCATGAGGTTCCTAAAGGACAAGGATCATGGAGTTCCTTTGGATTTGGATTTTTCATGAGGTTCCTAGAGGACGAGGCTCATGAAGTTCCTTCGGATTTGGATTAAAGGTTCATGAGGTTCCTAGAGGACTAGGCTCATGAAGTTCCTTTGAATTTGGATTTATGTTTCATGAGGTTCCTAGAAGACTAGGCTCATGAAGTTCCATTGAATTTGGATTTATGTTTCATGAAGTTCCTAGGGGACTAGGCTCATGAAGTTCCTTTAGATTTTGATTAAAGGTTTATGAGGTTCCTAGAGGACTAGGCCTATGAAGTTCCTTCGAATTTGGATTAAATGTTCATGGAGTTCCTTGAGGACTAGACTCATAAAGTTCCTTCGAATTTGGATTAAAGGTTCATGAGTTCCAAAAGGACTAGGCTCATGAAGTTCCTTCTTATTTGGATTAAAGGTTCATGAGGTTCCTAAAGGACAAGGATCATGGAGTTCCTTTGGATTTGGATTTTTTATGAGGTTCCTAGAGGACGAGGCTCATGAAGTTTCTTCGGATTTGGATTAAAGGTTCATGAGGTTCCTAGAGTACTAGGCTCATGAAGTTCCTTTGGATTTGGATTTATGTTTCATGAGGTTCCTAGAAGACTAGGCTCATGAAGTTCCATTGAATTTGGATTTATGTTTCATGACGTTCCTAGGGGACTAGGCTCATGAAGTTCCTTTATATTTTGATTAAAGGTTTATGAGGTTCCTAGAGGACTAGGCCTATGAAGTTCCTTCGAATTTGGATTAAATGTTCATGAGGTTCCTAAAGGACTAGACTCAAGAGGTTCCTTTGAATTTGGATTTAAGGTTCATGAGGTTACTAGAGGACTAGGCTCATGAAGTTCTTCTAGTTTTGTATTAATCATGAAGTTCTTCTAGTTTTGTATTAAAGGTTCATAGATTTCCTATAGGACTAGGGTCATGACATTCATTTGAATTTGGATTAAAGGTTCATGAGGTTCCTAGAGGAATGGGCTCATGAAATTCCTTTGGATTTGGGTTTAAGGTTCATAAGGTTCCTAGAGGACTAGGCTCATGAAATTCCTCTGGATTTGGATTAAAGGTTAATGAGGTTCCTAGAGGACTAAGTTCATGAAGTTCCTTTGGATTTGGATTTAAGGTTCATGATGTTCCTAGAGGACTAGGCTCATGAATTTCCTTCGAATTTGGATTTTAAGGTTCATGAGGTTAGAGGACTAGGCTCATGAAGTTCTATTAAATTTGGATTTAAGTTTCATAAGGTTCCTAGAGGACTAGGCTCATGAAGTTCCTTTGGATTTGGATTAAAGGTTCATGAGGTTCCTAGAGGACTACACTCAAGAAGTTCATTTGAATTTGGATTTAAGGTTCATGAGGTTCCTAGAGGACTAGGCTCATGAAGTTAAATTGAATTTGGATTTATGATTCATGAGGTTCCTAGAGGACTAGGCTCATGAAGTTCCATTGAATTTGGATTTAAGTTTCATGAAGTTCCTATAGGAATAAGCTCATGAAGTTCCTTCGTATTTGGATTTAAGGTTCATGAAGTTCCTACAGGACTAGACTCAAGAAGTTCCTTTAAATGTGGATTTAAGGTTCATGAGGTTCCTAGAGAACTAGGCTCATGAAGTTCTTTTGTATTTGGATTAAATGTACATGGAGTTCCTAGAGGACGACAAGGCTCATGAAGTTCCTTCGGATTTTAATTTAAGGTTCATGAGGTTTATAGGGGACTAGGCTCGTGAAGTTCCATTAAATTTGGATTTAAGTTTCATGAAGTTCCGAGAGGACTAGGCTCATGAAGTTCCTTAGGATTTTGGATTTAAGGTTCATGATGTTCCTAGAGGATTAGGCTCATGAAGTTCCTTCTTATTTGGATTAAAGGTTCATGATGTTCCTAGAGGACTAAACTCATAGAGTTCCTTTGGATTTGGATTTTTCATGAGGTTCCTAGAGGACTAGACTCAAGAAGTTCCTTTGAATTTGGATTTTAGGTTCATGAGGTTCCTAGAGGACTAGAATCATGAAGTTCTTTTGGATTTGTATTAAAGGTTCATGGAGTTCCTTGAGGACTAGACTCATGACGTTCCTTCGAATTTGGATTAAAGGTTCATGAGGTTCCAAAAGGACTAGGCGCATGAAGTTCCTTCTTATTTGGATTAAAGGTTCATGAGGTTCCTAAAGGACAAGGATCATGGAGTTCCATTGGATTTGGATTTTTCATGAGGTTCCTAGAGGACGAGGCTCATGAAGTTCCTTCAGATTTGGATTAAAGGTTGATGAGGTTCCTAGAGGACTAGGCTCATGAAGTTCCTTTGGATTTGGATTTATGTTTCATGAGGTTCCTAGAAGACTAGGATCATGAAGTTCCATTGAATTTGGATTTATGTTTCATGAAGTTCCTAGGGGACTAGGCTAATGAAGTTCCTTTAGATTTTGATTAAAGGTTTATGAGGTTCCTAGAGGACTAGGCTCATGAAGTTCCTTCGAATTTGGATTAAATGTTCATGAGGTTCCTAAAGGACTAGGCTCAAGAGGTTCCTTTGAATTTGGATTTAAGGTTCATGAGGTTACTAGAGGACTAGGCTCATGAAGTTCTTCTAGTTTTGTATTAATTATGAAGTTCTTCTAGTTTTGTATTAAAGGTTCATAGATTTCCTATAGGACTAGGGTCATGACATTCATTTGAATTTGGATTAAATGTTCATGAGGTTCCTAGAGGAATGGGCTCATGAAATTCCTTTGGATTTGGGTTTAAGGTTCATGAGGTTCCTAGAGGACTAGGCTCATGAAATTCCTATGGATTTGGATTAAAGGTTAATGAGGTTCCTAGAGGACTAATTTCATGAAGTTCCTTTGGATTTGGATTTAAGGTTCATGATGTTCCTAGAGGACTAGGCTCATGAATTTCCTTCGAATTTGGATTTTAAGGTTCATGAGGTTAGAGGACTAGGCTCATGAAGTTCTATTAAATTTGGATTTAAGTTTCATAAGGTTCCTAGAGGACTAGGCTCATGAAGTTCCTTTGAATTTGGATTAAAGGTTCATGAGGTTCCTAGAGGACTACACTCAAGAAGTTCATTTTGAATTTGAATTTAAGGTTCATGAGGTTCCTAGAGGACTAGGCTCATGAAGTTAAATTGAATTTGGATTTATGTTTCATGAGGTTCCTAGAGGACTAGGCTCATGAAGTTCCATTGAATTTGGATTTAAGTTTCATGAAGTTCCGATAGGAATAAGCTCATGAAGTTCCTTCGTATTTGGATTAAAGGTTCATGAGTTTCCTACAGGACTAGACTCAAGAAGTTCCTTTAAATGTGGATTTAAGGTTCATGAGGTTCCTAGAGAACTAGGCTCATGAAGTTCTTTTGTATTTGGATTAAAGGTACATGGAGTTCCTAGAGGACAAGGCTCATGAAGTTCCTTCGGATTTTCATTTAAGGTTCATGAGGTTCATAGGGGACTAGGCTCGTGAAGTTCCATTAAATTTGGATTTAAGTTTCATGAAGTTCCGAGAGGACTAGGCTCATGAAGTTCCGAGAGGACTAGGCTCATGAAGTTCCTTAAGATTTTGGATTTAAGGTTCATGATGTTCCTAGAGGATTAGGCTCATGAAGTTCCTTCTTATTTGGATTAAAGGTTCATGATGTTCCTAGAGGACTAAACTCATAGAGTTCCTTTGGATTTGGATTTTTCATGAGGTTCCTAGAGGACGAGGCTCATGAAGTTCCTTTGGATTTGGATTAAAGGTTTATGAGGTTCCTAGAGGACTAGGCAGTTCCTATAGGACTAGGCTCATGAAGTTCCTTCAGATTTGGATTAAGGTCCATGAGGTTCCTAGAGGACTATGCTCATGAAGTTCCTTTGGATTTGGATTTAAGGTTCATGAGGTTCCTAGAGTACTAGGCTAATGAAGTTCCATTGAATTTAGATTTATGTTTCATGAAGTTCCGAGAGGACTAGGATCATGAAGTACCTTAAGATTTTGGATTTAAGGTTCATGAGGTTCCTAGAAGATTAGGCTCATGAAGTTCCTTTTTATGTGGATTAAAGGTTCATGAGGTTCCTAGAGACTAGGCTCATGAAGTTCCTTTTGATTTGGATTTTTCATGAGATTCCTAGAGGACTAGGCTCATGAAGTTACATTGAATTTGGATTTAAGTTTCATGAGGTTCCTAGAGGACTAGGCTCAGGAAGTTCCTTTGGATTTAGATTAAAGGTTCACGAGGTTCCTAGATGACTACACTCAAGAAGTTCCTTTGAATTTGGATTTATGGTTCATGAGGTTCCTAGAGGACTAGGCTCATGTAGCTCCATTGAATTTGGATTTATGTTTCATGAGATTCCTATTGGACTAGGCTCATGAAGTTCCATTGGATTTGGATTTAAGTTTCATGAAGTTCCTATAGGAATAAGCTCATGAAGTTCCTTCGGATTTGGATTTAATGTTCATGAGGTTCCTAGAGGACTAGACTCAAGACGTTAATTTGAATTTGGATTTAAGGTTCATGAGGTTCCTAGAGGACTAGACTTATGAAGTTCTTTTGGATTTGGATTAAAGGTTCATGAGGTTCCTAGAGGACTAGGATAATGAAGTTCCATTGAATTTGGATTTAAATTCATGAAGTTCATAGAGGACTAGGCTCAGGAAGTTCCTTAGGATTTTGATTTAAGGTTCATGAGGATCCTAGAGGACTAGGCTCATGAAGTTCCTTTGGATTTGGATTAAAGGTTCATGAGATTCCTATAGGACTAGACTCAAGAAGTTCTTTTGAATTTGGATTTAAGGTTCATGATGTTCCTAGAGGACTAGGCTCATGAAGTTCTTTTAGATTTGGATTAAAGGTACATGGAGTTCCTAGAGGACAAGGCTCATGAAGTTCCTTCGGATTTGGATTTAAGGTTCATGAGGTTCCTAGAGGACTAGGCTCATGAAGTTCCATTGCATTTGGATTTATGTTTCATGAAGTTCCGAGAGGACTAGGCTCATGAAGTTCCTTAAGATTTTGGATTTAAGGTTCATGAGGTTCCTAGAAGATTAGACTCATGAAGTTCCTTCTTATGTGGATTAAAGGTTCATGAGGTTCCTAGAGACCAGGCTCATGAAGTTCCTTGGGATTTGGATTTTTCATGAGGTTCCTAGAGGACTAGGCTCATGAAGTTACATTGAATTTGGATTTAAGTTTCATGAGGTTCCTAGAGGACTATGTTCATGAAGCTCCTTTGGATTTAGATTAAAGGTTTATGAGGTTCTTAGATGACTACACTTAAGAAGTTCCTTTGAATTTGGATTTAAGGTTCATGAGGTTCCTAGAGGACGAGGCTCATGAAGTTCCTTTAGATTTGGATTAAAGTTTCATGAGGTTCCTAGAGGACTAGGCTCATGAAGTTCCTTTGGATTTGGATTAAGGCCCATGAGGTTCCTAGAGGACTATGCTCATTAAGATCCTCTGGATTTGGATTTAAGGTTCATGAGGTTCCTAGAGGACTAGGCTCATGAAGTTTCTTTGGATTTGGATTAAAGGTTCATGAGGTTCCTAGAGGACTACACTCAAGAAGTTCCTTTGAATTTGGATTTAAGGTTCATGAGGTTCCTAGAGGACTAGGCTCATGAAGTTCCATTGAATTTGGACTTATGTTTCATGAGGTTCCTAGAGGACTGGGCTCATGAAGTTCCATTGGATTTCGATTTATGTTTCATGAAGTTCCTAGAGTACTAGGCTAATGAAGTTCCATTGAATTTAGATTTATTTTTCATGAAGTTCCGAGAGGACTAGGCTCATGAAGTTCCTTAAGATTTTGGATTTAAGGTTCATGAGGTTCCTAGAAGATTAGGCTCATGAAGTTCCTTTTTATGTGGATTAAAGGTACATGAGGTTCCTAGAGACTAGGCTCATGAAGTTCCTTTTGATTTGGATTTTTCATGAGGTTCCTAGAGGACTAGGCTCATGAAGTTACATTGAATTTGGATTTAAGTTTCATGAGGTTCCTAGAGGACTAGGCTCATGAAGTTCCTTTGGATTTAGATTAAAGGTTCATGAGGTTCCTCGATGACTACACTCAAGAAGTTCCTTTGAATTTGGATTTAAGGTTCATGAGGTTCCTAGAGGACTAGTCTCATGTAGCTCCATTGAATTTGGATTTATGTTTCATGAGATTCCTATTGGACTAGGCTCATGAAGTTCCATTAGATTTGGATTTAAGTTTCATGAAGTTCCTTTAGGAATAAGCTCATGAAGTTCCTTCGGATTTGGATTTAATGTGCATGAGGTTCCTAGAGGACTAGACTCAAGAAGTTCATTTGAATTTGGATTTAAGGTTCATGAGGTTCCTAGAGGACTAGACTTATGAAGTTCTTTTGGATTTGGATTAAAGGTTCATGAGGTTCCTAGAGGACTAGGCTAATGAAGTTCCATTGACTTTGGATTTAAATTCATGAAGTTCATAGAGGACTAGGCTCAGGAAGTTCCTTAGGATTTTGATTTAAGGTTCATGAGGATCCTAGAGGACTAGGCTCATGAAGTTCCTTTGGATTTGGATTAAAGGTTCATGAGGTTCCTATAGGACTATACTCAAGAAGTTCTTTTGAATTTTGATTTATGGTTCATGAGGTTCCTAGAGGACTAGGCTCATGAAGTTCTTTTAGATTTGGATTAAAGGTACATGGAGTTCCTAGAGGACAAGGCTCATGAAGTTCCTTCGGATTTGGATTTAAGGTTCATGAGTTTCCTAGAGGACTAGGCTCATGAAGTTCCATTGCATTTGGATTTATGTTTCATGAAGTTCCGAGAGGACTAGGCTCATGAAGTTCCTTAAGATTTTGGATTTAAGGTTCATGAGGTTCCTAGAAGATTAGACTCATGAAGTTCCTTCTTATGTGGATTAAAGGTTCATGAGGTTCCTAGAGACCAGGCTCATGAAGTTCCTTTGGATTTGGATTTTTCATGAGGTTCCTAGAGGACTAGGATCATGAAGTAACATTGAATTTGGATTTAAGTTTCATGAGGTTCCTAGAGGACTATGTTCATGAAGCTCCTTTGGATTTAGATTAAAGGTTTATGAGGTTCTTAGATGACTACACTTAAGAAGTTCCTTTGAATTTGGATTTAAGGTTCATGAGGTTCCTAGAGGACGAGGCTCATGAAGTTCCTTTAGATTTGGATTAAAGTTTCATGAGGTTCCTAGAGGACTAGACTCATGAAGTTCCTTTGGATTTGGATTAAGGCCCATGAGGTTCCTAGAGGACTATGCTCATTAAGTTCCTTTGGATTTGGATTTAAGGTTCATGAGGTTCCTAGAGGACTAGGCTCATGAAGTTTCTTTGGATTTGGATTAAAGGTTCATGAGGTTCCTAGAGGACTACACTCAAGAAGTTCCTTTGAATTTGGATTTAAGGTTCATGAGGTTCCTAGAGGACTAGGCTCATGAAGTTCCATTGAATTTGGACTTATGTTTCATGAGGTTCCTAGAGGACTAGGCTCATGAAGTTCCATTGGATTTGGATTTAAGTTTCATGAAGTTCCTATAGGAATAAGCTCATGAAGTTCCTTTGGATTTGGATTTAAGGTTCATGAGGTTCCTAGAGTACTAGGCTAATGAAGTTCCATTGAATTTAGATTTATGTTTCATGAAGTTCCGACAGGACTAGGCTCATGAAGTTCCTTAAGATTTTGGATTTAAGGTTCATGAGGTTCCTAGAAGATTAGGCTCATGAAGTTCCTTTTTATGTGGATTAAAGGTTCATGAGGTTCCTAGAGACTAGGCTCATGCAGTTCCTTTTGATTTGGGTTTTTCATGAGGTTCCTAGAGGACTAGGCTCATGAAGTTACATTGAATTTGGATTTAAGTTTCATGAGGTTCCTAGAGGACTAGGCTCATGAAGTTCCTTTGGATTTAGATTAAAGGTTCATGAGGTTCCTAGATGACTACACTCAAGAAGTTCCTTTGAATTTGGATTTAAGGTTCATGAGGTTCCTAGAGGACTAGGCTCATGTAGCTCCATTGAATTTGGATTTATGTTTCATGAGATTCCTATTGGACTAGGCTCATGAAGTTCCATTAGATTTGGATTTAAGTTTCATGAAGTTCCTATAGGAATAAGCTCATGAAGTTTCTTCGGATTTGGATTTAATGTTCATGAGGTTCCTAGAGGACGAGGCTCATGAAGCTCCTTTGGATTTAGATTAAAGGTTCATGAGGTTCCTAGAGGACTAAGCTCATGAAGTTCCTTCGGATTTGGATTAAGGTCCATGCGGTTCATAGAGGACTATGCTCATGAAGTTCCTCTGGATTAGGAATTAAGGTCCATGAGATTCCTATAGTACTAGGCTAATGAAGTTCCATTGAATTTAGATTTATGTTTCATGAAGTTCCGAGAGGACTAGGCTCATGAAGTTCCTTAAGATTTTGGATTTAAGGTTCATGAGGTTCCTAGAAGATTAGGCTCATGAAGTTCCTTCTTATGTGGATTAAAGATTCATGAGGTTCCTAGAGACTAGGCTCATGAAGTTCCTTTGGATTTAGATTTTTCATGAGGTTCCTAGAGGACTAGGCTCATGAAGTTCCATTGAATTTGGACTTATGTTTCATGAGGTTCCTAGAGGACTAGGCTCATGAAGTTCCTTTTTATGTGGATTAAAGGTTCATGAGGTTCCTAGAGACTAGGCTCATGCAGTTCCTTTTGATTTGGGTTTTTCATGAGGTTCCTAGAGGACTAGGCTCATGAAGTTACATTGAATTTGGATTTAAGTTTCATGAGGTTCCTAGAGGACTAGGCTCATGAAGTTCCTTTGGATTTAGATTAAAGGTTCATGAGGTTCCTAGATGACTACACTCAAGAAGTTCCTTTGAATTTGGATTTAAGGTTCATGAGGTTCCTAGAGGACTAGGCTCATGTAGCTCCATTGAATTTGGATTTATGTTTCATGAGATTCCTATTGGACTAGGCTCATGAAGTTCCATTAGATTTGGATTTAAGTTTCATGAAGTTCCTATAGGAATAAGCTCATGAAGTTTCTTCGGATTTGGATTTAATGTTCATGAGGTTCCTAGAGGACGAGGCTCATGAAGCTCCTTTGGATTTAGATTAAAGGTTCATGAGGTTCCTAGAGGACTAAGCTCATGAAGTTCCTTCGGATTTGGATTAAGGTCCATGCGGTTCATAGAGGACTATGCTCATGAAGTTCCTCTGGATTAGGAATTAAGGTCCATGAGATTCCTATAGTACTAGGCTAATGAAGTTCCATTGAATTTAGATTTATGTTTCATGAAGTTCCGAGAGGACTAGGCTCATGAAGTTCCTTAAGATTTTGGATTTAAGGTTCATGAGGTTCCTAGAAGATTAGGCTCATGAAGTTCCTTCTTATGTGGATTAAAGATTCATGAGGTTCCTAGAGACTAGGCTCATGAAGTTCCTTTGGATTTAGATTTTTCATGAGGTTCCTAGAGGACTAGGCTCATGAAGTTCCATTGAATTTGGACTTATGTTTCATGAGGTTCCTAGAGGACTAGGCTCATGAAGTTCCATTGGATTTGGATTTAAGTTTCATGAAGTTCCTATAAGAATAAGCTCATGAAGTTCCTTCGGATTTGGATTTAATGTTCATGAGGTTCCTAGAGGACTAGACTCAAGAAGTTCATTTGAATTTGGATTTAAGGTTCATGAGGTTCCTAGAGGACTAGGCTCATGAAGTTCTTTTGGATTTGGATTAAAGGTACATGGAGTTCCTAGAGGACAAGGCTCATGAAGTTCCTTCGGATTTTGATTTAAGGTTCATGAGGCTCATAGTGGACTAGGCTCGTGAAGTTCCATTGAATTTGGATTTAAGTTTCATGAAGTTCCGAGAGGACTAGGCTCATGAAGTTCCTTAGGATTTTGGATTTAAGATTCATGAGGTTCATAGGGACTAGGCTCGTGAAGTTCCATTGAATTTGGATTTAAGGTTCATGATGTTTCTAGAGGACTAAACTCATGGATTTCCTTTAGATTTAGATTTTTCATGAGGTTCCTAGAGGACGAGGCTCATGAAGCTCCTTTGGATTTGGATTAAAGGTTCATGAGGTTCCTAGAGGACTAAGCTCATGAAGTTCCTTCGATTTGGATTAAGGTCCATGCGGTTCCTAGAGGACTATGCTCATGAAGTTCCTCTGGATTTGGATTTAAGGTTCATGAGATTCCTAGAGTACTAGGCTAATGAAGTTCCATTGAATTTAGATTTATGTTTCATGAAGTTCCGAGAGGACTAGGCTCATGAAGTTCCTTAATATTTTGGATTTAAGGTTCATGAGGTTCCTAGAAGATTAGGCTCATGAAGTTCCTTCTTATGTGGATTAAAGGTTCATGAGGTTCCTAGAGACTAGGCTCATGAAGTTCCTTTGGATTTGGATTTTTCATGAGGTTCCTAGAGGACTAAGCTCATGAAGTTCCATTGAATTTGGATTTAACGTTCATGAGGTTCCTAGAGGACTAGGCTCATGAAGTTCCATTGGATTTGGATTTAAGTTTCATGAAGTTCCTATAAGAATAAGCTCATGAAGTTCCTTCGGATTTGGATTTAATGTTCATGAGGTTCCTAGAGGACTAGACTCAAGAAGTTCATTTGAATTTGGATTTAAGGTTCATGAGGTTCCTAGAGGACTAGGCTCATGAAGTTCTTTTGGATTTGGATTAAAGGTACATGGAGTTCCTAGAGGACAAGGCTCATGAAGTTCCTTCGGATTTTGATTTAAGGTTCATGAGGCTCATAGAGGACTAGGCTCGTGAAGTTCCATTGAATTTGGATTTAAGTTTCATGAAGTTCCGAGAGGACTAGGCTCATGAAGTTCCTTAGGATTTTGGATTTAAGATTCATGAGGTTCATAGGGGACTAGGCTCGTGAAGTTCCATTGAATTTGGATTTAAGGTTCATGATGTTTCTAGAGGACTAAACTCATGGATTTCCTTTAGATTTAGATTTTTCATGAGGTTCCTAGAGGACGAGGCTCATGAAGCTCCTTTGGATTTGAATTAAAGGTTCATGAGGTTCCTAGAGGACTAAGCTCATGAAGTTCCTTCGGATTTGGATTAAGGTCCATGCGGTTCCTAGAGGACTATGCTCATGAAGTTCCTCTGGATTTGGATTTAAGGTTCATGAGATTCCTAGAGTACTAGGCTAATGAAGTTCCATTGAATTTAGATTTATGTTTCATGAAGTTCCGAGAGGACTAGGCTCATGAAGTTCCTTAATATTTTGGATTTAAGGTTCATGAGATTCCTAGAAGATTAGGCTCATGAAGTTCCTTCTTATGTGGATTAAAGGTTCATGAGGTTCCTAGAGACTAGGCTCATGAAGTTCCTTTGGATTTGGATTTTTCATGAGGTTCCTAGAGGACTAAGCTCATGAAGTTCCATTGAATTTGGATTTAACGTTCATGAGATTCCTAGAGGACTAGGCTCATGAAGTTCCATTGGATTTGGATTTAAGTTTCATGAAGTTCCTATAAGAATAAGCTCATGAAGTTCCTTCGGATTTGGATTTAATGTTCATGAGGTTCTTAGAGGACTAGACTCAAGAAGTTCATTTGAATTTGGATTTAAGGTTCATGAGGTTCCTAGAGGACTAGGGTCATGAAGTTCTTTTGGATTTGGATTAAAGGTACATGGAGTTCCTAGAGGACAAGGCTCATGAAGTTCCTTCGGATTTTGATTTAAGGTTCATGAGGCTCATAGAGCACTAGGCTCGTGAAGTTCCATTGAATTTGGATTTAAGTTTCATGAAGTTCCGAGAGGACTAGGCTCATGAAGTTCCTTAGGATTTTGGATTTAAGAGTCATGAGGTTCATAGGGGACTAGGCTCGTGAAGTTCCATTGAATTTGGATTTAAGGTTCATGATGTTTCTAGAGGACTAAACTCATGGATTTCCTATAGATTTAGATTTTTCATGAGGTTCCTAGAGGACGAGGCTCATGAAGCTCCTTTGGATTTGGATTAAAGGTTCATGAGGTTCCTAGAGGACTAAGCTCATGAAGTTCCTTCGGATTTGGATTAAGGTCCATGCGGTACCTAGAGGACTATGCTCATGAAGTTCCTCTGGATTTGGATTTAAGGTTCATGAGATTCCTAGAGTACTAGGCTAATGAAGTTCCATTGAATTTAGATTTATGTTTCATGAAGTTCCGAGAGGACTAGGCTCATGAAGTTCCTTAATATTTTGGATTTAAGGTTCATGAGGTTCCTAGAAGATTAGGCTCATGAAGTTCCTTCTTATGTGGATTAAAGGTTCATGAGGTTCCTAGAGACTAGGCTCATGAAGTTCCTTTGGATTTGGATTTTTCATGAGGTTCCTAGAGGACTAGGCTCATGAAGTTCCATTGAATTTGGATTTAAGGTTCATGAGGTTCCTAGAGGACTAGGCTCATGAAGTTCCATTGGATTTGGATTTAACTTTCATGAAGTTCCTATAAGAATAAGCTCATGAAGTTCCTTCGGATTTGGATTTAATGTTCATGAGGTTCCTAGAGGACTAGACTCAAGAAGTTCATTTGAATTTGGATTTAAGGTTCATGAGGTTCCTAGAGGACTAGGCTCATGAAGTTCTTTTGGATTTGGATTAAAGGTACATGGAGTTCCTAGAGGACAAGGCTCATGAAGTTCCTTCGGATTTTGATTTAAGGTTCATGAGGCTCATAGAGGACTAGGCTCGTGAAGTTCCATTGAATTTGGATTTAAGTTTCATGAAGTTCCGAGAGGACTAGGCTCATGAACTTCCTTAGGATTTTGGATTTAAGATTCATGAGGTTCATAGGGGACTAGGCTCGTGAAGTTCCATTGAATTTGGATTTAAGGTTCATGATGTTTCTAGAGGACTAAACTCATGGATTTCCTTTAGATTTAGATTTTTCATGAGGTTCCTAGAGGACGAGGCTCATGAAGCTCCTTTGGATTTGGATTAAAGGTTCATGAGGTTCCTAGAGGACTAAGCTCATGAAGTTCCTTCGGATTTGGATTAAGGTCCATGCGGTTCCTATAGGACTATGCTCATGAAGTTCCTCTGGATTTGAATTTAAGGTTCATGAGATTCCTAGAGTACTAGGCTAATGAAGTTCCATTGAATTTAGATTTATGTTTCATGAAGTTCCGAGAGGACTAGGCTCATGAAGTTCCTTAGGATTTTGGATTTAAGATTCATGAGGTTCATAGAGGACTAGGCTCGTGAAGTTCCATTGAATTTGGATTTAAGGTTCATGATGTTTCTAGAGGACTAAACTCATGGATTTCCTTTAGATTTAGATTTTTCATGAGGTTCCTAGAGGACGAGGCTCATGAAGCTCCTTTGGATTTGGATTAAAGGTTCATGAGGTTCCTAGGGGACTAAGCTCATGAAGTTCCTTCAGATTTGGATTAAGGTCCATGCGGTTCCTAGAGGACTATGCTCATGAAGTTCCTCTGGATTTGGATTTAAGGTTCATGAGATTCCTAGAGTACTAGGCTAATGAAGTTCCATTAAATTTAGATTTATGTTTCATGAAGTTCCGAGAGGACTAGGCTCATGAAGTTCCTTAATATTTTGG
This sequence comes from Orobanche coerulescens, assembly GCA_033398695.1. Lineage (NCBI taxonomy): Eukaryota > Viridiplantae > Streptophyta > Magnoliopsida > Lamiales > Orobanchaceae > Orobanche > Orobanche coerulescens. Next base: position 107,285,454 of record CM065817.1, on the reverse strand, counting down.
ATTTAAGGTTCATGAGGTTCCTAGAAGATTAGGCTCATGAAGTTCCTTCTTATGTGGATTAAAGGTTCATGAGGTTCCTAGAGACTAGGCTCATGAAGTTCCTTTGGATTTGGATTTTTCATGAGGTTCCTAGAGGACTAGGCTCATGAAGTTCCATTGAATTTGGATTTAACGTTCATGAGGTTCCTAGAGGACTAGGATCATGAAGTTCCATTGATTTGGATTTAAGTTTCATGAAGTTCCTATAAGAATAAGCTCATGAAGTTCCTTCGATTTGGATTTAATGTTCATGAGGTTCCTAGAGGACTAGACTCAAGAAGTTCATTTGAATTTGGATTTAAGGTTCATGAGGTTCCTAGAGGACTAGGCTCATGAAGTTCTTTTGGATTTGGATTAAAGGTACATGGAGTTCCTAGAGGACAAGGCTCATGAAGTTCCTTCGGATTTTGATTTAAGGTTCATGAGGCTCATAGAGGACTAGGCTCGTGAAGTTCCATTGAATTTGGATTTAAGTTTCATGAAGTTCCGAGAGGACTAGGCTCATGAAGTTCCTTAGGATTTTGGATTTAAGATTCATGAGGTTCATAGGGGACTAGGCTCGTGAAGTTCCATTGAATTTGGATTTAAGGTTCATGATGTTTCTAGAGGACTAAACTCATGGATTTCCTTTAGATTTAGATTTTTCATGAGGTTCCTAGATGACGAGGCTCATGAAGCTCCTTTGGATTTGGATTAAAGGTTCATGAGGTTCCATGAGGACTAAGCTCCTGAAGTTCCTTCGGATTTAGATTAAGGTCCATGCGGTTCCTAGAGGACTATGCTCATGAAGTTCCTCTGGATTTGGATTTAAGGTTCATGAGATTCCTAGAGTACTAGGCTAATGAAGTTCCATTGAATTTAGATTTATGTTTCATGAAGTTCCGAGAGGACTAGGCTCATGAAGTTCCTTAATATTTTGGATTTAAGGTTCATGAGGTTCCTAGAAAATTAGGCTCATGAAGTTCCTTCTTATGTGGATTAAAGGTTCATGAGGTTCCTAGAGACTAGGCTCATGAAGTTCCTTTGGATTTGGATTTTTCATGAGGTTCCTAAAGGACTAGGCTCATGAAGTTCCATTGAATTTGGATTTAAGGTTCATGAGGTTCCTAGAGGACTAGGCTCATGAAGTTTCATTGGATTTGCATTTAAGTTTCATGAAGTTCCTATTAGAATAAGCTCATGAAGTTCCTTCGGATTTGGATTTAATGTTCATGAGGTTCTTAGAGGACTAGACTCAAGAAGTTCATTTGAATTTGGATTTAAGGTTCATGAGGTTCCTAGAGGACTAGGCTCATGAAGTTCTTTTGGATTTGGATTAAAGGTACATGGAGTTCCTAGAGGACAAGGCTCATGAAGTTCCTTCGGATTTTTATTTAAGGTTCATGAGGCTCATAGAGGACTAGGCTCGTGAAGTTCCATTGAATTTGGATTTAAGTTTCATGAAGTTCCGAGAGGACTAGGCTCATGAAGTTCCTTAGGATTTTGGATTTAAGATTCATGAGGTTCATAGGGGACTAGGCTCGTGAAGTTCCATTGAATTTGGATTTAAGGTTCATGATGTTTCTAGAGGACTAAACTCATGGATTTCCTTTAGATTTAGATTTTTCATGAGGTTCCTAGAGGACGAGGCTCATGAAGCTCATTTGGATTTGGATTAAAGGTTCATGAGGTTCCTAGAGGACTAAGCTCATGAAGTTCCTTCGGATTTGGATTAAGGTCCATGCGGTTCCTAGAGGACTATGCTCATGAAGTTCCTCTGGATTTGGATTTAAGGTTCATGAGATTCCTAGAGTACTAGGCTAATGAAGTTCCATTGAATTTAGATTTATGTTTCATGAAGTTCCGATAGGACTAGGCTCATGAAGTTCCTTAATATTTTGGATTTAAGGTTCATGAGGTTCCTAGAAGATTAGGCTCATGAAGTTCCTTCTTATGTGGATTAAAGGTTCATGAGGTTCCTAGAGACTAGGCTCATGAAATTCCTTTGGATTTGGATTTTTCATGAGGTTCCTAGAGGATAGGCTCATGAAGTTCCATTGAATTTGGATTTAAGGTTCATGAGGTTCCTAGAGGACTAGGCTCATGAAGTTCCATTGGATTTGGATTTAAGTTTCATGAAGTTCCTATAAGAATAAGCTCATGAAGTTCCTTCGATTTGGATTTAATGTTCATGAGGTTCCTAGAGGACTAGACTCAAGAAGTTCATTTGAATTTGGATTTAAGGTTCATGAGGTTCCTAGAGGACTAGGCTCATGAAGTTCTTTTGGATTTGGATTAAAGGTACATGGAGTTCCTAGAGGACAAGGCTCATGAAGTTCCTTCGGATTGTGATTTAAGGTTCATGAGGCTCATAGAGGACTAGGCTCGTGAAGTTCCATTGAATTTGGATTTAAGTTTCATGAAGTTCCGAGAGGACTAGGCTCATGAAGTTCCTTAGGATTTTGGATTTAAGATTCATGAGGTTCATAGGGGACTAGGCTCGTGAAGTTCCATTGAATTTGGATTTAAGGTTCATGATGTTTCTAGAGGACTAAACTCATGGATTTCCTTTAGATTTAGATTTTTCATGAGGTTCCTAGAGGACGAGGCTCATGAAGCTCCTTTGGATTTGGATTAAAGGTTCATGAGGTTCCATGAGGACTAAGCTCCTGAAGTTCCTTCGGATTTAGATTAAGGTCCATGCGGTTCCTAGAGGACTATGCTCATGAAGTTCCTCTGGATTTGGATTTAAGGTTCATGAGATTCCTAGAGTACTAGGCTAATGAAGTTCCATTGAATTTAGATTTATGTTTCATGAAGTTCCGAGAGGACTAGGCTCATAAAGTTCCTTAATATTTTGGATTTAAGGTTCATGTGGTTCCTAGAAGATTAGGCTCATGAAGTTCCTTCTTATGTGGATTAAAGGTTCATGAGGTTCCTAGAGACTAGGCTCATGAAGTTCCGTTGGATTTGGATTTTCATGAGGTTCCTAGAGGACTAGGCTCATGAAGTTCCATTGAATTTGGATTTAAGGTTCATGAGGTTCCTAGAGGACTAGGCTCATGAAGTTTCATTGGATTTGCATTTAAGTTTCATGAAGTTCCTATTAGAATAAGCTCATGAAGTTCCTTCGGATTTGGATTTAATGTTCATGAGGTTCTTAGAGGACTAGACTCAAGAAGTTCATTTGAATTTGGATTTAAGGTTCATGAGGTTCCTAGAGGACTAGGCTCATGAAGTTCTATTTGATTTGGATTAAAGGTACATGGAGTTCCTAGAGGACAAGGCTCATGAAGTTCCTTCGGATTTTTATTTAAGGTTCATGAGGCTCATAGAGGACTAGGCTCGTGAAGTTCCATTGAATTTGGATTTAAGTTTCATGAAGTTCCGAGAGGACTAGGCTCATGAAGTTCCTTAGGATTTTGGATTTAAGATTCATGAGGTTCATAGGGGACTAGGCTCGTGAAGTTCCATTGAATTTGGATTTAAGGTTCATGATGTTTCTAGAGGACTAAACTCATGGATTTCCTTTAGATTTAGATTTTTCATGAGGTTCCTAGAGGACGAGGCTCATGAAGCTCATTTGGATTTGGATTAAAGGTTCATGAGGTTCCTAGAGGACTAAGCTCATGAAGTTCCTTCGGATTTGGATTAAGGTCCATGCGGTTCCTAGAGGACTATGCTCATGAAGTTCCTCTGGATTTGGATTTAAGGTTCATGAGATTCCTAGAGTACTAGGCTAATGAAGTTCCATTGAATTTAGATTTATGTTTCATGAAGTTCCGATAGGACTAGGCTCATGAAGTTCCTTAATATTTTGGATTTAAGGTTCATGAGGTTCCTAGAAGATTAGGCTCATGAAGTTCCTTCTTATGTGGATTAAAGGTTCATGAGGTTCCTAGAGACTAGGCTCATGAAATTCCTTTGGATTTGGATTTTTCATGAGGTTCCTAGAGGATAGGCTCATGAAGTTCCATTGAATTTGGATTTAAGGTTCATGAGGTTCCTAGAGGACTAGGCTCATGAAGTTCCATTGGATTTGGATTTAAGTTTCATGAAGTTCCTATAAGAATAAGCTCATGAAGTTCCTTCGGATTTGGATTTAATGTTCATGAGGTTCCTAGAGGACTAGACTCAAGAAGTTCATTTGAATTTGGATTTAAGGTTCATGAGGTTCCTAGAGGACTAGGCTCATGAAGTTCTTTTGGATTTGGATTAAAGGTACATGGAGTTCCTAGAGGACAAGGCTCATGAAGTTCCTTCGGATTGTGATTTAAGGTTCATGAGGCTCATAGAGGACTAGGCTCGTGAAGTTCCATTGAATTTGGATTTAAGTTTCATGAAGTTCCGAGAGGACTAGGCTCATGAAGTTCCTTAGGATTTTGGATTTAAGATTCATGAGGTTCATGGGGACTAGGCTCGTGAAGTTCCATTGAATTTGGATTTAAGGTTCATGATGTTTCTAGAGGACTAAACTCATGGATTTCCTTTAGATTTAGATTTTTCATGAGGTTCCTAGAGGACGAGGCTCATGAAGCTCCTTTGGATTTGGATTAAAGGTTCATGAGGTTCCATGAGGACTAAGCTCCTGAAGTTCCTTCGGATTTAGATTAAGGTCCATGCGGTTCCTAGAGGACTATGCTCATGAAGTTCCTCTGGATTTGGATTTAAGGTTCATGAGATTCCTAGAGTACTAGGCTAATGAAGTTCCATTGAATTTAGATTTATGTTTCATGAAGTTCCGAGAGGACTAGGCTCATAAAGTTCCTTAATATTTTGGATTTAAGGTTCATGTGGTTCCTAGAAGATTAGGCTCATGAAGTTCCTTCTTATGTGGATTAAAGGTTCATGAGGTTCCTAGAGACTAGGCTCATGAAGTTCCTTTGGATTTGGATTTTTCATGAGGTTCCTAGAGGACTAGGCTCATGAAGTTCCATTGAATTTGGATTTAAGGTTCATGAGGTTCCTAGAGGACTAGGCTCATGAAGTTTCATTGGATTTGCATTTAAGTTTCATGAAGTTCCTATTAGAATAAGCTCATGAAGTTCCTTCGGATTTGGATTTAATGTTCATGAGGTTCTTAGAGGACTAGACTCAAGAAGTTCATTTGAATTTGGATTTAAGGTTCATGAGGTTCCTAGAGGACTAGGCTCATGAAGTTCTTTTGGATTTGGATTAAAGGTACATGGAGTTCCTAGAGGACAAGGCTCATGAAGTTCCTTCGGATTTTGATTTAAGGTTCATGAGGCTCATAGAGGACTAGGCTCGTGAAGTTCCATTGAATTTGGATTTAAGTTTCATGAAGTTCCGAGAGGACTAGGCTCATGAAGTTCCTTAGGATTTTGGATTTAAGATTCATGAGGTTCATAGGGGACAAGGCTCGTGAAGTTCCATTGAATTTGGATTTAAGGTTCATGATGTTTCTAGAGGACTAAACTCATGGATTTCCTTTAGATTTAGATTTTTCATGAGGTTCCTAGAGGACGAGGCTCATGAAGCTCCTTTGGATTTGGATTAAAGGTTCATGAGGTTCCTAGAGGACTAAGCTCATGAAGTTCCTTCGGATTTGGATTAAGGTCCATGCGGTTCCTATAGGACTATGCTCATGAAGTTCCTCTGGATTTGGATTTAAGGTTCATGAGATTCCTAGAGTACTAGGCTAATGAAGTTCCATTGAATTTAGATTTATGTTTCATGAAGTTCCGAGAGGACTAGGCTCATGAAGTTCCTTAGGATTTTGGATTTAAGATTCATGAGGTTCATAGGGGACTAGGCTCGTGAAGTTCCATTGAATTTGGATTTAAGGTTCATGATGTTTCTAGAGGACTAAACTCATGGATTTCCCTTAGATTTAGATTTTTCATGAGGTTCCTAGAGGACGAGGCTCATGAAGCTCCTTTGGATTTGGATTAAAGGTTCATTAGGTTCCTAGAGGACTAAGCTCATGAAGTTCCTTCGGATTTGGATTAAGGTCCATGCGGTTCCTATAGGACTATGCTCATGAAGTTCCTCTGGATTTGGATTTAAGGTTCATGAGATTCCTAGAGTACTAGGCTAATGAAGTTCCATTGAATTTAGATTTATGTTTCATGAAGTTCCGAGAGGACTAGGCTCATGAAGTTCCTTAGGATTTTGGATTTAAGATTCATGAGGTTCATAGGGGACTAGGCTCGTGAAGTTCCATTGAATTTGGATTTAAGGTTCATGATGTTTCTAGAGGACTAAACTCATGGATTTCCTTTAGATTTAGATTTTTCATGAGGTTCCTAGAGGACGAGGCTCATGAAGCTCCTTTGGATTTGGATTAAAGGTTCATGAGGTTCCTAGAGGACTAAGCTCATGAAGTTCCTTCGGATTTGGATTAAGGTCCATGCGGTTCCTAGAGGACTATGCTCATGAAGTTCCTCTGGATTTGGATTTAAGGTTCATGAGATTCCTAGAGTACTAGGCTAATGAAGTTCCATTAAATTTAGATTTATGTTTCATGAAGTTCCGAGAGGACTAGGCTCATGAAGTTCCTTAATATTTTGGATTTAAGGTTCATGAGGTTCCTAGAAGATTAGGCTCATGAAGTTCCTTCTTATGTGGATTAAAGGTTCATGAGGTTCCTAGAGACTAGGCTCATGAAGTTCCTTTGGATTTGGATTTTTCATGAGGTTCCTAGAGGACTAGGCTCATGAAGTTCCATTGAATTTGGATTTAACGTTCATGAGGTTCCTAGAGGACTAGGCTCATGAAGTTCCATTGGATTTGGATTTAAGTTTCATGAAGTTCCTATAAGAATAAGCTCATGAAGTTCCTTCGGATTTGGATTTAATGTTCATGAGGTTCCTAGAGGACTAGACTCAAGAAGTTCATTTGAATTTGGATTTAAGGTTCATGAGGTTCCTAGAGGACTAGGCTCATGAAGTTCTTTTGGATTTGGATTAAAGGTACATGGAGTTCCTAGAGGACAAGGCTCATGAAGTTCCTTCGGATTTTGATTTAAGGTTCATGAGGCTCATAGAGGACTAGGCTCGTGAAGTTCCATTGAATTTGGATTTAAGTTTCATGAAGTTCCGAGAGGACTAGGCTAATGAAGTTCCTTAGAATTTTGGATTTAAGATTCATGAGGTTCATAGGGGACTAGGCTCGTGAAGTTCCATTGAATTTGGATTTAAGGTTCATGATGTTTCTAGAGGACTAAACTCATGGATTTCCTTTAGATTTAGATTTTTCATGAGGTTCCTAGAGGACGAGGCTCATGAAGCTCCTTTGGATTTGGATTAAAGGTTCATGAGGTTCCTAGAGGACTAAGCTCATGAAGTTCCTTCGGATTTGGATTAAGGTCCATGCGGTTCCTATAGGACTATGCTCATGAAGTTCCTCTGGATTTGGATTTAAGGTTCATGAGATTCCTAGAGTACTAGGCTAATGAAGTTCCATTGAATTTAGATTTATGTTTCATGAAGTTCCGAGAGGACTAGGCTCATGAAGTTCCTTAGGATTTTGGATTTAAGATTCATGAGGTTCATAGGGACTAGGCTCGTGAAGTTCCATTGAATTTGGATTTAAGATTCATGATGTTTCTAGAGGACTAAACTCATGGATTTCCTTTAGATTTAGATTTTTCATGAGGTTCCTAGAGGACGAGGCTCATGAAGCTCCTTTGGATTTGGATTAAAGGTTCATGAGGTTCCTAGAGGACTAAGCTCATGAAGTTCCTTCAGATTGGATTAAGGTCCATGCGGTTCCTAGAGGACTATGCTCATGAAGTTCCTCTGTATTTGGATTTAAGGTTCATGAGATTCCTAGAGTACTAGGCTAATGAAGTTCCATTAAATTTAGATTTATGTTTCATGAAGTTCCGAGAGGACTAGGCTCATGAAGTTCCTTAATATTTTGGATTTAAGGTTCATGAGGTTCCTAGAAGATTAGGCTCATGAAGTTCCTTCTTATGTGGATTAAAGGTTCATGAGGTTCCTAGAGACTAGGCTCATGAAGTTCCTTTGGATTTGGATTTTTCATGAGGTTCCTAGAGGACTAGGCTCATGAAGTTCCATTGAATTTGGATTTAACGTTCATGAGGTTCCTAGAGGACTAGGCTCATGAAGTTCCATTGGATTTGGATTTAAGTTTCATGAAGTTCTTATAAGAATAAGCTCATGAAGTTCCTTCGGATTTGGATTTAATGTTCATGAGGTTCCTAGAGGACTAGACTAAAGAAGTTCATTTGAATTTGGATTTAAGGTTCATGAGGTTCCTAGAGGACTAGGCTCATGAAGTTCTTTTGGATTTGGATTAAAGGTACATGGAGTTCCTAGAGGACAAGGCTCATGAAGTTCCTTCGGATTTTGATTTAAGGTTCATGAGGCTCATAGAGGACTAGGCTCGTGAAGTTCCATTGAATTTGGATTTAAGTTTCATGAAGTTCCGAGAGGACTAGGCTCATGAAGTTCCTTAGGATTTTGGATTTAAGATTCATGAGGTTCATAGGGGACTAGGCTCGTGAAGTTCCATTGAATTTGGATTTAAGGTTCATGATGTTTCTAGAGGACTAAACTCATGGATTTCCTTTAGATTTAGATTTTCATGAGGTTCCTAGATGACGAGGCTCATGAAGCTCCTTTGATTTGGATTAAAGGTTCATGAGGTTCCATGAGGACTAAGCTCTGAAGTTCCTTCGGATTTAGATTAAGGTCCATGCGGTTCCTAGAGGACTATGCTCATGAAGTTCCTCTGGATTTGGATTTAAGGTTCATGAGATTCCTAGAGTACTAGGCTAATGAAGTTCCATTGAATTTAGATTTATGTTTCATGAAGTTCCGAGAGGACTAGGCTCATGAAGTTCCTTAATATTTTGGATTTAAGGTTCATGAGGTTCCTAGAAAATTAGGCTCTTGAAGTTCCTTCTTATGTGGATTAAATGTACATTAGGTTCCAATAGACTAGGCTCATGAAGTTCCTTTGGATTTGGATTTTCATGAGGTTCCTAAAGGACTAGGCTCATGAAGTTCCATTGAATTTGGATTTAAGGTTCATGAGGTTCCTAGAGGACTAGGCTCATGAAGTTTCATTGGATTTGCATTTAAGTTTCATGAAGTTCCTATTAGAATAAGCTCATGAAGTTCCTTCGGATTTGAATTTAATGTTCATGAGGTTCTTAGAGGACTAGACTCAAGAAGTTCATTTGAATTTGGATTTAAAGTTCATGAGGTTCCTAGAGGACTAGGCTCATGAAGTTCTTTTGGATTTGGATTAAAGGTACATGGAGTTCCTAGAGGACAAGGCTCATGAAGTTCCTTCGGATTTTGATTTAAGGTTCATGAGGCTCATAGAGGACTAGGCTCGTGAAGTTCCATTGAATTTGGATTTAAGTTTCATGAAGTTCCGAGAGGACTAGGCTCATGAAGTTCCTTAGGATTTTGGATTTAAGATTCATGAGGTTCATAGGGGACTAGGCTCGTGAAGTTCCATTGAATTTGGATTTAAGGTTCATGATGTTTCTGTTGGGATTTCTATGTATCGAATACAGAATAATCGGAGTAAAAACGCAGCGGAACAATAAATGTGAAAACCCAATTTAGGATCTCATGCAGTAATTTAATTGTTTAATAAAAGAGTTAATCGAATTACCTTAATCCGATTGAACAATTCTAGATCCGGACTAGAAGTAGATGAATATCTCCTTCCTCTTTTGGTGATCCACACACGAACAATTCCACAAGCCGGATTGCTAGATCCTTACGAATAATATTGATAAATAGTACAACACAAATTCCTTACTAGAAGGATTGTACTATTGATCAAGATCAACTAAGGGAAGAGAGACGACCGACTCCGTTCTCCTACAATATGATGTAGATGGCCGATTTTTCTTCTCCTTGAAGGGCCGATTTTTAGGTCTTGTATTCTCATGACAACTCCTTGTCCAAGACCTTATATATATACTAAGTAAACCCTAGATTCAATAATCTAGTATTTGCTTAGTTGCCCCTCAACTTATTAAATAATACAATATATATAAGATCGATATTATATATATTACTTATTATTTAATCTCCTTATAAATATAATATCCAATATTATATTTATTATTCCCGATTGATATTTATTCCTACTTGTCTATAATTGTCGTATGTGTGACCCGAAAGGCTTATATTATGTTGGCAATTATTTAATACCTTATTAAATAATAAATCATAAGCGGCCTCTAGCAAGACATTATGATTACCCAAATAATATAAGTTAATAGTCCATTAAACCTTTTAACGTGTCAAATCCCTTTGTCACGCGATATCATATTTGAACTAAGTCATGGAGTCTGTCATACTTATTTATGTTCAAATGCTTTCGATCTTAAGTAGTGATTGAATCAAATGACTCTTCATTTGAGCATGGCCATGCATTTCCTTGATCCTACTTATCGAGGGCAATGAATATCTCTCTCACTTAAGAGAGGGACAAATCCCCATCTTGATTATTCATTGCCCTCTACATGACTCCCACTAATCCCGATCGCTAACCTTTATGATCACCATGTTTCGGATGACGTTGGATTACGTCAAGGCATAGCGATTATCATGTTGGACTCTATGATAATCTCGGGTTCAAGGATTTATTGACATAATCGTATTGAGATTCACTTATGACATTTCCATGCGGTGATCTCAATGCGGGTCGGTCCGATATTAGTTCTCAACCAATACCCATAAGATTGATCCGTACCATACGCATAATCATCCGATGATTATCAATCAAACTTATACTAGTATATTAATCACTTGAGTCTCTACTCAACGCGATTTTACGGGGACATTTGAATAATCTTATTATTGAATAACTATTATTCGATTATTATAATATTAAAACATGCACACATTATAATAATCAACGAAATAAATGATATCAAATAACTTTATTTAAATGTGACAATTACAAATCTAGGCACATCGAATGTCCTAGGGCACTATTCCCAACAATCTTCCACTTGCACTAGGACCATTCATACATGACTTTTAGTCCTATCGCTCTAGCATGCTCAACATGCTTTCCTTGTGAGAGAGGCTTGGTAAGTGGATCTGCAACATTCTCTTGTTGCTACTTTGCATATTGTAATATCTCCTCGTCGACGATCTCTCTGACTAGGTGATATTTTCTGAGTATATGTTTGGAATTATGATGGGACCTAGGCTCTTTAGCTTGTGCAATAGCACCATTATTGTCACAATAAAGGCTTATGGGACCCTGGATGGTTGGCACCACTCCTAGTTCGATAACGAACTTCTTGATCCATCTGGCTTCCTTAGCGCATCCGATCTTTGCCAGTACTCGGCCACATGTGAGAATCGGCAACCGTGCTTTGCTTGGAACTCTTCCAACTCACAGCACCTCCATTCAATACAAACACATAACCATTTTGCGATTTGAAATCGTCTCTGTCGGTTTCGAAACTTGCATCGGCGTAACCTCTTACAGCCATCTCGTTTCCCACCCCTCCATAAACTAGGAAATCATCCTTAGTTCTTATCAAGTACTTTAGGATGGTTTTCCTTTCTGTCGATGACTTTCACGGATTCGATTGGTATCGACTTGTCATACTAAGAGCAAACGATACATCAGTCGAGTATAAATCATGGCATACATGATCGATCCAATAGCCGAAGCGTATGGTATCTTGCTCATACGGGCTCGCTCATCGGGAGTCTTAGGACTGCGAGTCTCACTCGGATGAATGCCATGTGACATTGGCGAGTCCTCTCTTGGAGTCTTGCATATTGAACCTCTTCAATATTTTATTAATGTATGTACTTTGACTCGCACCAATCAATCTCTTTGATCTATCTCTATAGATCTTTATCCCAAGAATGTAAGCGACTTCTCCTAAGTCTTTCATTGAGAAACAACTTCCCAACCAAGTCTTGGTATGCGCAAGGTGGGAATGTCATTTCCAATGAGTAATATGTCATCTACATATAAGACTAAGAAAACAACTATTCTCCCACTAACCTTCTTGTACACACAAGGTTCATCTTCATTTTGAATGAACCCAAACTCTTTGTGATTTCATCAAAGCGAAGATTCCAGGCTCAGAAGCCTGCTTCAACCCATAAATGGATCTTTGAAGCTTGCAAACCTTTTTAGAATTTTACGGATGAACAAAACCTTCGAGTTGTGTCATATACACATCCTCGAGTAAGTTTCCATTAAGGAATGCTGTTTTGACATCCATTTGCCATATTTCATAATCATAGTATGCGGCAATGGCAAATAAAATTCTAATTGATTTAAGCATGACTACGGCGAAAAGGTCTCATCATAGTCAACACCATGAATCATCATAACCTTTTGCCACTAGTCTAGCTTTATAGGCTTGCATTATCATCCATGTCTTTCTTCTTTTATAGACCCATTTGCACCCAATGGTTTTAACACCCTCGGTGGATCTATCAAGTTCCAAACTTGATTGTCATACATGGATTGCATCTCGGACTTCATGGCTTCTAGCCATTCCTCGGACTACAGTCCTGGCGGCTCTGTATAGGTACTAGGCTCATCATCTATGAGCGATGCATCATCATCCTCATTACGAGATAACCATATCTCTTAGGTTCATGTCGCATCCTATCGGATCTGCGTGGGACTTTGTGTACTTTGAATGGGCTCTTCAACTGTTTGTTGAGCTTGTTCGGTTTCCATCGGTGAAGCGATGTCTTCTTGTGGTTCTCGAGTTTCCTCGAGAATTACTCTTCTCCCACTGTCTCTTTTGGAAATAAATTCCCTTTCTAAGAATACGACATTTGAGCAACAAACACTTTGTTCTCTGCGGGCTTGTAAAGTAATATCCTTTAGTTTCCTTAGGATATCCCACAAATAAACATCTTTCGAGATCTGCTGCGGTTGTCAAACACTTGGCGCCTTACAACGCTTAACCCCGAGATCTTTAGAAAAGACAAGTTTGGTCTTTTACGGTCCATTTCTCAAATGGTGTCTTTTCAACTACTTTAGATGGAACACGGTTGGGGTGAATCTTTATTGTTTCTAAGGCGTGGCCCCAAAATGATAATGGAAGCTCTGTTCGACTCATCATGGATCGAACCATATCTAATAAAGTTCGATTCCTCCTCTCGGACACTCCGTTATCTTTGAGGTGTGCGGGAGGAGTAAGTTGCGAAACAATTCCACAACTCCTAAGATGATCATCGAATTCTTGGCTCAAGTATTCCCCACCTCGATCGATCGAAGGGCTTTAATTGTCTTGCCAAGTTGATTACGTACTTCATTACGGAATATTTTGAACATTTCAAAGATTCATGTTTATACTTCATAAGATAAACATATCCATATCGGCTAAAATCATCGGTGAATGTAATGAAGTATTGGTATCCGCCTCGGCATGAGTGCTAAGAGGTCCGCATACATCGGTATGTATTAGGCCTAATAGATCACTAGCCCTTTCTCCATGACCGGTGAAAGGATTCTTCATCATCTTGCCCGATAAACAAGATTCGCATGTCCCATATGATTTATAGTCAAAAGAGTCTAAAAGTCCATCATTATGGAGTTTAGAAATCGTTCGTTTATGTGACCAAGTCGACAATGCCATAAGTAAGTCGGATTAGAATCATTGAGCTTAGGTTTCTTGGATGCAATGTTATAGACTTCCAAAGTGTCGGACTCATCTAGATCAATATTGTAAAGGCCGGTGTATAACTTTGCGGTACCATAAAGCAAGTCATCAAAGAAAATACGAATGATCTTATTCTTAATAAGAAAAGCATAACCTTCACAATCTAATGTAGAAACTGAAATAATATTCCTATTCATAGCGGGAACATAATAGCAATTGTTCAAAACTAACAAAAGCCCATTGGGCAAAACTAGATCATAAGTTCCTACGGCTGGTGCGGCAACTCTTGCTCCATTGCCAACTCTTAGATCTACTTCCCCTTTCTTGATTCTCTCGCTTCTCAACCCCTGCACATTTGTACAAATGTGAGATCCACATCCAGTATCTAATACCCGGAGTTAGAGGTAGATAAGTTAACTTCTATAACAAATATACATGGCAGTCTCACTTTGCCTTGGTACGCTTTAGCTCTTCCAAGTAAATCTTGCAATTTCTTTTCCGTTGTCACGGTTTATTGCAATGATGGCAATTTCCATCTTTGGGAGCTTTAGCCTTGAAACCCGGCCTAGTAGGGTCTTTAGATTTGGCAACTTTTGCCTTACCCTTGCCCTTGCCTTTGTTCTTAAAGGATTTCCCTTTGCGACCATCAACACATGGTTTGGTTTCTTCTTAATATTACCTTTCGGCCGTTTTAAGCATCCCATGCATTTCGGCAATGGACTTCTCCATCTCATTCATATTATAGTTCATAATGAACTGGCCAAAACTTTCGGGCACGAGTTTAGGATCACATCCGTGGAGTGCTCCTTAGAAAGTGGAAAACCAAGCCTTTCAAGATGATCAATATATCCTTTCATCTTGAGCACGTGAGCAGCGAGATGTCCCTCAACCATCTTGCAAGCATACAAGGCTTGAAAGGTCTCATACCTCTCTTGCCTAGCATGCTTGAGAAAGTTTCCTTGAGGTGAGCATTTAGCTCATAAGCTTCCATTTCCTCCAGTTCTTGAAGTTACGGACAAATGGTGGCCAACATAAGACAACCGACATCAATGGAATCATCACAATGTTTCTTCCATTTGTCTTTTGTTGCTTTATTTGCATTGTCGGTGGCTCATCGGGAATTTCTTCCTCAAGAACATACGGCTTTCTTTCTTGCTTGAGAACTATTCTCGGGCTCGGATCCAATCCGGATAGTTCTTGCCATTTTCTTTCGACTTGTCCTTCTCAAGGACGGATCGCGATGAAATGGTGGATGTGTTGTTTGATGCCATTCTACAAAATTCAATATGCAAAATATTTAGTCACATTATTTTATTTCTCGAAAAATACTCCCACTAAAACAAAGTACCCTCAATTTACAACATTTGTAATTTTAGTGGGCTAAGATCCCATTTCGCACAATCTAAACTCGGCTTTGGCATGACGCCTAGAATTGAACTACTTTAGGTGGATAACTCTTTATCGATTACATCATATGTAACTCTTAGATTATGTCATGGGATTTGGCATCGTATGCCCAAGCATGTTATAATCTCATCTTATGCCTTAAGGTTCAAAACTATTTTGATTTCCAAATTCATTAAACGTATAGGTATCACCATTACCTATCCTACCTTACTAAGATAATCCGAGTGCCCGGCTTTGGCATGACCCACTCATGATGATGAAGTCTTGATAGGTGTTTTTCAAATGAGCGGCATTAAAATTTTAACGAGGATTTTTATCCTATGTTAATGTCTATGTTTGCTAACATACATCTAAACATACATAGCATCACATACATGCATAAATTTAAACATACATCGCATCACATGACAATAAAGCATAGGACCGTGTATAGCATGACCATAATCTAACGTGATTTTCATGAGCCAACATGAAAATCACAAAGGTCATCTAAAGGGTTAAATATGGTCTTCATTGATCTTCGACTCCTTGGAACGTCATACACGATCAATTTGCTCCTCGAGTCCATCTATCTCGTCCTTCTTGTCTTCATTACATTAATGAAATTTAATACTACACTAATAAATTAAATTACAAGAAGTACAAACGACACGCAGCCGTAAAATAATAAACAATTTAAATAGGCGACTTGCTGATAGCCGTAAAACCAATTATAATTAAGCGACACGCAGTCGTAAAAACCAACCCATAAGAAATTAAATTATCCAATCACATTGGTCAATTTATGGTCATGCCATACACCACACACATACCATAAATAATTATCAAATAATTAATAAAGCATGTAATATACTAAATAATCAATTTATCGACAATCGATAATAATTAAAATTTGAGTCATCAAATGAACAAAAGCTGGACTCGCCGAGATGGCTTCTAGCGCGATCTGAGCACGGGTTTGCAGTTGAAACCGGCGGTTGCGATTGCAACATTTTGCAACTATTATTTCCAAATTTACTTTTATATTAAAGGGCTTATAATAAAAGGATTACTTTGAAATTACCAAAAGCTTCCAGTAGAGATGGAAAATCGCGGATTTTAAGGCAATGGACTCGGGTTCGAATCCGTGTTTTGCGGAATTAATTTTGCAATATTAAAAGCAGATTTCATGCCTTTAATAAAACATCCGTGAGAAAAATTCCAAAACAAAATTGCAGCGCACTTGGTAAGTAGCAAGGCGGCACTGGACCACCGGGTTCGAACCCACAGTGATGCAAAATCAATTTTTGCTAATTAATACAACCAGCGGGTCGAGGCCCGACCCGACCGGACCGAATCTGCCCGACACTGCCCGAATCGGCATCTTGTTCGAGCAGATTACGGGCCGATTTATGCAGCTTGATCCGAGAAAATTATTTTTGACGATCCGATTTAATCAAATTAAACGAGAAAATTTTTTTTATAAAATCCATATTTTATAAACATAATCAAGAACATAATTTACACATAAATATGTTCTACACAAACAATTAAATTACATGCAAGTTGGCTCCGATACCTTGTTAGGATTTCTATGTATCAATACGAATAATCGGAGTAAAACGCACTGGAACAATAAATGTGAAAACCCAATTTAGGATCTCATGCGGTAATTTAATTGTTTAATAAAGAGTTAATCGAATTACCTTAATCCGATTGAACAATTCTAGATCCGGACTAGAAGTAGATGAATATCTCCTTCCTCTTTGGTGATCCACACACGAACAATTCCACAAGCCGGATTGCTAGATCCATTACGAATAATATTGATAAATAGTACAACACAAATTCCTTACTAGAAGGATTGTACTATTGATCAAGATCAACTAAGGAAGAGAGACGGCCGACTCCGTTCTCCTACAATATGATGTAGATGGCGATTTTTCTTCTCCTTGAAGGGCGATTTTTAGGTCTTGTATTCTCATGACAACTCCTTGTCCAAGACCTTATATATATACTAAGTAAACCCTAGATTCAATAATCTAGTATTTGCTTAGTTGCCCCTCAACTTATTAAATGTCTGATATATATAATATCGATATTATATATATTACTTATTATTTAATCTCATATAAATATAATATCCAATATTATATTTATTATTCCCGATTGATATTTATTCCTACTTGTCTATAATTGTCGTATGTGTGACCCAAAGGCTTATATTATGTTGGCAATTATTTAATACCTTATTAAATAATAAATCATAAGCGGCCTCTAGCAAGACATTATGATTACCCAAATAATATAAGTTAATAGTCCATTAAACCTTTTAACGTGTCAAATCCCTTTGTCACGCGATATCATATTTGAACTAAGTCATGGAGTCTGCCATACTTATTTATGTTCAAATGCTTTCTCGATCTTAAGTAGATCGATGAATCAAATGACTCTTCATTTGAGCATGGCCATGCATTTCCTTCAAATTCTACTTATCGAGGGGCCCAGCGAGATATCTCTCACTTAAGAGAGGGACAAATCCCCATCTTGATTATTCATTGCCCTCTACATGACTCCCACTAATCCCGATCGCTAACCTTTATGATCACCATGTTTGAGATGACGTTGGATTACGTCAAGGCATGCGATTATCATGTTGGACTCTATGATAATCTCGGGTTCAAGGATTTATTGACATCTTGTATTGAGATTCACTTATGACATTTCCATGCGGTGATCTCAATGCGGGTCGGTCGAAAGTTAGTTCTCCAACCAATACCCATAAGATTGATCCGTACCATACGCATAATCATCCGATGATTATCAATCAAACTTATACTAGTATATTAATCACTTAGTCTCTACTCAAGCGATTTTACTGGGGACATTTGAATAATCTTATTATTTGTGAATAACTATTATTCGATTATTATAATATTAAAACATGCACACATTATAATAATCAACGAGAAATAAATGATATCAAATAACTTTATTTAAATGTGACAATTACAAATCTAGGCACATCGAATGTCCTAGCACTATTCAACAGTTTCTAGAGGACTAAACTCATGAAATTCCTTTGGATTTTGTTTTATGGTTCATGAGGTTCCTAGAGGACTAGGCTCATGAAATTCCTTCGGATATGGATTAAAGGTTAATGAGTTTCCTAGCGGACTAGGATCATGAAGTTCCTTTAGATTTGGATTTAACGTTCATGATGTTCCTAGAAGACTAGGCTCATGTATTTCCTTCGAATTTGGATTTTAAAGTTAATGAGGTTCCTAGAGGACTAGGCTCATGAAGTTCCATTGAATTTGGATTTAAGTTTCATGAAGTTCATAGAGGTTTAGGCTCATGAAGTTCCTTAGGATTTGGATTTAAGGTTCATGAGGTTCCTTGACGACTAGGCTCATGAAATTCCTTCGGATATGGATTAAAGGTTAATGAGTTTCCTAGAAGACTAGGCTCATGAAGTTCCTTTAGATTTGGATTTAAGGTTCATGATGTTCCTAGAGGAATAGGCTCATGAATTTCCTTCGAATTTGGATTTTAAGGTTCATGAGGTTCCTAGAGGACTAGGCTCATGAAGTTCCATTGAATTTGGATTTAAGTTTCATGAAGTTCATAGAGGTCTAAGCTCATGAAGTTCCTTAGGATTTGGATTTATGGTTCATGAGGTTCCTAGAGGACTAGGCTCATGATGTTCCTTCGGATTTGGATTAAAGTTTCATGAGGTTCCTAGAGGACTAGACTCAAGAAGGTCCTTTGAATTTGGATTAAAGGTTCATGAGGTTCCTAGAGGACTAGGCTCATGAAATTCCATTGAATTTGGATTTAAGTTGCATGAGGTTCCTAGAGGACTAGGATCATGAAGTTCCATTGGATTTGGATTTAAGTTTCATGAAGTTCCTAGAGGACTATGCTCGTGAAGTTCCTTTAGATTTGGATTAAAGGTTTATGAGGTTCCTAGAGGAGTAGGCTCATGAAGTTCCTACGGATTTGGATTAAAGGTTCATGAGGTTCCTTGAGGACTAGGTTCAATAGGCTCCTTTGAATATGGATTCAAGGTTCATGAGATTACTAGAGGACTAGGCTCATGAAGTTCTTCTTGTTTTGGATTAAAGGTTCATAAGGTTCCTAAAGGACTAGGCTCATGAAATTCGTTCGAATTTGGATTAAAGGTTCATGCGGTTCCAGAGGACTAGGCTCATGAAGTTTCTTTGGATTTGGATTAAAGATTAATGAGGTTCCTAGAGGACTAGGCTCGTGAAGTTCCTTTAGATTTGGATTAAGGGTTCATGAGGACAAGGCTCATGAAGTTCCTTTGGATTTGGATTTAAGATTCATGAGGTTCCTAGAGGACTAGGCTCATGAAGTTCCATTAAATTTTGATTTAATTTTCATGAAGTTCCTAGAGGACTAGGCTCATGAAGTTCCTTTGAAAATGGATTTAAGGTTCATGATGTTCCTAGAGGACTAGGCTCATGAAGTTCTTTCGAATTTGGAATTTAAAGTTCATGAGGTTCCTAGAGGAAGAGGCTCATGAAGTTCCTTTGGATTTGGATTGAAGGTTCATGAGGTTCCTAGAGAAATGGGTTCATGAAATTCCTTTGGATTTGGGTTTATGGTTCATGAGGTTCCTAGAGGACTAGGCTCATGAAATTCCTTTGGATATGGATTAAAGGTTAATGAGTT
Source organism: Orobanche coerulescens (assembly GCA_033398695.1). NCBI lineage: Eukaryota > Viridiplantae > Streptophyta > Magnoliopsida > Lamiales > Orobanchaceae > Orobanche > Orobanche coerulescens. Next base: position 107,265,743 of record CM065817.1, on the reverse strand, counting down.
TCCTAGCGGACTAGGATCATGAAGTTCCTTTAGATTTGGATTTAACGTTCATGATGTTCCTAGAAGACTAGGCTCATGTATTTCCATTGAATTTGGATTTAAGTTGCATGAGGTTCCTAGAGGACTAGGATCATGAAGTTCCATTGGATTTGGATTTAAGTTTTATGAAGTTCCTAGAGGACTAGGCTCGTGAAGTTCCTTTAGATTTGGATTTAAGGTTCATGAGGTTCCTTGAGGACTAGGCTCATGAAATTCCTTCGGATATGGATTAAAGGTTAATGAGGTTCCTAGAGGACTAGGCTCATGAAGTTCCTTTATATTTGGATTTAAGATTCATGAGGTTCCTAAAGGACTAGGCTCATGATGTTCCATTAAATTTTGATTTAAGTTTCATGAAGTTCATAGAGGTTTAGGCTCATGAAGTTCCTTTAGATTTGGATTTAAGGTTCATGAAGTTCCTAGAGGACTAGGCTCATGAATTTCCTTCGGATTTGGATTAAAGTTTCATGAGGTTCCTAGAGGACTAGGATCATGAAGTTCCATTGGATTTGGATTTAAGTTTCATGAAGTTCCTAGAGGACTATGCTCGTGAAGTTCCTTTGTATATTGATTTAAGTTTCATGAAGTTCCTAGAGGACTAGGCTCATGAAGTTCTTCTTGTTTTGGATTAAAGGTTCATGAGGTTCCTAAAGGACTAGGCTCATGAAATTCGTTCGAATTTGGATTAAAGGTTCATGCGGTTCTAGAGGACTAGGCTCATGAAGTTTCTTTAGATTTGGATTAAAGGTTAATGAGTTTCCTAGCGGACTAGGATCATGAAGTTCCTTTAGATTTGGATTTAACGTTCATGATGTTCCTAGAAGACTAGGCTCATGTATTTCCTTTGAATTTGGATTTTAAAGTTCATGAGGTTCCTAGAGGACTAGGCTCATGAAGTTCCATTGAATTTGGATTTATGGTTCATGAGGTTCCTAGAGGACTAGGCTCATGATGTTCCTTCGGATTTGGATTAAAGTTTCATGAGGTTCCTAGAGGACTAGACTCAAGAAGGTCCTTTGAATTTGGATTAAAGGTTCATGAGGTTCCTAGAGGACTAGGCTCATGAAGTTTCTTTAGATTTGGATTAAAGGTTCATGAGGTTCCTAGAGGACTAGGCTCATGAAGTTCCTTTGGATTTGGATTTAAGATTCATGAGGTTCCTAGAGGACTAGGCTCATGAAGTTCCATTAAATTTTGATTTAAGGTTCATGATGTTCCTAGAGGACTAGGCTCATGAAGTTCTTTCGAATTTGGAATTTAAAGTTCATGAGGTTCCTAGAGGACAAGGCTCATGAAGTTCCTTTGGATTTGGATTGAAGGTTCATGAGGTTCCTAGAGGAATGGGTTCATGAAATTCCTTTGGATTTGGGTTTATGGTTCATGAGGTTCCTAGAGGACTAGGCTCATGAAATTCCTTCGGATATGGATTAAAGGTTAATGAGTTTCCTAGCGGACTAGGATCATGAAGTTCCTTTAGATTTGGATTTAAGGTTCATGATGTTCCTAAAAGACTAGGCTCATGTATTTCCTTCGAATTTGGATTTTAAAGTTCATGAGGTTCCTAGAGGACTAGGCTCATGAAGTTCCATTGAATTTGGATTTAAGTTTCATGAAGTTCATAGAGGTCTAGGCTCATGAAGTTCCTTAGGATTTGGATTTAAGGTTCATGAGGTTCCTTGACGACTAGGCTCATGAAATTCCTTCGGATATGGATTAAAGGTTAATGAGTTTCCTAGAAGACTAGGCTCATGAAGTTCCTTTAGATTTGGATTTAAGGTTCATGATGTTCCTAGAGGAATAGGCTCATGAATTTCCTTCGAATTTGGATTTTAAGGTTCATGAGGTTCCTAGAGGACTAGGCTCATGAAGTTCCATTGAATTTGGATTTAAGTTTCATGAAGTTCATAGAGGTCTAAGCTCATGAAGTTCCTTAGGATTTGGATTTATGGTTCATGAGGTTCCTAGAGGACTAGGCTCATGATGTTCCTTCGGATTTGGATTAAAGTTTCATGAGGTTCCTAGAGGACTAGACTCAAGAAGGTCCTTTGAATTTGGATTTAAGGTTCATGAGGTTACTAGAGGACTAGGCTCAGGAAATTCCATTGAATTTGGATTTAAGTTGCATGAGGTTCCTAGAGGACTAGGATCATGATGTTGCATTGGATTTGGATTTAAGTTTCATGAAGTTCCTAGAGGACTAGGCTCGTGAAGTTTCTTTAGATTTGGATTAAAGGTTTATGAGGTTCCTAGAGGACTCGGCTCATGAAGTTCCTACGGATTTGGATTAAAGGTTCATGAGGTTCCTCGAGGACTAGGCTCAATAGGTTCCTTTGAATATGGATTCAAGGTTCATGAGATTACTAGAGGACTAGGCTCATGAAGTTCTTCTTGTTTTGGATTAAAGGTTCAGGAGGTTCCTAAAGGACTAGGCTCATGAAATTTGTTCGAATTTGGATTAAAGGTTCATGCGGTTCCATAGGACTAGGCTCATGAAGTTTCTTTGGATTTGGATTCAAGATTAATGAGGTTCCTAGAGGACTAGGCTCGTGAAGTTCCTTTAGATTTGGATTAAGGGTTCATGAGGTTCCTAGAGGACTAGGCTCATGAAGTTCCTTTGGATTTGGATTTAAGATTCATGAGGTTCCTAGAGGACTAGGCTCATGAAGTTCCATTAAATTTTGATTTAAGTTTCATGAAGTTCCTAGAGGACTAGGCTCATGAAGTTCCTTTGGAATTGGATTTAAGGTTCATGATGTTCCTAGAGGACTAGGCTCATGAAGTTCTTTCGAATTTGGAATTTAAAGTTCATGAGGTTCCTAGAGGACAAGGCTCATGAAGTTCCTTTGGATTTGGATTGAAGGTTCATGAGGTTCCTAGAGGAATGGGTTCACGAAATTCCTTTGGATTTGGGTTTATGGTTCATGAGGATCCTAGAGGACTAGGCTCATGAAATTCCTTCGGATATAGATTAAAGGTTAATGAGTTTCCTAGAGGACTAGGATCATGAAGTTCCTTTAGATTTGGATTTAAGGTTCATGATGTTCCTAGAGGACTAGGCTCGTGAATTTCCTTCGAATTTGGATTTTAAGGTTCATGAGGTTCCTAGAGGACTAGGCTCATGAAGTTCCATTGAATTTGGATTTAAGTTTCATGAAGTTCATAGAGGTCTAGGCTCATGAAGTTCCTTAGGATTTGGATTTAAGGTTCATGAGGTTCCTTGATGACTAGGCTCATGAAATTCCTTCGGATATGGATTAAAGGTTAATGAGTTTCCTAGAAGACTAGGCTCATGAAGTTCCTTTAGATTTAGATTTAAGGTTCATGAGGTTCCTAGAGGACTAGCTCATGAAGTTCCATTGAATTTGGATTTAAGTTTCATGAAGTTCATAGAGGTCTAAGCTCATGAAGTTCCTTAGGATTTGGATTTATGGTTCATGAGGTTCCTAGAGGTCTATGCTCATGAAGTTCTTAAAGATTTGGATTTAAGTTTCATGAAGTTCCTAGAGGACTCGGCTCATGAAGTTCCTACGGATTTGGATTAAAGGTTCATGAGGTTCCTAGAGGACTAGGCTCAATAGGTTCCTTTGAATATGGATTCAAGGTTCATGAGATTACTAGAGGACTAGGCTCATGAAGTTCTTCTTGTTTTGGATTAAAGGTTCAGGAGGTTCCTAAAGGACTATGCTCATGAAATTCATTCGAATTTGGATTAAAGGTTCATGCGGTTCCATAGGACTAGGCTCATGAAGTTTCTTTGGATTTGGATTCAAGATTAATGAGGTTCCTAGAGGACTAGGCTCATGAAGTTCCTTTAGATTTGGATTAAAGGTTCATGAGGTTCCTAGAGGACTAGACTCAAGAAGGTCCTTAGAATTTGGATTTAAGGCTCATGAGGTTCCTCGAGGACTAGGCTCATGAAATTCCATTGAATTTGGATTTAAGTTGCATGAGGTTCCTAGAGGACTAGGATCATGAAGTTCCATTGGATTTGGATTTAAGTTTTATGAAGTTCCTAGAGGACTAGGCTCGTGAAGTTCCTTTAGATTTGGATTAAAGGTTTATGAGGTTCCTAGAGGACTCGGCTCATGAAGTTCCTACGGATTTGGATTAAAGGTTCATGAGGTTCCTAGAGGACTAGGCTCAATAGGTTCCTTTGAATATGGATTCAAGGTTCATGAGATTACTAGAGGACTAGGCTCATGAAGTTCTTCTTGTTTTGGATTAAAGGTTCATGAGGTTCCTAAAGGATTAGGCTCATGAAATTCGTTCGAATTTGGATTAAAAGTTCATGCGGTTCCAGGGGACTAGGCTCATGAAGTTTCTTTGGATTTGGATTAAAGATTAATGAGGTTCCTAGAGGACTAGGCTCATGAAGTTCCTTTAGATTTGGATTAAAGGTTCATGAGGTTCCTAGAGGACTAGGCTCATGAAGTTCCTTTGGATTTGGATTTAAGATTCATGAGGTTCCTAGAGGACTAGGCTCATGAAGTTCCATTAAATTTTGATTTAAGTTTCATGAAGTTCCTAGAGGACTAGGCTCATGAAGTTCCTTTGGAATTGGATTTAAGGTTCATGATGTTCCTAGAGGACTAGGCTCATGAAGTTCTTTCGAATTTGGAATTTAAAGTTCATGAGGTTCCTAGAGGACAAGGCTCATGAAGTTCCTTTGGATTTGGATTGAAGGTTCATGAGGTTCCTAGAGGAATGGGTTCATGAAATTCCTTTGGATTTGGGTTTATGGTTCATGAGGTTCCTAGAGGACTAGGCTCATGAAATTCCTTCGGATATGGATTAAAGGTTAATGAGTTTCCTAGCGGACTAGGATCATGAAGTTCCTTTAGATTTGGATTTAAGGTTCATGATGTTCCTAAAAGACTAGGCTCATGTATTTCCTTTGAATTTGGATTTTAAGGTTCATGAGGTTCCTAGAGGACTAGGCTCATGAAGTTCCATTGAATTTGGATTTAAATTTCATGAAGTTCATAGAGGTCTAGGCTCATGAAGTTCCTTATGATTTGGATTCAATGTTCATGAGATTACTAGAGGACTAGGCTCATGAAGTTCTTCTTGTTTTGGATTAAAGGTTCATGAGGTTCCTAGAGGACTAGACTCAAGAAGGTCCTTTGAATTTGGATTAAAGGTTCATGAGGTTCCTAGAGGACTAGGATCATGAAGTTCCATTGAATTTGGATTTAAGTTGCATGAGGTTCCTAGAGGACTAGAATCATGATGTTCCATTGGATTTGGATTTAAGTTTCATGAAGTTCCTACAGGACTATGCTTGTGAAGTTCCTTTAGATTTGGATTAAAGGTTTACGAGGTTCCAAGAGGACTAGGCTCATGAAGTTCCTACGGATTTGGATTATAGGTTCATGAGGTTCCTAGAGGACTAGGCTCAATAGGTTCCTTTGAATATGGATTCAAGGTTCATGAGATTACTAGAGGACTAGGCTCATGAAGTTCTTCTTGTTTTGGATTAAAGGTTCAGGAGGTTCCTAAAGGACTAGGCTCATGAAATTCATTCGAATTTGGATTAAAGGTTCATGCGGTTCCATAGGACTAGGCTCATGAAGTTTCTTTGGATTTGGATTCAAGATTAATGAGGTTCCTAGAGGACTAGGCTCATGAAGTTCCTTTAGATTTGGATTAAAGGTTCATGAGGTTCCTAGAGGACTAGGCTCATGAAGTTCCTTTGGATTTGGATTTAAGATTCATGAGGTTCCTACAGGACTAGGCTCATGAAGTTCCATTAAATTTTGATTTAAGTTTCATGAAGTTCCTAGAGGACTAGGCTCATGAAGTTCCTTTGGAATTGGATTTAAGGTTCATGATGTTCCTAGAGGACTACGCTAATGAAGTTCTTTCGAATTTGGAATTTAAAGTTCATGAGGTTCCTAGAGGACAAGGCTCATGAAGTTCCTTTGGATTTGGATTGAAGGTTCATGAGGTTCCTAGAGGAATGGGTTTATGAAATTCCTTTGGATTTGGGTTTATGGTTCATGAGGTTCCTAGAGGACTAGGCTCATGAAGTTCCTTTATATTTAGATTTAAGGTTCATGATGTTCCTAGAAGACTAGGCTCATGTATTTCCTTCGAATTTGGATTTTAAGGTTCATGAGGTTCCTAGAGGACTAGGCTCATGAAGTTCCATTGAATTTGGATTTAAGTTTCATGAAGTTCATAGAGGTCTAGGCTCATGAAGTTCCTTAGGATTTGGATTTAAGGTTCATGAGGTTCCTTGAGGACTAGTCTCATGAAATTCCTTCGAATATGGATTAAAGGTTAATGAGTTTCCTAGAGGACTAGGCTCATGAAGTTCCTTTAGATTTGGATTTAAGGTTCATGATGTTCCTAGAGGAATAGGCTCATGAAGTTCCTTTGGATTTGGGTTTAAGATTCATGAGGTTCCTAGAGGACTAGGCTCATGAAGTTCCATTAAATTTTTATTTAAGTTTCATGAAGTTCATAGAGGTCTAAGCTCATGAAGTTCCTTAGGATTTGGATTTATGGTTCATGAGGTTCCTAGAGGACTAGGCTCATGATGTTCCTTTGGATTTGGATTAAAGTTTCATGAGGTTCCTAGAGGACTAGACTCATCAAGTTTCTACGGATTTGGATTAAAGGTTCATGAGGTTCCTAGAGGACTAGGCTCAATAGGTTCCTTTGAATATGGATTCAAGGTTCATGATAATACTAGAGGACTAGGCTCATGAAGTTCTTCTTGTTTTGGATTAAAGGTTCGGGAGGTTCCTAAAGGACTAGGCTCATGAAATTCGTTCGAATTTGGATTAAAGGTTCATGCGGTTCTATAGGACTAGGCTCATGAAGTTTCTTTGGATTTGGATTCAAGATTAATGAGGTTCCTAGAGGACTAGGCTCATGAAGTTCCTTTAGATTTGGATTAAAGGTTCACGAGGTTCCTAGAGGACTAGACTCAAGAAGGTCCTTAGAATTTGGATTTAAGGCTAATTAGGTTCCTAGAGGACTAGGCTCATGAAATTCCATTGAATTTGGATTTAAGTTACATGAGGTTCCTAGAGGACTAAATCATGAAGTTCCATTGGATTTGGATTTAAGTTTCATGAAGTTCCTAGAGGACTAGGCTCGTGATGATCCTTTAGATTTGGATTAAAGGTTTATGAGGTTCCTAGAGGACTAGGCTAATGAAGTTCCTACGGATTTGGATTAAAGGTTCATGAGGTTCCTAGAGGACTAGGCTCAATATGTTCCTTTGAATATGGATTCAAGGTTCATGAGATTACTAGAGGACTAGGCTCATGAAGTTCTTCTTGTTTTGGATTAAAGGTTCATGAGGTTCCTAAAGGACTAGGCTCATGAAATTCGTTCAAATTTGGATTAAAGGTTCATGCGGTTCCAGAGGACTAGGCTCATGAAGTTTCTTTGGATTTGGATTAAAGATTAATTAGGTTCCTAGAGGACTAGGCTCATGAAGTTCCTTTAGATTTGGATTAAAGGTTCATGAGTTTCTTAGAGGACTAGGCTCATGAAGTTCCTTTGGATTTGGATTTAAGATTCATGAGGTTCCTAGAGGACTAGGCTCATGAAGTTCCATTAAATTTTGATTTAAGTTTCATGAAGTTCCTAGAGGACTAGGCTCATGAAGTTCCTTTGGAATTGGATTTAAGGTTCATGATGTTCCTAGAGGACTAGGCTCATGAAGTTCTTTTGAATTTGGAATTTAAAGTTCATGAGGTTCCTAGAGGACAAGGCTCATGAAGTTCCTTTGGATTTGGATTGAAGGTTCATGAGGTTCCTAGAGGAATGGGTTCATGAAATTCCTTTGGATTTGGGTTTATGGTTCATGAGGTTCCTAGAGGACTAGGCTCATGAAATTCCTTCGGATATGGATTAAAGGTTAATGAGTTTCCTAGCGGACTAGGATCATGAAGTTCCTTTAGATTTGGATTTAACGTTCATGATGTTCCTAGAAGACTAGGCTCATGTATTTCCTTTGAATTTGGATTTTAAAGTTCATGAGGTTCCTAGAGGACTAGGCTCATGAAGTTCCTTTGGATTTGGATTTAAGATTCATGAGGTTCCTAGAGGACTAGGCTCATGAAATTCCTTCGGATATGGATTAAAGGTTAATGAGTTTCCTAGAAGACTAGGCTCATGAAGTTCCTTTAGATTTGGATTTAAGGTACATGATGTTTCTAGAGAAATAGGCTCATGAATTTCCTTTGGATTTGGGTTTAAGATTCATGAGGTTCCTAGAGGACTAGGCTCATGAAGTTCCATTGAATTTGGATTTAAGTTTCATGAAGTTCATAGAGGTCTAAGCTCATGAAGTTCCTTAGGATTTGGATTTATGGTTCATGAGGTTCCTAGAGGACTAGGCTCATGATGTTCCTTCGGATTTGGATTAAAGTTTCATGAGGTTCCTAGAGGACTAGACTCAAGAAGGTCCTTTGAATTTGGATTTAAGGTTCATGAGGTTACTAGAGGACTAGGCTCAGGAAATTCCATTGAATTTGGATTTAAGTTGCATGAGGTTCCTAGAGGACTAGGATCATGATGTTGCATTGGATTTGGATTTAAGTTTCATGAAGTTCCTAGAGGACTAGGCTCGTGAAGTTTCTTTAGATTTGGATTAAAGGTTTATGAGGTTCCTAGAGGACTAGGCTCATGAAGTTCCTACGGATTTGGATTAAAGGTTCATGAGGTTCCTAGAGGACTAGGCTCAATAGGTTCCTTTGAATATGGATTCAAGGTTCATGAGATTACTAGAGGACTAGGCTCATGAAGTTCTTCTTGTTTTGGATTAAAGGTTCAGGAGGTTCCTAAAGGACTAGGCTCATGAAATTTGTTCGAATTTGGATTAAAGGTTCATGCGGTTCCATAGGACTAGGCTCATGAAGTTTCTTTGGATTTGGATTCAAGATTAATGAGGTTCCTAGAGGACTAGGCTCATGAAGTTCCTTTAGATTTGGATTAAAGGTTCATGAGGTTCCTAGAGGACTAGGCTCATGAAGTTCCTTTGGATTTGGATTTAAGATTCATGAGGTTCCTAGAGGACTAGGCTCATGAAGTTCCATTAAATTTTGATTTAAGATTCATGAGGTTCCTAGAGGACTAGGCTCATGAAGTTCCATTAAATTTTGATTTAAGTTTCATGAAGTTCCTAGAGGACTAGGATCATGAAGTTCCTTTGGATTTGGATTGAAGGTTCATGCGGTTCCTAGAGGAATGGGATCATGAAATTCCTTTGGATTTGGGTTTATGGTTCATGAGATTCGTAGAGGACTAGGCTCATCAAATTCCTTCGGATATGTATTAAAGGTTAATGAGTTTCCTAGCGGACTAGGATCATGAAGTTACTTTGGATTTGGATTGAAGGTTCATGAGGTTCCTAGAAGACTAGGCTCATGTATTTCCGTTGAATTTGGATTTTAATGTTCAGGAGGTTCCTAGAGGACTGGGCTCTTGAAGTTCCATTAAATTTGGATTGAAGGCTCATGAGGTTCATAGAGTAGGCTCATGAAGTTCCTTAGGATTTGGATTTAAGGTTCATGAGGTTCCTTGAGGACTAGGCTCATGAAATTCCTTCGGATATGGATTAATGGTTAATTAGTTTCCTAGAAGACTAGGCTCATTAAGTTCCTTTGGAATTGGTTTTAAGGTACATGATGTTCCTAGAGGAATAGGCTCATGAATTTCCTTCGAATTTGGATTTTAAGGTTCATGAGGTTCCTAGAGGACTAGGCTCATGAAGTTCCATTGAATTTGGATTTAAGTTTCATGAAGTTCATAGAGGTCTAAGCTCATGAAGTTCCTTAGGATTTGGATTTATGGTTCATGAGGTTCCTAGAGGACTAGGCTCATGATGTTCCTTCGGATTTGGATTAAAGGTTTATGAGGTTCCTTGAGGACTAGGCTCATGAAGTTCTTACGGATTTGGATTAAGGGTTCATGAGGTTCCTTGAGGACTAGGCTCATGAAGTTCTTCTTGTTTCGGATTAAAGGTTCATGAGGTTCCTAAAGGACTAGGCTCATGAAATTCGTTCGAATTTGGATTAAAGGTTCATGCGGTTCCAGAGGACTAGGCTCATGAAGTTTCTTTGGATTTGGATTCAAGATTAATGAGGTTCCTAGAGGACTAGGCTCATGAAGTTCCTTTAGATTTGGATTAAAGGTTCATGAGGTTCTTAGAGGACTAGACTCAAGAAGGTCTTTAGAATTTGGATTTAAGGCTCATGAGGTTCCTAGAGGACTAGGCTCATGAAATTCCATTGAATTTGGATTTAAGTTGCATGAGGTTCCTAGAGGACTAGGATCATGAAGTTCCATTGGATTTGGATTTAAGTTTTATGAAGTTCCTAGAGGACTAGGCTCGTGAAGTTCCTTTAGATTTGGATTAAAGGTTTATGAGGTTCCTAGAGGACTAGGCTCATGAAGTTCCTACGGATTTGGATTAAGGGTTCATGAGGTTCCTAGAGGACTAGGCTCAATAGGTTCCTTTGAATATGGATTCAAGGTTCATGAGATTATTAGAGGACTAGGCTCATGAAGTTCTTCTTGTTTCGGATTAAAGGTTCATGAGGTTCCTAAAGGACTAGGCTCATGAAATTCGTTCGAATTTGGATTAAAGGTTCATGCGGTTCCAGAGGACTAGGCTCATGAAGTTTCTTTGGATTTAGATTAAAGATTAATTAGGTTCCTAGAGGACTAGGCTCATGAAGTTCCTTTAGATTTGGATTAAAGGTTCATGAGTTTCCTAGAGGACTAGGCTCATGAAGTTCCTTTGGATTTGGATTTAAGATTCATGAGTTTCCTAGAGGACTAGGCTCATGAAGTTCCATTAAATTTTGATTTAAGTTTCATGAAGTTCCTAGAGGACTAGGCTCATGAAGTTCCATTGGAATTGGATTTAAGGTTCATGATGTTCCTAAAGGACTAGGCTCATGAAGTTCTTACGAATTTGGAATTTAAAGTTCATGAGGTTCCTAGAGGACAAGGCTCATGAAGTTCCTTTGGATTTGGATTGAAGGTTCATGAGGTTCCTAGAGGAATGGGTTTATGAAATTCCTTTGGATTTGGGTTTATGGTTCATGAGGTTCCTAGAGGACTAGGCTCATGAAATTCCTTCGGATATGGATTAAAGGTTAATGAGTTTCCTAGCGGACTAGGATCATGAAGTTCCTTTAGATTTGGATTTAAGGTTCATGATGTTCCTAAAAGACTAGGCTCATGTATTTCCTTCGAATTTGGATTTTAAAGTTCATGAGGTTCCTAGAGGACTAGGCTCATGAAGTTCCATTGAATTTGGATTTAAGTTTCATGAAGTTCATAGAGGTCTAGGCTCATGAAGGTCCTTAGGATTTGGATTTAAGGTTCATGAGGTTCCTTGACGACTAGGCTCATGAAATTCCTTCGGATATGGATTAAAGGTTAATGAGTTTCCTAGAAGACTAGGCTCATTAAGTTCCTTTAGATTTGGATTTAAGGTTCATGATGTTCCTAGAGGAATAGGCTCATGAATTTCCTTCGAATTTGGATTTTAAGGTTCATGAGGTTCCTAGAGGACTAGGCTCATGAAGTTCCATTGAATTTGGATTTAAGTTTCATGAAGTTCATAGAGGTCTAAGCTCATGAAGTTCCTTAGGATTTGGATTTATGGTTCATGAGGTTCCTAGAGGACTAGGCTCATGATGTTCCTTCGGATTTGGATTAAAGTTTCATGAGGTTCCTAGAGGACTAGACTCAAGAAGGTCCTTTGAATTTGGATTTAAGGTTCATGAGGTTACTAGAGGACTAGGCTCAGGAAATTCCATTGAATTTGGATTTAAGTTGCATGAGGTTCCTAGAGGACTAGGATCATGATGTTGCATTGGATTTGGATTTAAGTTTTATGAAGTTCCTAGAGGACTAGGCTCATGAAGTTCCTTTAGATTTGGATTAAAGGTTTATGAGGTTCCTAGAGGACTCGGCTCATGAAGTTCCTACGGATTTGGATTAAAGGTTCATGAGGTTCCTAGAGGACTAGGCTCAATAGGTTCCTTTGAATATGGATTCAAGGTTCATGAGATTACTAGAGGACTAGGCTCATGAAGTTCTTCTTGTTTTGGATTAAAGGTTCAGGAGGTTCCTAAAGGACTAGGCTCATGAAATTCATTCGAATTTGGATTAAAGGTTCATGCGGTTCCATAGGACTAGGCTCATGAAGTTTCTTTGGATTTGGATTCAAGATTAATGAGGTTCCTAGAGGACTAGGCTCATGAAGTTCCTTTAGATTTGGATTAAAGGTTCATGAGGTTCCTAGAGGACTAGGCTCATGAAGTTCCTTTGGATTTGGATTTAAGATTCATGAGGTTCCTAGAGGACTAGGCTCATGAAGTTCCATTAAATTTTGATTTAATTTTCATGAAGTTCCTAGAGGACTATGCTCATGAAGTTCCTTTGGAATTGGATTTAAGGTTCATGATGTTCCTAGAGGACTAGGCTCATGAAGTTCTTTCGAATTTGGAATTTAAAGTTCATGAGGTTCCTAGAGGACAAGGCTCATGAAGTTCCTTTGGATTTGGATTGAAGGTTCATGAGGTTCCTAGAGGAATGGGTTCACGAAATTCCTTTGGATTTGGGTTTATGGTTCATGAGGATCCTAGAGGACTAGGCTCATGAAATTCCTTCGGATATAGATTAAAGGTTAATGAGTTTCCTAGCGGACTAGGATCATGAAGTTCCTTTAGATTTGGATTTAACGTTCATGATGTTCCTAGAAGATTAGGCTCATGTATTTCCTTCGAATTTGGATTTTAATGTTCATGAGGTTCCTAGAGGACTAGGCTCATGAAGTTCCATTGAATTTGGATTTAAGTTTCATGAAGTTCATAGAGGTCTAGGCTCATGAAGTTCCTTAGGATTTGGATTTAAGGTTCATGAGGTTCCTTGACGACTAGGCTCATGAAATTCCTTCGGATATGGATTAAAGGTTAATGAGTTTCCTAGAAGACTAGGCTCATGAAGTTCCTTTAGATTTAGATTTAAGGTTCATGATGTTCCTAGAGGAATAGGCTCATGAATTTCCTTCGAATTTGGATTTTAAGGTTCATGAGGTTCCTAGAGGACTAGGCTCATGAAGTTCCATTGAATTTGGATTTAAGTTTCATGAAGTTCATAGAGGTCTAAGCTCATGAAGTTCCTTAGGATTTGGATTTATGGTTCATGAGGTTCCTAGAGGACTAGGCTCATGATGTTCCTTCGGATTTGGATTAAAGTTTCATGAGGTTCCTAGAGGACTAGACTCATCAAGTTTCTACGGATTTGGATTAAAGGTTCATGAGGTTCCTAGAGGACTAGGCTCAATAGGTTCCTTTGAATATGGATTCAAGGTTCATGATAATACTAGAGGACTAGGCTCATGAAGTTCTTCTTGTTTTGGATTAAAGGTTCGGGAGGTTCCTAAAGGACTAGGCTCATGAAATTCGTTCGAATTTGGATTAAAGGTTCATGCGGTTCTATAGGACTAGGCTCATGAAGTTTCTTTGGATTTGGATTCAAGATTAATGAGGTTCCTAGAGGACTAGGCTCATGAAGTTCCTTTAGATTTGGATTAAAGGTTCACGAGGTTCCTAGAGGACTAGACTCAAGAAGGTCCTTAGAATTTGGATTTAAGGCTCATGAGGTTCCTAGAGGACTAGGCTCATGAAATTCCATTGGATTTGGATTTAAGTTGCATGAGGTTCCTAGAGGACTAGGATCATGAAGTTCCATTGGATTTGGATTTAAGTTTCATGAAGTTCCTAGAGGACTAGGCTCGTGAAGTTCCTTTAGATTTGGATTAATGGTTTATGAGGTTCCTAGAGGACTAGGCTCATGAAGTTCCTACGGATTTGGATTAAAGGTTCATGAGGTTCCTAGAGGACTAGTCTCAATATGTTCCTTTGAATATGGATTCAAGGTTCATGAGATTATTAGAGGACTAGGCTCATGAAGTTCTTCTTGTTTCGGATTAAAGGTTCATGAGGTTCCTAAAGGACTAGGCTCATGAAATTCGTTCGAATTTGGATTAAAGGTTCATGCGGTTCCAGAGGACTAGGCTCATGAAGTTTCTTTGGATTTAGATTAAAGATTAATTAGGTTCCTAGAGGACTAGGCTCATGAAGTTCCTTTAGATTTGGATTAAAGGTTCATGAGTTTCCTAGAGGACTAGGCTCATGAAGTTCCTTTGGATTTGGATTTAAGATTCATGAGTTTCCTAGAGGACTAGGCTCATGAAGTTCCATTAAATTTTGATTTAAGTTTCATGAAGTTCCTAGAGGACTAGGCTCATGAAGTTCCTTTGGAATTGGATTTAAGGTTCATGATGTTCCTAGAGGACTAGGCTCATGAAGTTCTTTCGAATTTGGAATTTAAAGTTCATGAGGTTCCTAGAGGACAAGGCTCATGAAGTTCCTTTGGATTTGGATTGAAGGTTCATGAGGTTCCTAGAGGAATGGGTTCATGAAATTCCTTTGGATTTGGGTTTATGGTTCATGAGGTTCCTAGAGGACTAGGCTCATGAAATTCCTTCGGATATGGATTAAAGGTTAATGAGTTTCCTAGCGGACTAGGATCATGAAGTTCCTTTAGATTTGGATTTAAGGTTCATGATGTTCCTAAAAGACTAGGCTCATGTATTTCCTTCGAATTTGGATTTTAAAGTTCATGAGGTTCCTAGAGGACTAGGCTCATGAAGTTCCATTGAATTTGGATTTAAGTTTCATGAAGTTCATAGAGGTCTAGGCTCATGAAGTTCCTTAGGATTTGGATTTAAGGTTCATGAGGTTCCTTGACGACTAGGCTCATGAAATTCCTTCGGATATGGATTAAAGGTTAATGAGTTTCCTAGAAGACTAGGCTCATGAAGTTCCTTTAGATTTGGATTTAAGGTTCATGATGTTCCTAGAGGAATAGGCTCATGAATTTCCTTCGAATTTGGATTTTAAGGTTCATGAGGTTCCTAGAGGACTAGGCTCATGAAGTTCCATTGAATTTGGATTTAAGTTTCATGAAGTTCATAGAGGTCTAAGCTCATGAAGTTCCTTAGGATTTGGATTTATGGTTCATGAGGTTCCTAGAGGACTAGGCTCATGATGTTCCTTCGGATTTGGATTAAAGTTTCATGAGGTTCCTAGAGGACTAGACTCAAGAAGGTCCTTTGAATTTGGATTTAAGGTTCATGAGGTTACTAGAGGACTAGGCTCAGGAAATTCCATTGAATTTGGATTTAAGTTGCATGAGGTTCCTAGAGGACTAGGATCATGATGTTGCATTGGATTTGGATTTAAGTTTCATGAAGTTCCTAGAGGACTAGGCTCGTGAAGTTCCTTTAGATTTGGATTAAAGGTTTATGAGGTTCCTAGAGGACTCGGCTCATGAAGTTCCTACGGATTTGGATTAAAGGTTCATGAGGTTCCTAGAGGACTAGGCTCAATAGGTTCCTTTGAATATGGATTCAAGGTTCATGAGATTACTAGAGGACTAGGCTCATGAAGTTCTTCTTGTTTTGGATTAAAGGTTCAGGAGGTTCCTAAAGGACTAGGCTCATGAAATTCATTCGAATTTGGATTAAAGGTTCATGCGGTTCCATAGGACTAGGCTCATGAAGTTTCTTTGGATTTGGATTCAAGATTAATGAGGTTCCTAGAGGACTAGGCTCATGAAGTTCCTTTAGATTTGGATTAAAGGTTCATGAGGTTCCTAGAGGACTAGGCTCATGAAGTTCCTTTGGATTTGGATTTAAGATTCATGAGGTTCCTAGAGGACTAGGCTCATGAAGTTCCATTAAATTTTGATTTAAGTTTCATGAAGTTCCTAGAGGACTAGGCTCATGAAGTTCCTTTGGAATTGGATTTAAGGTTCATGATGTTCCTAGAGGACTAGGCTCATGAAGTTCTTTCGAATTTGGAATTTAAAGTTCATGAGGTTCCTAGAGGACAAGGCTCATGAAGTTCCTTTGGATTTGGATTGAAGGTTCATGAGGTTCCTAGAGGAATGGGTTCACGAAATTCCTTTGGATTTGGGTTTATGGTTCATGAGGATCCTAGAGGACTAGGCTCATGAAATTCCTTCGGATATAGATTAAAGGTTAATGAGTTTCCTAGCGGACTAGGATCATGAAGTTCCTTTAGATTTGGATTTAACGTTCATGATGTTCCTAGAAGACTAGGCTCATGTATTTCCTTCGAATTTGGATTTTAAAGTTCATGAGGTTCCTAGAGGACTAGGCTCATGAAGTTCCATTGAATTTGGATTTAAGTTTCATGAAGTTCATAGAGGTCTAGGCTCATGAAGTTCCTTAGGATTTGGATTTAAGGTTCATGAGGTTCCTTGATGACTAGGCTCATGAAATTCCTTCAGATATGGATTAAAGGTTAATGAGTTTCCTAGAAGACTAGGTTCATGAAGTTCCTTTAGATTTAGATTTAAGGTTCATGATGTTCCTAGAGGAATAGGCTCATGAATTTCCTTCGAATTTGGATTTTAAGGTTCATGAGGTTCCTAGAGGACTAGCTCATGAAGTTCCATTGAATTTGGATTTAAGTTTCATGAAGTTCATAGAGGTCTAAGCTCATGAAGTTCCTTAGGATTTGGATTTATGGTTCATGAGGTTCCTAGAGGACTAGGCTCATGATGTTCCTTCGGATTTGGATTAAAGTTTCATGAGGTTCCTAGAGGACTAGACTCATCAAGTTTCTACGGATTTGGATTAAAGGTTCATGAGGTTCCTAGAGGACTAGGCTCAATAGGTTCCTTTGAATATGGATTCAAGGTTCATGATAATACTAGAGGACTAGGCTCATGAAGTTCTTCTTGTTTTGGATTAAAGGTTCGGGAGGTTCCTAAAGGACTAGGCTCATGAAATTCGTTCGAATTTGGATTAAAGGTTCATGCGGTTCTAGAGGACTAGGCTCATGAAGTTTCTTTAGATTTGGATTAAAGGTTCATGAGGTTCCTAGAGCACTAGACTCAAGAAGGTCCTTTGAATTTGGATTTAAGGTTCATGAGGTTCCTAGAGGACTAGGCTCATGAAGTTCCTTTGGATTTGGATTTAAGTTTCATGAAGTTCCTAGAGGACTAGGCTCGTGAAGATCCTTTAGATTTGGATTAAAGGTTTATGAGGTTCCTAGAGGACTAGGCTCATGAAGTTCCTACGGATTTGGATTAAAGGTTCATGAGGTTCCTAGAGGACTAGGCTCAATATGTTCCTTTGAATATGGATTCAAGGTTCATGAGATTACTAGAGGACTAGGCTCATGAAGTTCTTCTTGTTTTGGATTAAAGGTTCATGAGGTTCCTAAAGGACTAGGCTCATGAAATTCGTTCGAATTTGGATTAAAGGTTCATGCGGTTCCAGAGGACTAGGCTCATGAAGTTTCTTTGGATTTGGATTAAAGATTAATTAGGTTCCTAGAGGACTAGGCTCATGAAGTTCCTTTAGATTTGGATTAAAGGTTCATGAGTTTCTTAGAGGACTAGGCTCATGAAGTTCCTTTGGATTTGGATTTAAGATTCATGAGGTTCCTAGAGGACTAGGCTCATGAAGTTCCATTAAATTTTGATTTAAGTTTCATGAAGTTCCTAGAGGACTAGGCTCATGACGTTCCTTTGGAATTGGATTTAAGGTTCATGATGTTCCTAGAGGACTAGGCTCATGAAGTTCTTTCGAATTTGGAATTTAAAGTTCATGAGGTTCCTAGAGGACAAGGCTCATGAAGTTCATTTGGATTTGGATTGAAGGTTCATGAGGTTCCTAGAGGAATGGGTTCATGAAATTCCTTTGGATTTGGGTTTATGGTTCATGAGGTTCCTAGAGGACTAGGCTCATGAAATTCCTTCGGATATGGATTAAAGGTTAATGAGTTTCCTAGCGGACTAGGATCATGAAGTTCCTTTAGATTTGGATTTAAGGTTCATGATGTTCCTAGAAGACTAGGCTCATGTATTTCCTTCGAATTTGGATTTTAAAGTTAATGAGGTTCCTAGAGGACTAGGCTCATGAAGTTCTATTGAATTTGGATTTAAGTTTCATGAAGTTCATAGAGGTCTAGGCTCATGAAGTTCCTTAGGATTTGGATTTAAGGTTCATGAGGTTCCTTGACGACTAGGCTCATGAAATTCCTTCGGATATGGATTAAAGGTTAATGAGTTTCCTAGAAGACTAGGCTCATGAAGTTCCTTTAGATTTGGATTTAAGGTACATGATGTTCCTAGAGGAATAGGCTCATGAATTTCCTTCGAATTTGGATTTTAAGGTTCATGAGGTTCCTAGAGGACTAGGCTCATGAAGTTCCATTGAATTTGGATTTAAGTTTCATGAAGTTCATAGAGGTCTAAGCTCATGAAGTTCCTTAGGATTTGGATTTATGGTTCATGAGGTTCCTAGAGGACTAGGATCATGATGTTGCATTGGATTTGGATTTAAGTTTCATGAAGTTCCTAGAGGACTAGGCTCGTGAAGTTTCTTTAGATTTGGATTAAAGGTTTATGAGGTTCCTAGAGGACTCGGCTCATGAAGGTCCTACGGATTTGGATTAAAGGTTCATGCGGTTCCATAGGACTAGGCTCATGAAGTTTCTTTGGATTTGGATTCAAGATTAATGAGGTTCCTAGAGGACTAGGCTCGTGAAGTTCCTTTAGATTTGGATTAAGGGTTCATGAGGTTCCTAGAGGACTAGGCTCATGAAATTTGTTCGAATTTGGATTAAAGGTTCATGCGGTTCCATAGGACTAGGCTCATGAAGTTTCTTTGGATTTGGATTCAAGATTAATGAGGTTCCTAGAGGACTAGGCTCGTGAAGTTCCTTTAGATTTGGATTAAGGGTTCATGAGGTTCCTAGAGGACTAGGCTCATGAAGTTCCTTTGGATTTGGATTTAAGATTCATGAGGTTCCTAGAGGACTAGGCTCATGAAGTTCCATTAAATTTTGATTTAATTTTCATGAAGTTCCTAGAGGACTAGGCTCATGAAGTTCCTTTGGAATTGGATTTAAGGTTCATGATGTTCCTAGAGGACTAGGCTCATGAAGTTCTTTCGAATTTGGAATTTAAAGTTCATGAGGTTCCTAGAGGACAAGGCTCATGAAGTTCCTTTGGATTTGGATTGAAGGTTCATGAGGTTCCTAGAGGAATGGGTTCATGAAATTCCTTTGGATTTGGGTTTATGGTTCATGAGGTTCCTAGAGGACTAGGCTCATGAAATTCCTTCGGATATGGATTAAAGGTTAATGAGTTTCCTAGCGGACTAGGATCATGAAGTTCCTTTAGATTTGGATTTAACGTTCATGATGTTCCTAGAAGACTAGGCTCATGTATTTCCTTCGAATTTGGATTTTAAAGTTCATGAGGTTCCTAGAGGACTAGGCTCATGAAGTTCCATTGAATTTGGATTTAAGTTTCATGAAGTTCATAGAGGTCTAGGCTCATGAAGTTCCTTAGGATTTGGATTTAAGGTTCATGAGGTTCCTTGACGACTAGGCTCATGAAATTCCTTCGGATATGGATTAAAGGTTAATGAGTTTCCTAGAAGACTAGGCTCATGAAGTTCCTTTAGATTTAGATTTAAGGTTCATGATGTTCCTAGAGGAATAGGCTCATGAATTTCCTTCGAATTTGGATTTTAAGGTTCATGAGGTTCCTAGAGGACTAGCTCATGAAGTTCCATTGAATTTGGATTTAAGTTTCATGAAGTTCATAGAGGTCTAAGCTCATGAAGTTCCTTAGGATTTGGATTTATGGTTCATGAGGTTCCTAGAGGACTAGGCTCATGATGTTCCTTCGGATTTGGATTAAAGTTTCATGAGGTTCCTAGAGGACTAGACTCATGAAGTTTCTACGGATTTGGATTAAAGGTTCATGAGGTTCCTAGAGGACTAGGCTCAATAGGTTCCTTTGAATATGGATTCAAGGTTCATGATAATACTAGAGGACTAGGCTCATGAAGTTCTTCTTGTTTTGGATTAAAGGTTCGGGAGGTTCCTAAAGGACTAGGCTCATGAAATTCGTTCGAATTTGGATTAAAGGTTCATGCGGTTCTATAGGACTAGGCTCATGAAGTTTCTTTGGATTTGGATTCAAGATTAATGAGGTTCCTAGAGGACTAGGCTCATGAAGTTCCTTTAGATTTGGATTAAAGGATCACGAGGTTCCTAGAGGACTAGACTCAATAAGATCCTTAGAATTTGGATTTAAGGCTCATTAGGTTCCTAGAGGACTAGGCTCATGAAATTCCATTGAATTTGGATTTAAGTTACATGAGGTTCCTAGAGGACTAAATCATGAAGTTCCATTGGATTTGGATTTAAGTTTCATGAAGTTCCTAGAGGACTAGGCTCGTGATGATCCTTTAGATTTGGATTAAAGGTTTATGAGGTTCCTAGAGGACTAGGCTAATGAAGTTCCTACGGATTTGGATTAAAGGTTCATGAGGTTCCTAGAGGACTAGGCTCAATATGTTCCTTTGAATATGGATTCAAGGTTCATGAGATTACTAGAGGACTAGGCTCATGAAGTTCTTCTTGTTTTGGATTAAAGGTTCATGAGGTTCCTAAAGGACTAGGCTCATGAAATTCGTTCGAATTTGGATTAAAGGTTCATGCGGTTCCAGAGGACTAGGCTCATGAAGTTTCTTTGGATTTAGATTAAAGATTAATTAGGTTCCTAGAGGACTAGGCTCATGAAGTTCCTTTAGATTTGGATTAAAGGTTCATGAGTTTCCTAGAGGACTAGGCTCATGAAGTTCCTTTGGATTTGGATTTAAGATTCATGAGGTTCCTAGAGGACTAGGCTCATGAAGTTCCATTAAATTTTGATTTAAGTTTCATGAAGTTCCTAGAAGACTAGGCTCATGAAGTTCCTTTGGATTGGATTTAAGGTTCATGATGTTCCTAGAGGACTAGGCTCATGAAGTTCTTTCGAATTTGGAATTTAAAGTTCATGAGGTTCCTAGAGGACAAGGCTCATGAAGTTCATTTGGATTTGGATTGAAGGTTCATGAGGTTCCTAGAGGAATGGGTTCATGAAATTCCTTTGGATTTGGGTTTATGGTTCATGAGGTTCCTAGAGGACTAGGCTCATGAAATTCCTTCGGATATGGATTAAAGGTTAATGAGTTTCCTAGCGGACTAGGATCATGAAGTTCCTTTAGATTTGGATTTAACGTTCATGATGTTCCTAGAAGACTAGGCTCATGTATTTCCTTCGAATTTGGATTTTAAAGTTCATGAGGTTCCTAGAGGACTAGGCTCATGAAGTTCCATTGAATTTGGATTTAAGTTTCATGAAGTTCATAGAGGTATAGGCTCAGGAAGTTCCTTAGGATTTGGATTTAAGGTTCATGAGGTTCCTTGACGACTAGACTCATGAAATTCCTTCGGGTATGGATTAAAGGTTAATGAGTTTCCTAGAAGACTAGGCTCATGAAGTTCCTTTAGATTTGGATTTAAGGTTCATGATGTTCCTAGAGGAATAGGCTCATGAATTTCCTTCGAATTTGGATTTTAAGGTTCATGAGGTTCCTAGAGGACTAGGCTCATGAAGTTCCATTGAATTTGGATTTAAGTTTCATGAAGATCATAGAGGTCTAAGCTCATGAAGTTCCTTAGGATTTGGATTTATGGTTCATGAGGTTCCTAGAGGACTAGGCTCATGATGTTCCTTCGGATTTGGATTAAAGTTTCATGAGGTTCCTAGAGAACTAGACTCAAGAAGGTCCTTTGAATTTGGATTTAAGGTTCATGAGGTTACTAGAGGACTAGGCTCAGGAAATTCCATTGAATTTGGATTTAAGTTGCATGAGGTTCCTAGAGGACTAGGATCATGATGTTGCATTGGATTTGGATTTAAGTTTCATGAAGTTCCTAGAGGACTAAGCTCGTGAAGTTCCTTTAGATATGGATTAAAGGTTTATGAGGTTCCTAGAGGACTCGGCTCATGAAGTTCCTACGGATTTGGATTAAAGGTTCATGAGATTCCTAGAGGACTAGGCTCAATAGGTTCCTTTGAATATGGATTCAAGGTTCATGAGATTAGTAGAGGACTAGGCTCATGAAGTTCTTCTTGTTTTGGATTAAAGGTTCAGGAGGTTCCTAAAGGACTAGGCTCATGAAATTCGTTCGAATTTGGATTAAAGGTTCATGCGGTTCCATAGGACTAGGCTCATGACGTTTCTTTGGATTTGGATTCAAGATTAATGAGGTTCCTATAGGACTAGGCTCATGAAGTTCTTTTAGATTTGGATTAAAGGTTCATGAGGTTCCTAGAGGACTAGACTCAAGAAGGTCCTTAGAATTTGGATTTAAGGCTCATGAGGTTCCTAGAGGACTAGGCTCATGAAATTCCATTGGATTTGGATTTAAGTTGCATGAGGTTCCTAGAGGACTAGGATCATGAAGTTCCATTGGATTTGGATTTAAGTTTCATGAAGTTCCTAGAGGACTAGGCTTGTGAAGTTCCTTTAGATTTGGATTAAATGTTTATGAGGTTCCTAGAGGACTAGGCTCATGAAGTTTCTATGGATTTGGATTAAAGTTTCATGAGGTTCCTAGAGGACTAGTCTCAATAGGTTTCTTTGAATATGGATTCAAGGTTCATGAGATTACTAGAGGACTAGGCTCATGAAGTTCTTCTTGTTTTGGATTAAAGGTTCATGAGGTTCCTAAAGGACTAGGCTCATTAAATTCGTTCGAATTTGGATTAAAGATTCATGAGGTTCTCAAAGGACTAGGCTTAAGTGGTTCCTTTGAATTTGGATTTAAGGTTCATGATATTACTAGAGGACTAGGATCATGAAGTTCCTTTAGATTTGGATTAAAGGTTCATAAGGTTCCTAGAGGACTAGGCTCATGAAGTTCCTTTGGATTTGGATTTAAGATTCACAAGGTTCCTAGAGGACTAGGCTCATGAAGTTCCATTAAATTTTGATTTAAGTTTCATGAAGTTCCTAGAGGACTAGGATCATGAAGTTCCTTTAGAATTGGATTTAAGGTTCATGATGTTCCCAGAGTACTAGGCTCATGAAGTTCTTTTGAATTTGGAATTTAAAGTTCATGAGGTTCCTAGAGGACAAGGCTCATGAAGTTACTTTGGATTTGGTTGAAGGTTCATGAGATTCCTAGAGGAATGGGTTCATTAAATTCCTTCGGATATGGATTAAAGGCTAATGAGTTTCCTAGAGGACTAGGCTCATGACGTTCCTTTAGATTTGGATTTAAGTTCATGATGTTCCTAGAGGACTAGGCTCATGAATTTCCTTCGAATTTAGATTTTAAGGTTCATGAGGTTCCTAGAGGACGAGGCTCATGAAGTTCCATTGAATTTGGATTTACGTTTCATGAAGTTTATAGAGGTCTAGGCTCATGAAGTTCCTTAGGATTTGGATTTAAGGTTCATGAGGTTCCTTGAGGACTAGGCTCATGAAATTCCTTCGGATATGGATTAAAGGTTAATGAGTTTCCTAGAGGACTAGGCTCATGATGTTCCTTTAGATTTGGATTTAAGGTTCATGATGTTCCTAGAGGACTACGCTCATGAATTTCCTTCGAATTTGGATGTTAAGGTTCATGAGGTTCCTAGAGGACTAGGCTCATGAAGTTCCATTGAATTTGGATTTAAGTTTCATGGCGTTCTAGGCTCATGAAGTTCCTTAAGATTTGGATTTAAGGTTCATGAGGTTCCTTGAGGACTAGGCTCATGAAATTCCTTCGGATATGGATTAAAGGTTAATGAGTTTCCTAGAGGACTAGGCTCATGAATTTCCTTCGAATTTGGTTTTTAAGGTTCATGAGGTTCCTAGAGGACTAAGCTCATGAAGTTCCATTGAATTTGGATTTAAGTTTCATGAAGTTCATAGAGGTCTAGGTTCATGAAGTTCCTTAGGATTTAGATTTAAGGTTCATGAGGTTCCTAGAGGACTAGGCTCATGATGTTACTTCGGATTTGGATTAAAGTTTCATGAGGTTCCTAGAGGACTAGACTCAAAAAGGTTCTCTGAATTTGGATTTAAGGTTCATGAGGTTCCTAGAGGACTAGGCTCATGAAATTCCATTGATAAATTGCATGAGGTTCCTAGAGGACTAGGATCATGAAGTTCCATTGGATTTGGATTTAAGTTTCATGAAGTTCCTAGAGGACTAGGCTTGTGAAGTTCCTTTAGATTTGGATTAAAGGTTTATGAGGTTCCTAGAGGACTAGTCTCTTGAAGTTCCGACGGATTTGGATTAAAGGTTCATGAGGTTCCTAGAGGACTAGGCTCAATAGGTTCCTTTGAATATGGATTCATGGTTCATGAGATTACTAGAGGACTAGGCTCATGAAGTTCTTCTTGTTTTAGATTAAAGGTTCATGAGGTTCCTAAAGGACTAGGCTCATGAAATTCGTTCAAATTTGGATTAAAGGTTCATGAGGTTCCTAAAGGACTAGGCTCAAGTGGTTCCTTTGAATTTGGATTTAAGGTTCATGAGATTACTAGAGGACTAGGTGTTGGGAATAGTGCCCTAGGACATTCGATGTGCCTAGATTTGTAATTGTCACATTTAAATAAAGTTATTTGATATCATTTATTTCTCGTTGATTATTATAATGTGTGCATGTTTTAATATTATAATAATCGAATAATAGTTATTCACGAATAATAAGATTATTCAAATGTCCCTGGTAAAATGGCGTTGAGTAGAGACTCAAGTGATTAATATACTAGTATAAGTCTGATTGATAATCATCGGATGATTATGCGTATGGTACGGATCAATCTTATGGGTATTGGTTGGAGAACTAATACTGGACCGACCCGCATTGAGATCACTGCATGGAAATGTTATAAGTGAATCTCAATATAACAGTATGTCAATAAATCCTTGAACCTGAGATTATCATAGAGTCCAACATGATAACTGCTATGCCTTGACGTAATCCAACGTCATCTGAAGCATGGTGATCATAAAGGTTAGCGATCGGGATTAGTGGGAGTCATGTAGAGGGCAATGAATAATCAAGATGGGGATTTGTCCCTCTCTTAAGTGAGAGAGATATCTGCTGGGCCCCTAGATAAGTAGGATTAAAGGAAATGCATGGCCATGCTCAAATGAAGAGTCATTTGATTCAGTCAGTCTACTTAAGATCGAGAAAGCATTTGAACATAAATAAGTATGACAGACTCCATGACTTAGTTCAAATATGATATCGCGTGACAAAGGGATTTGACACGTTAAAAGGTTTAATGGACTATTAACTTATATTATTTGGGTAATCATAATGTCTTGCTAGAGGCCGCTTATGATTTATTACTTAATAAGGTATTAAATAATTGCCAACATAATATATGCCTTTTGGGTCGCACGTACGACAATTATACACAAGTAGGAATAAATATCAACTGGGAATAATAAATATAATATTGGATATTATATTTATAAGGAGATTAAATAATAAGTAATATAAAATATTGGATATTATATTTATGCGAACATCCCATTGACTAGTCGTTGGTAGGTCGCCCCCGCGTTTTTCAGGCCGAATGACATTCGGACCCAAAAGTACACGTCTTTTTTCGTGTGGAACGAGGTGTGTTTTATGTCTTTCTCCGCCATTGGGATATGATGGTACTCGGAAAAGGCGTCTATAAACGACATCATTTCGCAACCTGCCATGCTATCGACCAAGTGGTCAATATGACGCATCGGAAAGTGGTCTTTCGGACATGCCGCATTGAGGTCGGTGGAATTGATGCATAACCTCCATGAGTTGCTCACTTTTTTGATGAGCACCGTGTTGGCTACCCACTGTGGCTCGTCGGTAGCTACTCCGATCAGTTTGTTGTCGAGTAGCTTTTTGACTTCTGCATCAAGCGCAGCGTACTTCTCAGGACCGAATTTCCTACGTTTCTGGTGAACAGGCTTCCTTTCCGGGTCGATCTTTAGATAGTGGCAAGCGTGCTCAGGACTAATGCCGACCATATCTTGATGCGACCAGGCAAAGATTCTGATGTTCTTACGTAGCAAACTGATCAGATCGTCTTTCAACTCGAGACCGATGCTTGTGCTGATATGCACTTCCCACTTTGGGCGAGCCGGATCTATCGTTATACTTTCCAACTCTTCAATGGGGACGGTCGCTTCTCGTTTGGAACGATTGATGGACTCGATCCTTGGATCAATGTCGAGGCTTGGCTCGAATCCGATCTTAGGCTCGATGTCATCCGAAAATTGTTGTGAGATGCCGTCCTCTGGGTCGGGTTGGTATGCGGTGCTTGGCTCGTCGATCTCCATTGGTTGAATGTCGATCGCCTCAATGTTATAAATAGCACGGGAAACGTTTAAAGGGGAAGTTACGACACATGAGTAATTCAAACATTTCTTTGCTATTAGCTGGTCTCCTTTTACAGTACCGACCATCCCATCGGTAGTGGGGAACTTGATACAGTAAAAGAAAGAAGAGGCGACCGCCTCAAAGGTTTCTAGAAAGAGGCGACCTAGAAACCCATTATAGATGCTGGTCCTATCTATGATTACAAAATTGAGGTTCCTAGTGATCTTAACCTTGGGATCCTAACAGCATATTAGCTCGACAGAGAGCTTGATCCTTCCGTAGGCTTGGACCGTGTTGTCGCCAAACCATTGAAGCATGGTATCAAATGGCTTGATGAACTTGGTCAGGTTGCCGAGCTGGTCCAGAGCAGATTTGAATATGATGTTGCAAAAGCTCCCATTGTCAACCAGCACACGGTCGACCATTTTCCCAAGGATACACGCAGAGATTACCAATGCATCCTCTTTGGGGCACTGCACTCCCTCCCTATCCTTGCTGGAGAAGGAGATGAGCGCGTCTTTGGAGATGGTCGGCTCTGAGGGCACCACGACATGGACTCCGGCGAACGCCCTCAGCTCAGCCTTCCGCTTTCTATTTGATATGGTGGAAACTGGGGAAATACCTCTGAGGTTTCCACTGCCCGACTGAAGCATATTGATCCGGCCGCCGCGGTTGATCGGAGGGATCGACTCGTCTGAGTATTCCGGCACGTTTTTCTCGATCCTGGCGACCGGATTGTGGGGAATTCCTTTGCTATGTCGGCGATCGCGCCCCCCGGTCCTTTCTGCCCGGGGTTTTGGCTTGGTTACCAAATTGTCCAGCTTGCCTTCCTCGAACAACCTCCAGCTTGTCTGAGGAGGTCGCGGCACTGGCTGGTGTTGTGGCCGGGACTTTTGTGGTAGGCACAAAATTTGTTGCGGTCCAGATGACCGTTGTCCCTCATCGGCTTCGGCTTGCTAAGCCATTCACGCCCCTTGATGGCGTTGAAGATATGGGCCGGAGACAGATTGAGGTTGCAGAGGAGGTGAACTTCCAGATCCTCGAAGGTCTTGAACTCACCGGGCAGCTTTGCGACTGCCTTTCTGGGTTTGGCGACCGCCTTCTTCGGGACAGGAGATGACGCCTTCCCTTTTCCGGTAGATCCCTTGCCTAAGCGAAGGGTGAGCATCTTCTGCATAGCCAGAAAGTCGGCGGCCCTGACGCGGAAGATCGCGTAGGTCAGGGGGATGTCCTTCGTGAGGTGCCTGAACATGGGTGAATGGCCATAGAATCCCCCTAGGACCGAGTAGAGGGCGAGCTCATCGCTAATGGGCTCGCCGGTGAGGACTATTCATCCACCCGATCGATGTAGTCTTCGTCGGGCTCGTCCTTCCCCTCCCTGATCTTCATCATGCGGTGGGGACCTTCTGGCCGAGCAACTTTGGCAGCGAAATACGACGTGAAGTCGTTCGCCAGTTTCTCAAAACAGTTGATTGTGTGCGGTGGCAATGAGATGTACCACCTATGGGCAAGATCGCCCAATGTCAATGGGAACATTCGGCACTTCGTCGCGTCTAATGCCCCGCATCCGGTCATGTAGATCCGGAACTTGCTCAAGTGGGTCTCAGGATCCGATCTCCCCTCATATAGAGGTGTTTGAGGTGGAGCGATCTTCGGTTGCACGGGCACAAGCTCGATCTGGACCGCGAGTGGCTCACTTGGTCCGGCGATCGATCTCTTGGCGCCTGCCCCAGTTTCAATGAGCACCTTCATTTCGTCGAGCTGGCGCTGCATAGAGGCCATCGCTGTGGCCTGATTGCTCGCGGTTTGGCTCTCAGAGCGGTAGCCGAGGCGATCGTGTACCGATCTCCTGGCCCCATGATTGGTGACGAGCTCTCTGCCGCCGAGCTCAATTCTTTGGCGAGCGGGAGCCAGACAGCTGGCCTGTCTTCTGGGAGTTGGGTATGATGAACTACTGGTGATAGATTCGGACTCCGATGTCTCACGGCTGGGACACGAATGCCCGGGTCGCCATGAGGGATCACTCCCGCCTTACGCACGCCTTTTCCTGCGGCTCGGGGCATTCTGACGATTTCTCGACATATAGCCCCTTGAGCTTCCACTTGCCCGCACGGCGGATGGCTAATGGAGTAATGGTGGGCGAGTCGCATGCTCTCCGTCGCTCCCTTTGGATGGCCATGGCTTCCTCGATCTGTTCCGCAGTTTGGAACTGATCGAGTGAGAGGCTAGGGCCGTCCCTCGGGGGCGGGAGTGATAGTTTAGCGTCGCCGCGATCACCTTCCGCCGTAGGATGGGACTCGGTCTGAGCCGGAATAAGGTGTCTGGCGGATCACAGGGTGGCTCTTTTCAAGATCGTGGCAGATGTCATGATTCTGAAGGTTCTTCTTTGAAGAACAGTGAGTGTATCTTCAAGTATATGCTCCGGAGAACAGTGAGTATTCTTCGAAGCGGTCGGGAATAAAATGAAGGTAGATCCCCTTCTTCTAGCGCCAATTGTTGTTACCCAAAATATTATCTGGAGATGATATGCTGGAATGGACGAGTAACAAACAAAATGCAAGAGCACGTCTGTGGGGAACTAAATAACACAAGATTTGCCGGGGTTGTTAGTCCCGGGCCTGAATGCTCTCGCAAGATGTTATTAATATGAATACTTGTGAGTACAAATATTAATGTTAGAGTACAATTACAATGAGTGTAAAGACCCTAGTTATCTTAGCTATCGAGTGCTAAAGAATGCCTGAAGAACCAAGGTTGAAGCTCTGTGAGTTCTTGTTACAAAGATGAGGAATTCTCTGTATTGTTTGTTGTGTGTAATCATGTTAATGTTGTCTCTGTTACTGTTTTAACGTTGTAACTCTGCTATTGCCAATGCTTGAGGCCTCCTATTTATAGGAGAAAGGGTTGCTGGGACGTCTCCGTCCACCGTGGGCGATCGCCGTTCCTGCATTTAAATAAGGCGGGCGATCGTCCTAGCACGTGGGACTGTTTCCTTAAAGTCCACAGCTGTTACTCGTAGCCAGACGCGTGAACGAATGAGGAGGCGACAGGTTCCTCACGTCGCTGTCTTGGGAGGTCCCACCTAGGACCTTTCGGCGGTTCTGTCGGTAGGTGAGTCCGTCCTTATAATTGACAGTTGCTGATGGGCTGGAGTAGGGCCTGTTCTTGCGGCGCCTTTGCGGATCTGTACGTGGGTCTTCACCCGAGATTCGGTCATCGCAGACTCTGACGGGTGTCGGATTCACCCGTGGCACGGGACGGTCATCCCCGGTCGGACATCAGAGGCGATCGCCAAATGCCAAAAGACGATCGCCTTGGACGTCGATCGCTAGGCGCTTGTCTAGCATATGTCTTCTTTGGTTGGCTCTCGACCATTATGCCGATCGCCATTGATGCGTATAAATCGCCGCACAACAATCATGTTATCACTTTCTTCATCATGCAATTCATATAACCACAAGAATCGCAACAAAACCATCATAACTATCATCATATGAAGAAGGTATCAATAACAATATCAACATCCAAAAATGAGGAGAAGGATTAACCAACTTATCTCAAAAAGACGAACAACAATATTCACCACAAGAATCATGATTAATATCCGAATTCTCTTATCACAATTCCAATAATTCTCATATAACATCGTCACATTATAATCCAACATGCTCCCTCACAAGTAATAATCCATTAAAAACGAACACTATCAAATGGATACAAGAATTACCTTGTATGGACGAACCAAGAAGAAGAACAATTGAACTTCATTCCAAGAATCATGAATAACTTCAAGAACAAAGCCTTAATCCATGCTCTCCATCTTAATCTTGTTAAAGATCATCATCTCAGTGTGTTTAAGAACTTCAAGTACCTCCGAAGGCTATCGACTGAATGAAGGAGAATGGACAAAATGCCTCTCAGTACCCATCTGTCCCCTTTTATAAAACAAAATACTAGCGTGCGCTAAACCTTACGTTTAGCATACGCTACAGCCTTAGCGTGGGCTAACTGACTTTGTTAGCGTGCGCTATCGCAGCCCAAAGGCTACTGTCTTGCTTCGTACATCAAGTTACGTACGTAGTTCCCATGCATTAACGTATGTGAACATTCTGTCTAGTGCACGCAAGTCCTTAACCTTAGCGTACGCTATCCGTAGTTGACTTGCTACAGTCTGCATCTACCACCCGTGCCCCCACATGCTAAAAGCATCCGTGATTAGCGGGATTCTCTCTGCCAGATCTGGAATTAGCGTGCACTAACCATAGGGTTTAGCGTGCGCTAGCCCTACATGACAAACATCCGTTCACCTTATTCGGACACGCTTCGAAAGTGGCCAGGTCCACTCACCGAAAACCAACATTCCTTGTTGACCGATCTGAAATTAGCGTGCGCTACCAAAATGCACTAGTGTGCGCTAAATGCCGATAATACACAGCCTGGGCCTACCTGTCGGCCACCTTCCGGACCTTATCCAGAATACCTTACGTACGTTAGGGGTCCTCCTTAGCGTACGTAACTCAAACCTCTTAGCGTGCGCTAAGTATGCACTGTAGCGTGCACTAAGTATACATCTCAGCGTGCGCTAGGCATACATTGTAGCGTGCGCTAACGTGGCTGTACTTAGCCATTTTCAGCCATTCTTGTCCAATGTCTCGGCATACAAAATACGAACATACGGCATATTGAATACATATACAGTGAAACCTCTCTAAAGTCATATCATTGGGAATATAAAAAAATATTCCTAAATGGAGGTTATTCCTAAATAGAGTTTTAAGAAGAATTTTTTTTTTTTTAATTTTAAAGTGCATGTATAATATATAAATATTATAATTAGTAGATACATGTATGTAATATGTTGTAAACTTAGGAATTAGGCAAGAAAATTATTTATGCTTTAACCGATGAAGAAATCATTGAAGGAATTAGGAAAGAAAATGAGGAAAATAATCCAGAGGATGATAGCATAGAAGTATAAAAAATTTCATATATATATATATATATATATATGTATTTTATTATGATTTATTCCTAAATGGAGGTGTATTTCTTTATGTTGGGATTTGAAAATATACAAATTATGACAATATGGAGTTTATTCCAAATTATAACTATTCCCAAGTTGGGACCATAAATTTTTATTCCTAAATAGAGTTTATTCCTTAATATAGTATTCTTTTTGAGAGGTTTTACTGTATTCATTCCAATGATATTCTCATATGATATACCCGATATCACAATTAAAACAATCTGCTACACGATATCCTCAATTATAACTGACAACCAATCACGTCAATTGTACAAATACAATTGTCTCGGTCCTCAAATTATTGTATCCATACTGTATAGACACCAAGTTATCCAGTATATCTCAGATAAAATAACGCGAAAAAATTTATACTGAAAATTCGGGTATTACATACTGCCCCTCGTCCTCGAAACTTGCAACCCTGTCCCAAACAACAGATCAACCCAAAATTTCCAACTTATCACAAAAGCAATCAATCGTCGCCACAAGCGAATAACCAAAATGATATACTTACAGACGCGTGAAGCCGATGATCTCCCGTGATACTAGCACACGACTCCCATACGAAGTCTCAACACAACACCAACATACACTAATATCACAATTAGGAATTTGAAAAGACCTCAAAAATTTTGGAAGCTCCAAAAATCGGTTCGACTCAAAAGTCAGGAAAATCATTTTCAAAAGTCATGCTACTACTGTACTGGTAGAGTCACATAACACACATGCCCGGGTTTCACAAAACCCAAGCTCCGATACCATCTTCTGTAACGCCCTCAAAACCATCTAGGATATTACAGCACCGTGGGTCCCGCGCCGGAACCCACCAAGCTAAAAACCATTTCAAAAATATTTAAAAACGCCAAAAGGCCGATGACGGTAATATTTTGAAAATACTCAAATGTTTTCAAAAACATAGTTCTCAAATACCGTCATATAAATACCATTTGAAAATACAAGGCGGAATGCCAAATCTCGACAGTTTCAAAATGTACGTTAAGCGACCACTTATACGTACCGATAAAATAGTTTAGGAAAAAATCGGATTAACGAAATAACCTAAGTTCGCAAAATACCAAGAGGCCATTTTGAAAGTATACATGAGTTGGTAAAAATACCAGAAAGCCATTTTGAAAATACACAAGCAGCGGATAAAAACACAGTTCAAAATACACAATTGCAGCGGAATAAAATAACCAGAAAGGAGTACTCAAAACTCAAATAAATGCCACAGCCAGTATCACCCGGGAAGCTCATCTCTTCACGACCGCTACTAGCTCGATCTCCGAGTACCTAAAAATAAGCCCACGACGGGGTCATCCACAATACTCAATAATGATATCGATCACATCATCATAAATAATTACATACCAATGTAATAATACTACCAACGTAATCTTACCATCATAACCTTACCATAACAATCCATAACAAATCAATCCTTACCATCATCCACATTTCGCATTCTCAAATGACAAAATGGACTCAACAGCAAACATCTGTACTGTAATCAAACAATAGCAAGAATCCTCAAAACATCATCATAACTCACAAGTGTGAAACAATCCAATCTATGCCAAATCCTGTCCGTCGGATTACACAATCAAATATGAACCTGGATAAACCAATAATACACAACATATATGTAGATCAACTACCACAAAACAAAGATAATGCGTCCTAAAAAATCGACGTACATTCCGAATGCTCATATGATCAATAATAATGATCAACCAATAACTCGACCGAGAATATCACTGACACAATAACTCCGATACTACCAACAATGGATCGACGATAATCGAGAATACCATCAACATGATAAACTCCAACACGATTAATAAAGGATCAATAATAACTGAGAATACCCTCAACAAGGTAAACTCCAAACATGATCAACAAAGTATCAACAATAACCGAGAATACCATCAACAAGGTAAACTCTCAATGATCAACAATAATGGATCTCAAAGAAATAACTCCGACTGTCGAACATACCCCTCGGGCATATGAACAACTAGTCGCAAACTGTCGATCATATCCAATCATACATGGACTATGAACGACCATACAATATGGCTCAAAGATGGACATCACAGTACGCCCGATCCGGAAATGTGTCCGTGCACATGTCCACCCCGTATACGGAATCCAGGATATACGTGGGACATGTACCTAATTAGCCTCACAAAGTACGTCTCGTGTGCGCGGTTCAATGCGGAAACATCCACGCATAACCATCGTTTGCCCGGCTAAAAATCCTACACAATAACCAATCGGCATGCAGATATGACTCCATATATGTCACGATGCAACATGACAACGAAAATCAAAGAACCACATATCCAATAAGGATCAAAAGACTCACCGAAGTGAATAATGACACACCAATAATGAAAGATCGACACGACCGACAATATCCAAAACAAATATCCTCTAATACCCGATTGTAAATTCATTCATTCTCATTTAGTAGGCCATTCCTCTGTAATTTTTCACTTATTAATAATCATTCATCATTCACATTCATTCATTCGTGTTCACCGTTCGGAGTAACTTTGAGTCGTGTATCGATATTGTTCATTGTTTCAAACTTGCTTCCGTATCCAGATGAGAATATTATCTTGATTGTTGTAATTGTTCCGTTAGTCGATGTTGATATTGGAGTTCATACCATTTCAAAATTTACTCCTTGTTCGAATCATGCTATTGTTGGGCAAACCCTTGTAATCATTGCTTGGAACCACCGTTTTGGGGTTTCTGCACTTCCAATTCATGTTATTGTTCCCAAGTATTGAATCCTATGGTTTTTATTCTCTTCCCGGGTCGTTTTTCATTATTTTTGGGCCCGAATAGTGTGCGTAGCGGCACAAGGGAGTGTGCGCCGCGGCACACACATTGTGCCGTTAGTGGTGGAACCGCCTGTACCATGGGCCGTGGCCCCCTGCTGGTCGGGCCGTGGCACTAAGCCGAGCACTGGGCAGTTTTTTTGGCCGTGGGCCACGGCACACAGTACGGATTTTCCTATTTCTGCGGGTTTTGAGAGATGAAAGCTCATTTCATCATCTTCCTTCTTCCTCTCCTCCTTGGGCGATTTGTGGGCGATATTTTGGGCGATTTAGCATCATCAAACTCAGAGAATTTCATCTTCTTCAAGTTGTGGTGTAGATAAACAACATATTTGTAGATTCTTCATCCCAATCCAAGGTAATATCTTCAAACCTAGATTTGATATTGAGTTGGAGCATGATGTTTTGGATGATATAATCATGATTTGTGATGGATATACATATGATTATGAGTTTTTATGAGTTATTATCGGATTGTTGGAAATTCTACTCAAGAACACTTTGAAGGTTGACTTGGAATTAGGATTTTCGATTAAATGTTATCGTAAGCTCGAATTGAGTATTCCTATTGGATTATCGATTGTGTTTATGGTGTTTTGTTGGTTTGGATCATTCATTAGAAGTTGCTTTTCGATACAATTGGGTTTAGTTGTAAATAATGGGAGATTGTTTACAAAGTGTTTGTCGAAATGCCCCAATGAGTTTGGATTTGTGGTATCGACCTCTTGTAGTGGTTATTATCATAATTGATACATATATTAAGTGAGTTGTTGGTAATTGTGTTATTCAAGGTTGTTCGAGCGACCGATATCTCCATTAGAGACGTTTGTTCGTGAGAAGACATTTCATCACCAGTGTTGAGTAAGTTAATTCTTACTCGGTTAAAAGGATATTCATTCCTTACGTTGTTATTCATTCATACCTGTGATTCACTCATAATATATCATTCATGTCGAGACTTGTAATTATCAACCAATCATGTAACTCACGAGGAACGACGGTTCCAAATCATTTCATTGAAGCTATCACTCGTTATATCATTACTTCATCTCGGTCAGTCGTCCTTGATCCTTGTCGGATTTTATTCATTATCTCTCATCTTGGTCGTTTCTGTTCTTGTGACCTTCCGGGATTGTATTGCGTGGCCGGGTGGCGTATGTGTGGAATTTTTAGTCGGGCACACTATGGTCATGTGTATATGCGGGACTCCAGACACATTGGATTGTGCACACGATAAAGTACCTCCGTGAGACTAATTAGGCCAAGTTGCTACTTGTGCACTTGCATATTCCATTCGGGCGTACTATGATGCCCATCAACTCTATTTCTAAATTCATTAATGTGATTATTGTATATTGTTCAACTCTTTAGGATTTTTGTTCTGTGTAACTAACCTCATTGGGGATATTGTTTTTTGGTCATGGCAAGGTAAAAGCACGGGAAGAGAACGTTGATGGCGAGGAGTCCCAGTGATACTAGTAGGGGGCTCAGTCTCTTCATTTCATTCATGTTTCCTTGTTATGTATTTTCCGCTGCACTTTCTTTTGGATTGTCATTTGTTCAGTGTTGTATATTTTATCTTCATATAAAATATACATGTATTCAGTGTTCCCTGGGTGTGTTGTATTTGAAACTCCTCATCGGCGTAATTGATGATGTAATGTGGTTCGGTACTACATTTGTATTGTGTAATTCATTAACTTTCATTCGCCTGGTGGGTCCCAGTCGGGGGTCTACGACATTGTAATATCTGCCTAGTTTGGGGTGTTACATATCCTGGGATCACAATCCCCAAAGAATGACCAATGCGAGCAATAATCTCAACACTACCATCCTGGGATCAACATCCCTAATCGAACAACCAATATGAATCTCATTTTACGAAACCTCAACATACCACATATACCAAAGCTCAACATAATAATTATTTTCATGACTGAACAATACTTAAATTACCTCAAAGCTGAAGCCCATATCCTTTACACGAACAAACCATCATCCCGACAATTTACACTTATAATATCATTGTTATATGAACTATAAATTAAATGAAAGCAAAATCATTCATTAAATATTATAAACTGAACAAGTATAAACTTGCCTCGATACCGATACCATGAAGCCATTACCAAAATCTATTGCCTTCGTCTACGAGCTCCTCAGCCTCAACCGCAACACAACGATCGAAATCAATGATCAATTATCACCACCTATTATAATAATCGATTAACAAACATTCGATAATAATCAACAACCGATATAACCAACCAGTCAAACTCAACGACTCAACAATATCTCGATCATATACAAAACCAAACAATATAACTCAAAACTCATGTCCACAATACCAACCACAACTCGACAATCATAATTAACAATCAATATTACTGATCAAAACCCCAACGGTTCCATATGTCTCGATTAAACACAGTCTAAAAATCCCAATCAAACCATCACGAATTCATAATCACAGTACGAAAATACTGCACTGTCTGCCTACTTAGCGTACGTTAAACACATAACGTAGCATGCGCTAAGTCACTCCCGTTAGCGTGCGCTAGCCAGTAAGCTTAGCGTGCGCTAATGCTGCACAGT
This sequence comes from Orobanche coerulescens, assembly GCA_033398695.1. Lineage (NCBI taxonomy): Eukaryota > Viridiplantae > Streptophyta > Magnoliopsida > Lamiales > Orobanchaceae > Orobanche > Orobanche coerulescens. The sequence goes on along the minus strand of CM065817.1, from coordinate 107,228,930 downwards.
TGCATGCATTCCAAGAATAGACTAATACCTTGCAGCTACAAATATGAATATAACGAAAACCATACTCCAAGATCAAATACAACCTTTCCAAATTCAATCTCATCATACTCGAAAATCATATTGGTATTCTTATACGAATATTATATATAAATACATACTTAGTTCTAGATATGAATATCCCATATTCATATCCAAAACACCATCACCTCCTATACATAATCATCATATCATATAATTCAAGAGTTCTTCAAGAACATGAAATATCCGAAATCACGTTCAAAACGACATAATCCGATGTGTATATCATCATGTTATCACTTTCTTCATCATCCAATTCATATAACCTCAAGAATCGAAATAAAACCATCATAACTATCATCATATGGAGAAGGTATCAATAACAATATCAACATCCGAAATTGAGGATAAGGATTAACCAACTTATCTCAAAAAGATGAACAACACAATTCACCACAAGAATCATGATTAACATCCGAATTCTATTATCATAATTCCAATAAATCTCATATAACATCATCACATTATAATCCAACATACTCCCTCACAAGTAATAATCCTTTAAAAATGAACACTATCAAAGGGATATGAGAATTACCTTGTATGGACGAACCAAGAAGAAGAACAATTCAACTTCTTTCCAAGAATAATGAATAACTTCAAGAACAAGGCCTTAATCTATGCTCTCCATCTTAATCTTGTTAAAGATCATCATCTCAGAGTGTTTAGGAACTTCAGGTACCTTCCAAGGCTCTCTCTATCGACTGAAGGAAGGAGAATGGACAAAATGCCTCTCAGTACCCGTCTGTCCCATTTTATAAAACAAAATACTAGCGTGCGCTAAACCTTATGTTTAGCGTGCGCTAAACCTTATGTTTAGCGTACGTTACAGCCTTAGCATGCGCTAACTGACTTTGTTAGTGTGCGCTATCGCAGCCCAAAGGCTATTGTCTTACTTCGGACATCAACTTACGTACGTAGTCCCCATGCATTAATGTACATAACCATTCTGTCTAGCGCACGCAAGTCCTTAACCTTAGCGTATGCTATCCGCAATTGACTTGCTACAGTTAGCACCTACCAACCATGCCCCCACATGCTGAAAGCATCCGTGATTACCGGGATTCTCTCTGCTAGATCTGGAATTAGCGTGCACTAACCATAGGGTTTAGCATCCGCTAGCCCTACATGACAAACATCCGTTGACCTTATCTAAACATACGTCGAAAGTGGCCGGGTCCACTCACCGAAAGCCAAGATTCCCTGTTGACCGATCTGAAATTAGCATGCGCTACCAAAATGCACTAGCGTGTGCTAAATGCCGATAATACATAGCCTGGGCCTACCTGTCGGCCACCTTCCGGACCTTATCCAGAATACCTTACGTACGTTAGGGGTCCTCCTTAGCGTATGTAACTCAAACCTCTTAGCGTGCGCTAAGTATGCACCGTATCGTGCGCTAAGTATACATCTTAGCGTGCGCAGGCATACATTGTAGCGTGTGCTAACGTGGTTGTACTTAGCCACTTTCAGCCATTCTTCTCCAATTTCTCGGCATACAAAATCTGAGCATACGGCATACTGAATACATATATTCATTCCAATAATATTCTCATATGATATACCCGATATCACAATTAAAACAATCTACTACACGATATCCTCAATTATAACTGTCAACCAATCACGTCAATTATACAAATAAAACTGTCTCCGTCCTCAAATTATTTTATCCATACTATATAGACACCAAGATATCCAGTATATCTCAGATAAAATAATGAGAAAAATTTATACTGAAAATCCGGGTATTACATAATTTACCAATCATAACGTATGTTAACCAAGGGTTGACTCGGCCATGCACATCGCCGAAAGCTGCCGACCATGGGACCCACCTGTCGGCCATATCTCGGATCCTGCCTGATACGAACTTTACATACGTTAACTCATCCACTTAACGTTCGTAATAGCTGTGCACCTTACGTGCGTTAACTATCCTTCTTAACGTACGTAATCCTTATGCATTGGCATCGCTAAGTATACATCGTAGCATGTGCTATCGTGGCTGTACTTAGCCATTTTCAGCTATTCTTATCCAATGTCTCGACATACAGAATACGAACATACGGCATACTGAATACACATACTCCTCCCGAAATATTCTCATACGATAACTCTGATACACGATATCTTCATATATAATTGTCGACCAAGTACGATAATTATACAAATATAGCTATCTCAGTCTTTAATTTATTTTATCCATACTTTATAGTCACCAAGCTATACAGTATATCTCAGATAAAATAATGTAAAAAATGTATACTGAAAAATCTGGGTATTACATTAACGTATGTAATGCTAGTAGGCTTACGTGCATATTTTTGACATCGTACGTAACGAGATGAGTGTTTTGAGGCCGTAGCCTCTCGAGGGTAATTACGTACGCAACACCTTATGTCTTAGCATACGTAAGACGTGTAACGCACGTTGGCATGTTGAGATAACGTACGTAATGTCGATGGCAGTAAATAAAAGACATATTTGTCTTTCATTTCTACACGAACCCAACCGGGTATTCTCTCCAAGATATCATTCCCTGTCTTCCTAAGCCAGTTTTATTCCCCTCCATCATGAGTTAGAGCTTCATATCTTGGGTTGGAGCTTAGTGATTGGAAGTTTGGAGTGAATTCTTGTAGTTTTGGTAGTTGTCTTCATTTTCTTGAGGTATGTTGTACAACCTTACTTTATTTTCGTGGTAATGATGATGCTAGTAATGAATATTTCGCATATGATTGAATTGATCAAGTATAACATGATTGTTACTAAGTTTTTGAACACTTATTGAAGAACATGATAGTTAGGGTTTTAAAGGAGAATGTACTTAATGTTTAGGTGATCTTGATCATGTTTAGAAGAATCATACTCGACTTGTTAGATTGATTAGCAATGGGAGTTAATGATCATGGGTTTTGATATAGTTAAGCCTAACTCGATGAATTAATAACTTAGGATTTGTTAAAACATCATGTTTAGGTATTAAACAATACCCTTGAGAAGATTTTTATGAAGTGATGAAGATAATGTTGTAATCGAATTGTTAATGGAAATTATTAATAATAATCCATGTCGTATAGATAATCATGAACATTGAAGAACCTTAAGAACTTGGTAAATCCGATTTTAAAGATGAATTAGACGTATTAAAGTTCGTTAATGAAATGATAGAATGTTCATTGGGATAGGATGAACTATTCGAGTAAATTACGAGTGTCATTTTCTATGAATTGGTATCAATACTGTATGAATATATTGTTGAATGAATTACATTTCGCTCAAGGTGTTTCTTCGAGTGAGAATTGTTAATCAAGGACACCATTCGATCGTTTGTTCGAAAGAAGACTATTTTCATCTACGGAATTGGGCAAATTATGTTGCTTGGTTATAATGATGATTGAATTGGTGTGCGTTATACCTTTCTTGTATATGTAATACTTTATGAATCTACGATTCATAATGTGGCATTGTTCTTGATCGTGTTTACCGATTCATTCTGGGACTATATTCTCAAGTTCACTACCTTTGTACGGTTGATCTCGTTGATCATTGTTGTCACTTCGGCGAGTTTTTCTTGACTTTGGTTGGTTGTGTTATTCGCTGAGTTTCATTCTCATGTTCTATCGTGACATATCTGGAATCATATCTGCGTTACAATTGGTTATTGTGTAGGACTTTTAGCCGGGCACATAATGTCATGCGTGGATGTTTCCGCATTGGACTGTGCACACTAGACGTAGTTCGTGAGGCTAACTAGGTACATTGTCCAATGTGTATTCTGGATTCCATATACGGGGTGGACATGTGCACCAACACATTTTCGGATCATGCGTACTGTGATGTCCATCTTGCGCCATATTTATTGGTCATTCATATTCCATATTTAATTGGTTATGATTGACGGTTTTTGATATGTTCAACAGTCGAGTTGTCTCCTTGAGATCCAATATATGTGAATTATAATGTTTTGAGAATTATTATCATGTATATCTGACCCTGTGGTTTTCGGCGAAATACTTGTGTTGTATTTTAGGTCACGGAAAGGGTAAGGCACGGGAAGAGCATGGTGATGGCGAAGGGTTTGAAGGATACTAGCTCTGGGGCCTCAAGTCTTTTTGTTGTCCGATTATGATTAAAACGTGTAATATTATTTTCCGTTTAATTTAAACTATTGTCGATTGTACTATTATTTTAAGTATATTCCATCTTCATATGGTTTATACTAATATTTGGATCCTGTGTATTTTAAGGCTAATAGCCATACTACGTGTAAATTCCTAATCGGAGTAACGATTACTGATTTGTGATTCGGTATCATGATAAGGTTATGTTTAATATGTATTTTGGTATCGCCTGGTGGGTCCCAGTGTGGGTTCCACGGCACTGTGATCTCACAACAATAACGTACGTAATCTCACAACAATAACGTACGTAATCCATAATCCAGAAGCTACAGTTCTTATGAACATATACTCTTACGTACGTAACATAGTAGGTATAACGTACATACTCTTCATGCTCAAATAATGTACGTAACACCATCAACGTAATGTATGTTAAGTACTTCATTGACTCTCCTGTCCACATCCACGCCGAAAGTTTCCGACACCGAGCCCACTCGTCGATCATAGCTTGGACCCTGTCCGGTTCCTCTCATAACGTAACGTAATGCGTGCTACATAATGTACGTTACACTTGTATCTTAACGTACGTAAGATTATATGATTAACGTACGTTATGGCTTCTATACTTAGCCATTTACAACTGCTCATGTCTGTCGTCTAAACATATCATATACGCATACTCATCCCAATAATATTCTCAACTGATAAACCTGATATCAAAATTAAGACAACCTGATACACAATATTCTCAAATATGATTGTCGACCAATTACGTCAATTGTACCAATACAAAATATCTCAGTTTTCAAATTAATTTATCCATACTGTATAGACACCATGGTATCCAATATATCTCATATAAAATAACGCAAAAAAAAATTATACTGAAAATCCAGGATATTACAAGTGCGGACATTAGAGTGGGTTAAAAACCATGAAAAGTGGGTTAAGGATGACATTAGAGTCTGTGGCTATATGATGGGTTCTATGTCTAATGAGCTTCATAGAGCTCATGATAAAATGACTTCTGCTAGGCAAATCTTATCTCACTTAACCGAGCTTTATAGTGAGCATAGCCGGACTGCTAGATATGAGATATCTATGCAACTCTTCAGTACCAGGATGAAGGAAGGTGAGAAAGTCGGGGACCACATCCTCAAAATAATCTCTATGATCGAGAGATTGGAGGCTCTTGATTTTAGGATGCATGTTTCTCTCCAAACTGACCTTATCCTACAATCTCTTCCTGATTCCTTCTCTCAGTTTGTTATGAACTTCAACTGCAACGAAATTACTTGCAATTTAGCAGGATTGATTAACAAACTTGTAACTGCTCAGTCTCAGATGAAGACTTCGCGGGTGAAGGAATTTGCCCCTGTGATTTCTTCTGGATCTCGAAAGTCCAAGAATAAGAATCAAAAGACCAAGAAGCAGATGAGCTCACAAGGTAAGGCTTTTAAGGGTAAGGCAAGGCCCCGATGGTTCCTAAAAGCAAGAAGATGAAGACGGATGCATGTCTCAAATGTGGTGAGCTAGGCCACTGGGCAAGAGACTATACGATCCTTCATGGCTCTTGAGGTAGGGATCTTTTAGTTTTGGAAACAAATTGTACTGCTACTGTATTTTCTACTTCTTGGATACTGGATTCAGGTGCTTGTTCTCACATTTGTATCATGAATCAGGATCTGGAACAAAGTAGGAAGCTTGGAGCTGGAAAAGTGATGATTACCGTCAGAAGCGGGGATAGTGTTGTAGCAACTGATATATGATCACTTCTTTTAGATTCGGAATCCATCTTTGTTTTAATGTTAGATGATGTACTTGTTTTGAAAGGGGCATAAAGATATTGTCTCCATTACGGTCATGGATCAGAATGGCTTTTTATGTTTCATTGGTAATAGTACTTGCAAAATTTATTTTGGAAATAAATTAGTAGGCACTGCCACATTATTAAATGGACAGTATCTAAACCTAAGTAACAAAGTCATTGTGAACACTACGACGGAAGCATGGTAGGGATAAAACTAATAAAGCTTTGAAATGGAATCTTAGACTTGGTCATGTTGGTCAGACCAAGCTTTACAAAATGGAAAATGATGGACTTACGGTCCAATTGTGATTGGATCCCCGATGTGTTAGTGATAAAACCTGTATGGAACCCGTATGGAAATGTGTTAAGGGATAAGACCCAAATTGGGCACCTACGTTCCGGAGTATTCCCGAGTGGATACTTTCCTGACCCTTGGTTGCGACCTTGGGGTTTATGTGATAAAAGAGAAAGACAACTTCGGTCGTGCGATGAAATATTCACTGTTGGTTATGGCATCGTGTTTGGTAGAATTGTGTATATTGTTGCTAGTAATTGTTATTGGTATGCATTCTGTGACCCTGGTATCTGGCATGATTTGTCGTGCCAGGTAAATTTGTTAATCATTTGCAGGACATTCCCGAGGGATCCGGTCAGACTTGAATGGTGTTGGAATAAACTCTTTCCGCTGCTTAAATTAAATTTGATTTTTTAAACATTCGTTGTGTAATAATCGAACTTTGAATTATGTTTCTTCTTAAAACCTTTGGGTTCATGATTGTTAGGAATACTTGTTAGATTTTGATGATGTCATTAATTTAAAATCAAATGTTTATTACTTGGCAAAATGTAAGGAAAAACCAAATGAGTATCTTCCATAGGCCAAAATATGTTAAGTATGAAACTTGGCAAAATGTAAAGAAGAACCAAATGAGTGTCTTCTGTAGGCCAAAAGTTAGTTAGGCTGAAAAATGGCTAAGTACTAAGTACAGCTTACTCCATCAGAGAAGTACAGCCGACTCCAGTCAGAGTAGCTCTGGTCAACTAAATTTATCAGAGAAGTTTGACCAGACTGCAGCCGAGGTATCTCAGGGAAGTCACCTGACCAGATAAGTCTCAAATAGTGAACAGCCGAGAGGACTTACCTGCAGAGAAGTCAGCTGCATATCAGCCTACTCGACTACAGCCTAGTACTCCAAGTCCACGTCAGCATGCTTTGAAAAGTCAAATATTACGGAAAGCTCACATGCAACGTGAAGAGACAAATTGGAGTGATTCCCGCAAGAGATATGATTTAATTAAATCATCCTGACCCACCGTGAAGACTTTAATCCTTTTATATTCAAAAGATTCGGCGCTCACATGCATAAGTCCTCACAACGGTCGGAAGATAAAATAAAATAATGGGAATCCAGCCTTGCAACGTTCAAAAAGATTAAACAATGAAGTCTCTCTCCAACGGACGGATTTGTTCAAAGATTTGCAACGGCTACAAGGAAGAAGCTCGAGAGATCGACCTATATATATCCGGAGATTTGGCCAGGCAACTCCGGTGCGAACATACGTTCTAGCGATCAAAGCAATCAAGCAATCTCAAGCAATCAAATAGCATCGTGAAAAGAGCAGATCTAAAAGTTCATACTTAAGGAAGCTCTTAAGTTGGAGAAGACAAACACTCTTGTCTATAATCTTGAGTACGGGGTACTTCACTGGTTGAAGTAAGAGACTGTAAAGGCATCCGAGGATCAAGGATCAAGAGGTGCAAGGCAGTCAAGTGTGTGTACAACAGCACGGATTTCCACTGGTTGGAAGCTTTTGTATTGTGGTTGAATCACTGTAATATTTATCACTGGTTGAAAATTATAGTGAATTCATCTCCAACTGGTTTGGAGAAAAGTGGATTAGTAGAGGATTACCCCACCTCTGAGACCACTATAATTGCCTGTGTTATTTACTGTTTTACTGCATCATACTTTAACTGCTGCATACATTGTTAAGTGTTTCATTAAGTTTATTTATATTCGTCATCAGCTGACTTCCGCACATATCCAAGAACAAACGATTCAAAGTCATTTGTTTGACTATCAGCTGAAGAAACTCACTCTTCGTGAAAAAGAATTCAAGAGTTTTAACAAGTCTATTCACCCCCCCCCCCCCTCTAGACTTGTTCCTGGACGACTTGTGACCTACAAGTGGTATCGGAGAGGTTGGTTCATTTATTTCACGAACCAGATCTATATTAGAGATATATATCTTAACTCTCACTCTATAATGGAACACATGCACTCTAGACTCCCTGTCTTTTCAGTTGACGAGTATGATCTGTGGAAGATAAGAATGCAGGCACATTTATCTTCAATCCATGACGACATGTGGTGCATCATTGAAGACGGTCCATTCATTTTTGAGAAGGACAACACAGCCGAGGAGATCGCAGCTGGGAGGCCAGAAAAGATTCCCAAGAAGAGAACGGAGCTGACCCCCGAAGAGAGAAAGCTGGCCAATCTTGACAACAGGGCCAGAGATGTGTTATACCAAACTTTTGACAAATCCACCATGGTCAAGATCAAAAACTGTAAGAATGCCAAAGAAATTTGGGACACATTAGCTCTAATGTGTGAAGGAACGGAGCTAATCAAAGAAAACAAGTTGTCAATAGCTATCTAAAAGTTTGACAACTTTAAAATGAAGAATGGTGAATCTATAGATCAAGTGGACACAAGGTTCACTGAAATCATCAATGAGATCAACTCCCTGGGCAAAACCTATGGCAACAGGGAAATGGCACTTAAGGTCCTCAGATCGCTCAATCCCGAATGGAGCACGAAGGTTGTAGCCATGAGAGAGTCCAAAGACCTGAATAAGATAAAGATTCAGGAGCTGTTCTCTGATCTAAAGGCTTATGAGTTCGAGCTTCCAAGCTCATCCTCAATCGAGCACACGAGAGAAGGGAATCGCATTTGCGGCCGAGTCCCTGCTAAGAGCACATGCGATGTGAAACCTCCAAATCCGCTAGATTTTGAGGAAGAAATGGCTTTCATAATGCAAAGGTTCAGCAATTTGAAAGAACTACTCCAAGTATAAGAAAAACTACAAGGAGAATCGAGAAGGAACCGGAAGGTGGAATTTGGAAAGTTGAATGCTACAATTGTCACAAAATAGGACACATCAAATGGATTGTCCCGATCTCAGAAGGACGAAACCAAGAAGGAGGTGGGCGTAAAGGAAGACAAGAAAAGCTCTCATCGGAGAAGACCGGGAGCATGTCGAATCAAGCGGCGGTTTCTTTTACGATGAAGACGAGGAGTATGATTGCACGATGGCAAACTTAGCCGATGAAGAGGTAACTTCTAAACCCACGGTTCAAATAATAGCTCGGCCATGTCACAAGATATGGATCTACATGAATCGGTAAATCGATTATTCAAAGATTTTGAAACACTTAAATCGCACACCAAAGTATCGTGAGAGAAGACTGTTGCAAGATGAGAATAAGCGGTGAAAAATGATTTGAAAAACTCGGCCTAGATTTAAATAAGGTTGAGACAACTACGGTGACTTCAAAACCGAGGCAAGTGTCAATCAATTTGAGATAGACCGGCTAAACATTTTACTTAAGAAAAATCACCGCACTTGCTCATGCCAAAGCCGAGTTTACTAAGGCGCACGGATAAATAAAACTCGGGCGCAGGAAATAACCTCCCCTGAAGGCGTCTTCAACTCTGGGCGAATTGTGTACTTATAAAGGTCACTATATACCGGATCAGGCCTTGGATATGATTCTCACACTCCCTCTAGTTACGAAACCAAGTTTGTCAAGGAGAAACAATGGTCTCATTCTTGAGCACATCTATAAACCGATTTTCAAAAGCGAGCGCGGCCAAGTCAAACGTCTGAGGCTGATCGGGTTACACAGACTGACCACCTAGACGAGCGACTAGCGATGGCCCGAGCAAAAGCGGCCAGACAACATGCCCACTATTACCAACAACTCCCCAAAAATAGATTTCATAATGGGAGGGGCAGATGGAAACCTCAAGGTTATCCTAATTACCAAAATGAACAAGTGTGGAGACCACAAAGGTTTAATAAATGGTCTCATCCTAGATTTAGAAATGGCTCACACTATCAAAATTTTGAGGAATATCCGGTATACAATCCAACCAGAAGATTTAGACCTCGACCACAGACACATTATAAGGGTTATAATAATGAATTCTATAATCTAAGGAGAAATCAATTCTCCAGGAAACCAACTAACCCCAAAGGACCCACACAAATTTGGGTACCTAAATCTCTGCTTGTTTAATTGCAGAAAAGGTGGAAGGACTACAACCACATCTCCTCAAGCTCAAATTTTGGAGGAGAAGAATGGTTTGTAGACTCTGGATGCTCAAGGCATATGACCGGGAACAAGAAGATGCTGACCAAATACATCAAAGAAAGAGGTCCCGATGTAACCTTTGGAGATAGCTCTAGAGGACAGACAAAAGGCTTTGGAGAGTCGCACAGGAAACATTGTAATATCCAAAGTTCATTATGTCAAAGGGCTCAAGTACAACCTCCCGAGCATAAGCCGATTACGTGTGAGAAGAATCTAGTAGTCTTCACCATCTTGAAGTGTATGGTGATAGACATCTTATCTAGAGAAATAAAGCTACAAGGTTTCAGAAGAAGAGATGTCTACATGATTGATTGGAACACAGGAACACCTAACTCCTGTTTTCTATCCAAGGCATGGCGAGAATGGATGGCTGTGGCACAAAAGACTATGTCACCAAAACTTCAAAGCCATCAACAAGATTAGCTCTCAGAAGCTGGTCAGAGGACTTCCAAATGAAGCATTCAAAAAGGAAGCACTCTGTGATGCATGTCAGAAGGGAAAGCAGACCAAGGCATCGTTCAAGCCAGTACAGCCTACAACGCTCACAACAAGGATTCTAGATCTACTCCACATGGATCTATTTGGTCCTATCAAACCAAGGACTTTGAGCGGCCGAAAGCATGCACTTGTAATAGTAGATGATTATTCAAGGTACACTTGGATTATCTTCCTGTATAAGAAGAGTGAAACCTTGACCAAGTTACGAGGCTGCGAGAAGGATCGAGGAATGAAATCTCTCTCCATAATCAAGATCGATCGGATAGAGGAGGAGAGTTTCTCAATAAAGGCGATAAGCGATTTCATTTGATCGAGAATGGGATCCGGCATGAGCTCTGCGGCCGGGGCCCGTGAGAATGGTGTTCTTGAAAGAAGGAACAGAACCACTGAAGGAAGCGGCAAGGTCCATGATTGCGAAGCGGACCTACCCGAGGTTACGGTGAAGGTCACACGGCTGCCACACCCAGGCAGAGTATGAAAGTAGGGAGACATGGCAAAACTCCCTATGAGGTTTGGAATAATAGAACCCCTACTGTTGCTTACTTTCATGTTTTTGGTTGTAAGTGTTTCATCCACAACAACGGTAAAACACAGCTAAATGCCTTTGATGCTAAAACTGATGATGGTCTATTTATGGGATATTCCCAAAGAAGCAAGGCATATAGAGTTTTTAATAAAAGAACCTTAGTTGTGGAAGAAACACCCCATGTTGTTTTTGATGAATCTACCGTTGAGTACATGAAACAACTTGAGCAAATTGAGAACAAGCTCAAGTCAGCAACTCTTGAAGAAGTCATTATACATGACACTGGAATGGTGGACTCACTGCGGTCGGCTGATGACCCAAGCTGCGGTGGCGAAGACCCAAGCTGCGGTCGACAGATCACCAAACCTATCCGATCCGGTGGGCTGCGAAGAAGACCGGCCGGAGGTGACAAAGACTCATCTGCGATTCGAGCAGTGCAGATGACAAGGCGTAGGCGATCTAGTGCGAGACTGAACCTAGGCGAGATAACCACCATAGCAATCCAACAGGGGGAACAAACCCAGAAGAGGACGACATCCCCAAATGGCTCAAGGATCATCCAATTCAGCAAATTATCGGAAAGTTGACTGATGGAGTCAAGACAAGACAGTCAACTCTACCAGCAGGAATGGCGATGTTCTCATGTTTCATGTCACAAATTGAACCCAAGACCACAGAACAGGCCTTGGAAGATTATTCATGGATTAATGCCATGCAAGAGGAATTGGAGCAGATGGAAAGAAACAAAGTTTGGGAACTAACAGACATACCTGATCACAAGAAAGTTATTGGCACCAAATGGGTGTATAAAAACAAGAGTGATGAAGACGGAGCTGTTGTTAGGAATAAAGCCAGACTCGTAGCAAAATGATATGCACAGTGTGAGGGAATAGATTTTGATGAAACTTATGCACTTGTTGCAAGATTAGAAGCCATCAGACTATTCCTCGCATATGCTGCATTCAAATACTTTGAAGTCTACCAGATGGATGTAAAAAGTGCGTTTCTGAATGGAATCCTAGAAGAAGAAGTCTATGTAGAGCAACCCCCAGGTTTTGTCAAAGGAGACAAAGTCTATAAACTGTTGAAGGCTCTGTATGGACTCAAGCAAGCACCGAGAGCATGGTATGAAACACTGTCTGTGTTTCTTGAGAAAAATGGATTTTGCAAAGGGAAAGTGGACAAGACCCTATTCAGAGTGGAGCACGAAGGCCACATATTAATAGTCCAGATTTATGTGGATGACATCATATTCGGGTCAACCAATCCAGAACTATGCGAGAAAATCTCCAACCTCATGCAAGGAGAATTTGAGATGAGTATTATGGGAAAGCTTAACTTCTTTCTCGGATTACAAGTTAAGCAGATGGAAAAAGGAATTTTCATCAACCAAGCAAAGTATACCAGAGATCTTATCAAGAGATATGGAATGGTATCAGCCAAACCCGCAAGAATTCCAATGAGCACAAGTACTCACACGGATGCGAGGCAGGCGAGGCATATCGGTGGACTCAACCCACTGAGAGGACTCATCGGATCTCTTCGTACCTCACCGCAGCGAGCCGGACATATCATATGCCGTTGGAGTTTGTGCAAGATTCAGTCAAGCCGAAGCAATCACACCTAGATGCGGCAAGAGAATAATTAAGTACCTAAAGTCTACAATTAATGTTGGTGTGGTACCCCAAGAATGACAACTTCGAGCTATCGGGATACTCGGATGCGGATTTCGCAGATGCAAAATCAACGGGAAGAGCACTAGTGGAACGTGTCAATTCCTAGGAACCAGGTGATATCATGGTTTAGCAAGAAGCGGGTTTCTAACTCTATCTCCACTCTGAGTCGAATATCTAGGCTGCGGTAGGTATTTGTGCCTGATTCTATGGATCAGACAACAGTTAAGGGACTATAATATTATTGCCAACGAAGTTCCAATATGGTGTGACAACAATAGTGCTATTGCAATAACCAACAATCCGGTTTTGCACTCAAGGACAAAGCACATTGACGTTAAGCATCATTTCATTCGAGACCATGTGCTTAACAAAAGGGTTAGAGTTGAAAGAGTCAGCACAGACTACCAAATAGCTGACATCTTCACTAAACCATTGCCAGAAGAATGGTTCTTAGAGCTGAGCAGAGACCTTGGATTACTAGATTGGGAATCTAGTTCTGAAGCAAGTTGAAGAAAGGACGGACACTCAGAATCATCCTAAGCTGATGCAGGCGAGAAGACGAAGGCCAGTCGAAGCAACTTAGCTGTATAGAATACCAGGCGAGAAGTCAACTAACCTGTTGCAGAGTGGTCAACAGTCAACGAAACGAACCAGCTAAGTTCTCTAAACTGATCTAAATTTTTAATTATTATCTGCCACATTTATAAATATTATTTTGGCTAACGAAATGGCATTTAAAAATACATTTTTATAAGCCAAGTGGCAATTTTAATACACGCGTCAAACGCCTATTTAATTAACCTCTACGATGGCCAATCAGAATCAACCGTCGAATTTTAAATTGGGCCACCGATTCAAATTTGAAATTCAAAAGAATATCAAAAGGCGTACCACCGTTCAAATATATAATAAACTAATACAAACGTCTTTTCATCTTCTTTATAAGGAAAGAAAACCCTTCACTTTACTCTTTACGCTTACAGAAACCCTAGAATTTACAGAGCAAAATTATATACTAAAAATCCTAAAATCCTTTTTGCAGAAATGGCATCTTTTGAAGGAGTAAACTTGAAGGCGGTGAAGGACCAGGTCATCTTCTCCATGGTCGTCGACTTCGAAGGTTTATTAGAAGCAAATCTAGAGGACTTCGATATGTTTAATTTGATCCGGGCGATGTAGTTGAATGGAATCTACCCGTTTCTCGACATCAACCCGCAACATTTGTTCAAGGAAGATGTCGTTGAATTCTATCGCAATGCCTATCTGATCCAACACGGGATTAACAGCTCAGTCGGCGGAGTTCCAGTCACTATAGATCGAGAGAAGATTCGTTCTGTATTCGGGATGAAACATCGTGGTTTGGCGGTCGAAGCTCTTAAACAATCACCCGTCGAAACCTGGAAAATGATCAAAGTCGAAAATATCCCAGAGAAATTGAAGTTTACAGCAAAGAGGAATGAGTTGAAAAAGATTTACCGAGTTGCGTTGGACATCACCAACAAGATAGTCATGGGGATGGCAGGCAGCTATGACCAATTGTCATCTTCAAAATTTATGGTGTTGGGTGCGTTGATTCAGGAGGAGGAAGTCGATTGGGCGGACTATATTTTCAGGCAACTTGTTCGCGAGGTGAACAAGGTCGAGTGGCTTGAAGATGAGAAGAAGTTCAAAACTAAGTTGGCGTTCGGAACGCATCTTAGTTGGTTTTTGGAGAAAACCGGAGTGGCTAAGGGAAACATTGACCCTTTCCACCCAAACAAGAGGCTAGGTCACATGGACCATGACAAGAAGAAAGTTGGAGGCACTGGGAGAGCAGCCCAGTTGTTGAAGGATTTGCCAGACTCAAGCTATTACCCAAGATACGATTTATCAGAGGAATCGGACAGACCTGCAGCTGAGATCGGAACTGCAGTCGAGTCCGGGAATGAGTCTGACGATACACCAATTGCTGTCAGATTCAAGAGACGGGGACCAGCCCCAGAAGGACCCTCTAACCTGCAGTCATCACCTGAACCCTCTCCCAAGAGGCCAAGGAAGCTGCAGTTCAGCGAGGGAGAGCAGTCTGAGCATCACGCCAGCCCATCAGTCCAATCACCAATCCATCCGGACCTGCCTGCACCAGACACTGAAACTCGGATTGTACCTATTATCACACCTCCAGTTTACATATCCGAAGTAGAGGAAGCAGGTCTTATTATCTCTATTCCTGAAGCAGATTACACTTTTAACCTATTAGATAATAATACCTTCAATCTTTCCATTGAACAACTTCAGCTTGTTAAACCACAAGCAGAAAAACACTATTTTGTACAAATTTTTAAAGAGTGGAAATCTCTCAAAACCCTGTCTTTTACAAATCTTCAAACATTTATTGCAACTAGTGGTTGGGAATATCCCCAAGCCACTGAGGAAGTTCTGATTAACTTTTGCAAAGAATCAGATTTGGCTTTAATCCTCCAGGATAACTGGTTCATGTCACATTTTAAGACAAACATGGACCACTTTATCCATTCTATAATGCTCAGTATTTTTGATGGCACTTTTGGAGAGTAGGAGGAAGAGGAAGTAGAAAAGGAGATTAGGATTGAAGAAGTTAATGGAGACAATGAAATTATTGATTTGGTGGCTGAATAGGATGAAGTAGAGAAAGAATCTGAAGAAAATATACCAGTTGAAAAACAAACAGAGGAGATTGAGAAGACAGAAGAAGTGGCTGATGAAGGAGATGAAGAAGAAGGAGACGAAGTAGAGCAGGAAAAAGATGAAGAAGATAAGGAGGATGAGGATGATGAAGGAGAGAAGAAGGAAAAGGATGATGATCATGATGATGATGATGATGATGATGATAATGATAATAATGATGGAGGAGAAGCAGGAGCAGAAAAAGAAAATGAAAAAGATAAGGAAGAAGAAAAAGAAAAATCTGGAGAAGAAGAAGGGAAAGAGGGAGAGAGAGAAGGAGACAAGGAGCCAGAACAGGAGCCGGAGCCAGAGCCTTCTCACAAAGCTGCAGATAGGTCTGTGGTACTGCAGTACACACGGCTAGACGCAGTGGTCAAGACTCCAGTCGGGGACCCCGGAGAAAACCCAATCGACTTACTGCTGCGGCCCGGGAGCTCAGCCTAGTGGCTCCCTTGCGAAGGATCAGGAGAGCACTCTCCATCAGCTCAGTTATCCCCTACCATGACTGAGCTGATCAAGCAAATTGTCAGAGACACTATTGGAGAGCTGCTATCAACTCAGGTCACTCCTGACCTTCAGACAATAAATGCCAAGATTGATACCCTTCTTCAGAGAGAGATCCCTCAGCCTCCTCCCCCTACCAACAACAGAATGCCATTTGGCATGTCTGATTAGATGAGCCACATGGAACAACAGTTGACTACCCTTATTGATGCTGGCAAAAAGGGGGAAGAGAGAATTCAGGGGGAAGAAAGAGAAATCAGAAGCAAGAAGAAGCAGGATGTCCCTCAGATTGAAGGACCCTCCAGTCTGAAGAGAAAGGAAGCTGTAGATCGAGATGACCAGGCTAACCAGCCTGAAGGAAAAAGAAGAAGGACTAGAGGTGGCTTTGAACCTACTCTAGAATGGGAAGGGTTGGAGCTATGGTTTGTTGAGGATTTTGTTCCATTTGAAGCTCTTGAGATGTGGGGAGCTGCTAGGAAGAGGTTCATCAGAGACTATTACATGTGGGAACTAATCCATGATGACAAACTCTCCCCACAGGAAATTTTCATAAACTTCATGGAAGAAATCTATCCGAAGCTCTGGGCTGTTCTGAAGAAGCACGCTAAAGAGCAAAATGCCTACCCTATGATCCCTCCTTTCAGAGCAGAGGAAGCACCGACCCGTATGGATGGTGAACTTGATGAGTTAGCACTTCAGAGGGAAATCAAGCTAGTGTGTCTTGAGAACAGATTCAGATCTCAGCAAGAACAGGATTTCGCAGCACTTGTGGTGAAAAGAAAATATGGCCTTGCTCCAGTCAAGGTAAGACCTATCGGAGCCAAACCATTCAAGCCTGCCAAGCAGCCTACTCGAAGAGGCAGAGGAAGAGGCAGATGACCTTAGTTATTTCTCTTACTTGTAATTTTATTTTCTGTACTTAAAACATTCTTGTAAAATTTCAATGATAAGTCGAAAATTTTATAAACGATCATTGAATGACAATTTCCAGTTGTCTCAATATTAGACTGATTTCAGTGTTTGTCTCGCACTTAAGTGCAGACTTGGTCATTTGATTTCTTACTTAGTTTTGCCATCATCAAAATAGGGGGAATTTGTTAGGAATACTTGTTAGATTTTGATGATGTCATTAATTTAAAATCAAATGTTTATTACTTGGCAAAATGTAAGGAAAAACCAAATGAGTATCTTCCATAGGCCAAAATATGTTAAGTATGAAACTTGGCAAAATGTAAAGAATAACCAAATGAGTGTCCTCTGTAGGCCAAAAGTTAGTTAGGCTGAAAAACAGCTAAGTACTAAGTACAGCTTAGTCCATCAGAGAAGTACAGCCGACTCCAGTCAGAGTAGCTCTAGTCAACTAAATTTATCAGAGAAGTTTGACCAGACTGCAGCCGAGGTATCTCAGGGAAGTCACCTGACCAGATAAGTCTCAAACAGTGAACAGCCGAGAGGACTTACCTGCAGAGAAGTCAGCTGCATATCAGCCTACTCGACTACAGCCTAGTACTCCAAGTCCACGTCAGCATGCTTTGAAAAGTCAAATATTATGGAAAGCTCACATGCAACGTGAAGAGACAAATTGGAGTGATTCCCGCAAGAGATATGATTTAATTAAATCATCCTGACCCACCGTGAAGACTTTAATCCTTTTATATTCCAAAGATTCGGCGCTCACATGCAGAAGTCCTCACAACGGTCGGAAGATAAAATAAAATAATGGGAATCCAGCCTTGCAACGTCCAAAAAGATTAAACAATGAAGTCTCTCTCCAACGGACGGATTTGTTCAAAGATTTGCAACGGCTACAAGGAAGAAGCTCAGAGATCTGACCTATATATATCCAGAGATTTGAAACTGAGCAACTCCCGGTGCGAACATACATTCTAGCGATCAAAGCAATCAAGCAATCTCAAGCAATCAAATAGCATCGTGAAAAGAGCAGATCTAAAAGTTCATACTTAAGGAAGCTCTTAAGTTGGAGAAGACAAACACTCTTGTCTATAATCTTGAGTACGGGGTACTTCACTGGTTGAAGTAAGAGACTGTAAAGGCATCCGAGGATCGAGGATCAAGAGGTGCAAGGCAGTCAAGTGTGTGTACAACGGCACGGATTTACACTGGTTGGAAGCTGTTGTATTGTGGTTGAATCACTGTAATATTTATCACTGGTTGAAAATTATAGTGAATTCATCTCCAACTGGTTTGGAGAAAAGTGGATTAGTAGAGGATTACCCCACCTCTGAGACCACTATAATTGCCTGTGTTATTTACTGTTTTACTGCATCATACTTTAACTGCTGCATACATTGTTAAGTGTTTCATTAAGTTTATTTATATTCGTCATCAGCTGACTTCCACACATATCCAAGAACAAACGACTCAAAGTCATTTGTTTGACTATCAGCTGAAGAAACTCACTCTTCGTGAAAAAGAGTTCAAGAGTTTCAACAAGTCTATTCACCCCCCCCCCTCTAGACTTGTTCCTGGATGACTTGTGACCTACAATGATATGTAACCGTGGACTTATCATTTTATTGTAATTTCTCAAAAATATATATTTACTAAACTAGCCTTGTGGGTCCCACGTGGGATTTACGGCATTGTAATACCTCGGGTAATTTTGGGGGTATTACAGAAAATGGTATCGGCGCTTACGGATCCTGGTTTAAATAAAATTTCTAATAATTTTCAAAGTTATTCCAGTCCAACACCCCAAGCGACTGTAACTCCTCGTGGGAATGCAAAGTAAGTGATTTGTGTGTTTTCTATCTAAGTACTACATTTAATTGTAAACTGTGTGTGGAACTGGCTTTAGATTAATACAGTCAGTAATGGCACGCCGAGGAGGTAGTAGGGTGGTGAATGATGCTCAGGGTTCCGCCGCAAACCACAATGAGGACAGGAACACTGCCGATACCCATCCTGCTGGGGACCAGCCGCCACCGATTAATCAGAATGATCAGGAGGCGGAATGCCAGAATAACAACCCGGGAAGCATGGACCCGACTTTTGTTCAGGCCCTTGCCCAATCTATTGCCATGGGAATTGCTCAGGTCAACCAGGCGGAACAGATACTGGTTATCAATGTGGAGGAAAACGCAGGAAGAGACCGATGGTTGGGAGAGATGTTGAAGGCTAGGCCTCCATTATTTAATGAGGCAGGGGAGAAACACGCGGACGACTGGATTTCTTAAATGGAGACTGCTTTCGAAGTGATCGGATGCCTAGAGAACCGAAGGGTGCCGCTCGGGATTAATCAACTCCGTGACACTGCCGCATGCTGGTGGATGACTTACAGGCCACAAGACCGAGTGGTTGGGTGGACCGAATTTGCTCGACTACTGCGGAGAGAGTACTGTCCCAGATTAGCCTAAACCGCTCGCGCTTAAGACTTTTTCAGTGCCGGACCTCAGAACATGCCAGTATCAGAGATGGTTCCATCATCTCGCAGATGTTTCCATCAGAATATCAACGAATATGCCACCTTACGCAGAGGTTGCCGGAGTATGTACAACGCTATGCCACCGGATTCCACTGCATAACTCTGAGGGCGTACGAAGATGTGGTCACAGCATATGCCGGTGCTGTTGTTAATACCGACACCGGACATAACTCGAAGAAGTGGAAGATATCAGCTCACTCTGGGAGCAGCAACAAAACAAACTCGGGTCCCGCATCTTCTTTTAAGTCAGCAGTATCGTACCAACAGAAGGGTGCATCTGATCGGCCATACCGTAGGGACTGCTTCAATTGTGTCGTGTCCGGACATACTAAGGATCGGTGCCAGAAGACGGCTACCAAATGTTTCACTTGCGGAAAGAGTGGACACATGTCTTGTTACTGATGGCGGGCCAATCCCACTCAGAACTCAGTTTCTCAACCAAGTCAACAAGGCTCTATGCAATTACCCAGGACGCTTGTCGTTTCCAACTACGGAGCTCCATCCCATCAGACTCAACCACCGCCGAACAGTGCCGGTCGAGGCCGTGGGTGAGGCCGTGGTACCTCATCCTTTTCGGAGTCAGTGTAGTCCCTTGTATTTGAGCTGAGGGCTACGGATGGTCAATCTGCGCCATCTATCTCAAGTACGCTTCTTGTTAACTCTCAGCCAGTGCATGTACTATTTGATACCGGAGCCACACATTTGTTTCTATCTGTGGAATGTGTTGAACGTTTAAATCTTGCTTGTGTACCTTGTGAGTCATTTACTGTTAAACTACCCGAGGGTAGTAGAATAGGCGGCGATCTAAAGGTTCGAGACTGCCAGATCTGCATCAACAATCATAGTTGGACCACTAATCTTATGGTCTTTCCGCTTCATAATGAAGATATCATATTAGGTATGGACTAGATGCCATTGCACAAGACGATCTTGGATACCTACCACTTGACTATTTCCATTACGGCTCATGACGGTACCACACATGTCATCAGAGGATGAGAACACTTCAGTACGAAAGGGTCTCTCAGCCTTCTCGCATCGGAAGTCTCCTGCTGCTCTCGAAGGAAGTACTATTGGTGTTATGTTCTTTAGGAGGATACTTCAAAACTTACGATCGCAAACATTCCGGTGGTGGATGAGTTCCTAGACGTCTTTCCCGATGAACTACCAGGGCTGCCACCACACCGAGAAGTTGACCTCTCCATCGAACTCGAGCCGGGGACGAGACCTATTTCCAAAGCTCCTTACAGGATGGCACCGTCCGAGATGAAATAATTAAAGATACAGCTCGAAGATCTGCCAGAGAAAGGATTGATCTGCCCGAGCACCTCACCGTGGGGCGCGCCGGTACTTTTCGTAAAGAAGAAAGACAACTCTCTACGCTTGTGCATTGACTATAGGGAACTAAATAAGGTCACTATCAAGAATCGTTATCCACTTCCAAGAATCGATGACCTCTTGGATCAATTACAAGGGGCAGTTCTGTTTTCAAAGATTGACCTACGGTCCGGATATCACCAATTGAGGATTCGGGAGGAAGATATACCTAAGACTTCATTTTGATCGAGGTATGGACATTACGAGTATATTGTGGTATCATTCAGGTTGACTAATGCCAGAACCATTTTTATGGAATTGATGAACAGAGTTTTGATTGACTTCCTCGAAGCCGACTTTTGATGGAACACGAGGAACATTTGAGGCGAGTGTTGAGCATGTTAAGGCAACACCAACTTTATGCGAAACATTCCAAGTGCGAATTCTGGATGCCAGAGGCAATTTTTGTTGGACATGTTGTCTCGGCAGAAGGCGTCAAGGTCGATCCACAAAAGATTGAGACAATAATAGTTGGGAACCGTCGAAGAACATCAAGGAGGTAAGGAGTTTCCCAGGATTGGTGGGTTACTATCGAAGATTCGTGGAGGATTTTTCCTCTATCGCTCGACCTTTAACGAACCTACTGAGAAATAGCACCAAATTTGAATGGACAGCAGATAGCCAGGAGAGCTTCGATGAGCTCAAGAGTAGGCAAGCTACTGCTACAGTGCTAGTGTTACCGCATGGAACGGAAGGATTCATTATATACACGGATGCATCTACGCATGGACTGGGGTGTGTCTTCATGCATAATGACAGAGTCATTGCGTATGCATCCCGACAACTGAAGCCGTATGAAGTGTATTACCCGGCGCATGACTTGGATCTAGCCGTAGTGGTGCATGCCGTCAAGATTTGGAGGCACTATCTTTATAGAGTTACTTGCAAAGTTTTCACGGATCATAAGAGTTTGAAGTATATCTTCGCTCAGAGAGAATTAAACATGAAGCAGAGGCGTTGGTTGGAGTTAATCAAGGACTACGATGTGGAAATCTCCTATCACCCCGGGAAAGCCAATATGGTGGCTGATGCTCTTAGTCGGAAAACTACACAAGAAGTGATGGTATCCAGCATAACAGTTAAACCCAAACTGCAGTAAGACATCAAGAGAAGCAGTACCGAAGTATGGATACAACGTAGGCAAGGACAATTGTGCTCAATCAATATACATTCGTCCTTACTAGACGAGATACATCTAGCACAGATGGATGATCCCGAATTACGTGCGATTGGTCCAAGAATCGAGGGAGGGGATGTTTCCTACTATATGATCCAGGGTGACTTGGTGAGTTTCAAGAATAGGATCTGTATTCTGCCGAATGATGGGCTGAAGCAAACTATACGTAAGGAGGCGCACTCCACTTCCTATTATTTTCACCCAGGAGTGAGCAAAATGTACAAAGATCTCCGGCAGAGTTTTTGGTGTAAAAATATGAAAAGGGAAGTTGCTACATTTGTCGCCCGATGAATGATGTGCCAACAAGTAATGATTGAACACCGCAGACCATCCGGAATCATGTAACCCCTACCCATCCCGGAGTGGAAATGGGAGATTATATCGATGGATTTTGTCACTAAGCTGCCAACGACGGTGGGAGGAAAGGATACAATTTGGGTCATTGTTGATAGATTGACGAAATCGGCACACTTCATTCCTATTCAAGAGATAACTAGGACAGAGCAATTGGCCGTCATTTTCATCAGGGAGATCGTGAAGTTGCATGGCGTTCCCTCATCCATCATTTTGAATAGGGACACTAGATACGTGTCATGTTTTTGGAAAGTCGTCCATAAAGCTATGGGGAACTAAATACATTTTAGCACGACTTATCACCCTCAGATGGATGGACAAACCGAACGTACGATTCAAGCCTTGGAGTATATGTTGAGGGCATGTGTGCTTGATTTGGGTAAGGATTGGGCTAGACATCTGGGATTGGTGGAGTTCTCGTACAACAACAGCTGGCATGCAAGCATAGGCCTGGCACTATTTGAGGTCCTGTATGGGCGAAGATGCAAGTCGCCGTTATGCTGGGATGATGCTTCTGACACCGCGGTTACCGAGTTAGATCTGATCCAGGAGTCCATTAAGAAGATCTCTATCGTTCGAAAGCACATGCTAGCAGTGCAGAGCCGGCATAAATCTTATGCCGAAAACTGACACCAACCGTTAAAATTTGCAGTCGGGGGTCATGTGTGGGTCAAGGTATCACCTATGCGGGGTATCCGACGTTTCGGCCAAAAGGGCAAGTTAAGCCCGAAGTTTATAAGCCCGTTTGAGATATTAGACCGGGTGGGGAAGCTTGCGTATCGATTAGCTCTGCCGCCGCATCTGGATGGAGTGCACAACGTCTTTCACATCTCCCAGTTAAGGAAGTATGTCTATGATCCAAGTCACACACTCAATTTCGAAGAAGTGGAAATTTTCGATGATGCTACCTTTAGAGAGGTACCGATCGCCATCTTATATTGGTATGAAGATATTGCGAAATAAAGTCATACCCCTCGTGAAGGTTCAGTGGACGCACCACGGCATGCAAGCAGCAACTTGGGAAACCGAATCGTGCATGAAAGAGAGTCATCCCGAGTTAGTTTCTTATTTTCTGGACGAAACTATTTTTAAGGGGGGCGATATGTAATACCACCGGTATTTCATGCTTAATTACCTTGTACTGTGTGAGTTCTTGTAATGTGATGTTGTTTTTCCTTATTTATTATTTCATTAAATGATATGCAACTATACAATGTGGATGAAACAGAGGTGACACGCCTTGACGCCGTTGGACAATCATCAATGCGAATATGACGGTGGCCAACGTCTTTTTCCCTGATAATTGTTGACGAGTGGGAAGGATGGTCACTCCGAGATGGTTAAAATGTGATATGTGGCTAAAGGCTTGAAATGTTTAACCCACGTTATCATATAGGCATTACGTATGCTAAAACTGATGTATTACGCACGTTAACGACTCGATTCGTCGTACATGATTGATTGGTGGTCTCCGCACTGAATCTTCCTTTTGACGTGGATTGAGCTACTTTCGGCGGGATAGAGGACAAACGAGTCAACTCCTCATAACCTACGCTATCCGCCAAGATTAGCGTACGCTACAGTCCGGAGCCTTACGTACATAAGGACGAGTTACATACTTAAAAGATGGGCACATTTCAGTCAGTGGCCTCTGGACGGCCTTTACGTACATTAACCATTATAAAAGATGGGCACCTTTACGTACTACACATTACGTACGTAAATCCTGGAACATTAACGTACGTTAATGAAATCGAGTGTTATAAAATAACACTCCCACCTTCATTTCTCCCGTCCCAAAACTTGAAGTGAAGAACTCTTGAAGCATTTCCATAGCCTTATACTCAATTCATGGCCTCTCATACACTTGAATCAACATAGAGGAGGTTATTTCGTAAGCTCCGGTAAAGATTGTCCAAGACATTCGACCTATTCCTCGTTTCTCCTCGTGTCTCTTGTTGATTTGTCATCTCTCCTAATTATTCTTCATCTACTAAGGTAAGTCTATCAATCCTTGGAGTAATATCTTCAATGTTGTTGATTATTACTCGTTAGATTACGGGTACTTGGGTAGATTTTCTTAAATCTCGTAGATGATCTAAACAGACGAACTTGTAGTAATCGGGGCTATCATTGTTCGTATATTTCATTTTCATACAACTCGTTGTAACAATCACATGCGAGAACTTCCATATCAATTTACATTTGGATCATATATAATCAACGAATCAATTGTAGAAGGATTTCGTAGGAGTTCATCACCGTTTGATAAAGTAGTCGTAACTTACAAATAATTTTTCTTTCAAAAAGAATGGAGTCGTCATCATCATCTTCCGCAAAAAGAATTAACTCTATCTGCATTTTTGGTGGAGCTAGTCATGGAAAGGAGGCTTGCTTTACTGAAGCCACCCACAACTTGGGACGTACCTTAGGAGAAAAATGCATTCATGTAGTTTACGGAGGAGGAAGTATAGGATTAATGGGATGCGCTGCTGCTTCTGCCTATATGTAAGGAGTAAAAGGGAATCATCCCAAAATCTCTGGGTGAAAGTAAAATCACCGAGGCAACCATTGGAGATGAGTTTAGAGCTCTGAATATGAAAGACCGCATAACTCACATGTTAAATAATGACGACGCCTTTATCACCCTTCCAGGTGGTTGTGGCACTCTTGAAGAACTGTTTTATGTGGTTAGCAGAGCCCAACTAAATATTCATAAAAAACCAATCGGTCTGCTAAATGTTAATAGTTTCTTTGATGGTTTACTATCTTTCATCGACTACTCTTTTGAAAAAAGTTTTATTTCTGAGCGTGCTAAACGAATCATAGTCGTTGCAACAACACCAGAAGAGCTAATTAAAAAACTTATTGCATTTGTTCCGGAACCAGATCCAGCTCTAGCTAGTATTGTTTGGATGGCAGATTTCACTGTGCGAAAAGCCAAAATTGATTCATTCCTTTCCCTTTGACGTCCCACTTTATTCCTCTTGTTGTTTTTACATTTTAGCGGGTGTAAAAATCGTGAAAATGATGGAAGCTTAAGGAGTTTCTTTTCGATCTCTTGACGCGCATCTATTCATGATATATGTATTGTTATTTCTATTACTATAATATTCTTTTTTCTAAAATAAATAAAGTTTTGATGGAAGAATAAGGAGACTCTTAGGACGCTCTTGAAATGCATCTATGTTGTTTGTATTATACCTAAGGGTATAATATATATATATATATATATATATCATTTTTGTGTGTCTCGGCCCACTGATTTATTTTGCAGATTTCTCCGTATCAATAAGAAAATGGTGCATTCAAAGCATCACTATCTTCACAGGAAGTTTTCTTCATCCTCATTATATTATTCTTGATAATCATATTGCACAAGATAAGTGTGGGGGGGTAAAAACTATACATTCTTATTTACGGATCCTAAAATTAGTCTAGGGCCATTTATGTACAAGAATAACTTGAAAAACAAAAACTTAAAAACGTATTGCTAAAATTTTGTTGATGTACTCTCATCACATTTCGAAGAAAACATTTATGCTAATTTTGACATAGAAATTGAGGATGAATTACTAACGGATTATTCTAAGATGATCAACAGTTAGTCATCTGAATGGTTTAATAATCAAAAGTTGTACTTGTGAGATTTTGAGCCTTGACTGCTTTTTCATATATCCAAGTCTTTTATTGATTGAATGTACTGTTCATGTTGTGATACTCTAGAGCTTGCATTGGGTAACTCTGTCAAAACCACATTTGTGTGCAATTTGTGAAAATTATCTTAATCAAATTTTGTTCAAAAGCCCTTCTAGCTTCTTTACCTATCTAATGATATTTAATTCCCTCATTAACCCAATTGAGCTTATTGTCTATTTTATTGTTAACCACATACTTATCTTTCCATCACTATAATTCTTTGGCCCATACTTGAACGGTTAGAAATTAATTTTGACAAGGGTGAAGATATTGTGTGGTGAAATTGGATGGTATATATTGTTGGTAGTGTTGAAAAATGGAGAAATCAATTACTCCGTTGTTTTTGGGAACTTAGTAACTGGATATATTCATGAGCCCCATGTTTATATCCACGTAAAACAGTTTTCTTGGACATGAGTGTGCATAGAAGCAGCTTGAGTATGTTTTTATCTTAATAACCGGGTGTATTCATGTGACCTATCATTTACATTCGCGTAAAACAGATAATAAAAACTCAAGTATGATATAAAAAAATTGGTTGGTTGGAAAGCAAGAAAAAGAGCTCGGATGATTCGAAACATAAGTAAGGAGATCGATAAAGTTCACTAATTATCTTCTAAGTGCTTACCTGTTGATAAACATCGATTTTGAATATTTTGATTTCTAATTGTTCAGTTCAAGTCACTTTATCCATATTTTCCTACCCCAACTAAAGAGCCGACTTTGCAACCAAAAGAAAAGATTTTTTTATAAATTTGCAACACAACAAGTGGTAGAGATAGTAGATAATTTGCAAGCCTATGGAAGTTTTTACTTCATTGAATGGGTCTGAGCGCAAATACATCCATTATACACTTGTGAGAGAGATATACACTTTTCCGGTGAGTTTTGTGAATTGAAGGCATTGACCATGATTCTAAATAACTTGACGAATTTTAGAATTTGGTTTAATTCATTTCTTAAAGCCTATTGAAATTTCTTGCATGTTTGTTTATTTTGAGGTGGAACGAGATTACTTCGGACTTTTAATTGAATTAATAATATTTAATAAGTTAATTTTCTTGTTACTCTTACTATATATTTGCCCGAGGACGCAAATGATAAGTGTGGGCGAATTGTTTGGTATACTTTTGTTAGTATTTTATTAGAATTTTATATATATATACATATATATATTTATGTATTTTGTGTGATAATTTATATTATTTTCGTGTGTTTGCATTATTTTACTTCTAGTATAATTTTTAGTAATTATGTGTGTTGGGATAACAAAAACCCTGTATCGATGCTGTTGGGATAAACAATCCCTGTATCGATCGTATTGTCAGAATGTTTTGACAATATGCCAAATCCTGCATACCGCCATTAGCTGTATCGAAAAGTTGATCAATTATCAACCTGTATCGAAGACTTCTCGCAGTCCCAACCATACAGTATATCTATCATACAGAAAAGAGTCCCGCAAAGCTAAGTATGGAAGTTGTCTTGAATATCAATACATCAATTCTTCCATACAGTCCTCAAACAGGACAAGAAGCAATCTTCAGTATTCGCTAGAAGTCAAGTCCCGTTTGATAAAGAAGTATTTAAATGCTAAAGGATAAAGTATTTAAATACTGTAAGTCATGAGAAGATCTTCAAATCCCGCAATATCCTGATCTCAGTCTATTCAAGTCAAATATCAAGTTGTCGCAGAATCTTGCTCAACGGATCTATTTCAAATGGATATATTTCAGAGGCTATATATATCTCCAGAGTTTGAAGATCATCTACACAAGAGATACATACATACACACGACTTACAAACCAACAAGTGCTTACAAGAATATTCAGAGCAAAACATATCTCCCTAAGCTTTCTGCTATTCTGATAGAAGAAATATACAGTGCTCAAACCGTGAACAACACATCATCATCTATATGCTCATAAAGTCAAGCTGTTGTTCAAATATTGTTCTAACCCTTGGACAAACCTGTCAGCCCTGTGTGGACTGAGTAACCTTGCTATTGCCGAACTGTGTGTGACGGACGTGCATTGAAGAAGACGAAGCTTCATAACTGTGTGTGAAGAAGCCAGTCACGTGTTAGCTCAAACCAATCTGTGTGAACGGTTGAAAGTTAAGATCTTTATATCAATCTGTGTGAACGATATATTGATTAGGTTTGGTTATAATTACGTAGTTGTGTACGCAGTAATTATAATAAACTTTTTACTCCTGTGTGGAGGACCAGTGGACGTAGAGGGTTTTACCTCGAACCACTTTAAATATTGTGTTATTTACCTTTTGCCTTTATTGTTTTATTAATTGTGATTATTTCAGTATACACTGCACACATAGTTGCTGTATCCTCAGCAACTTACTGTATTAAAGACTTCCGCTACGCACTCAGATAAAAATCGTACAGCTAGTTGTCTCAAACACTTTCCAAGTTGTATCCTGTATACTTAGTGGCCAATAAGTGGTATCAGAGCGGTTGATTCTAAAAAGAATCAGTCGTAATTTTTACCGAATCAGATCCAAAATAACTTATTTTATAAAACAGTCTTTTTCATTCCTACATTCTCATATGGATACATCAATGATCAACAAAGTTCGTATGTTCTCTATTAATGAGTTTGATGATTGGAGAATCGGGATGGAGGCTCATATTGCAGCAATGCACGAAGAGATGATTTTTGTTATACCGGATGGACCCATCAAGATAATGAAGGTAAATCCAGACCCTAGGATTGAAGGCCAAGCTCATGCTGAGATGCTTGAAAAAGAGCGCGAACAATGGACTTCTGATGAAAGAAAGCGCGCCAACCTCGACAATGTTGTGAAGAATGCGCTGTTTGTCATCCTTGACAAAGGCACATTCTCTAAGGTAAAGAGCTGTAAATCAGGTAAGGATATCTGGGATAAACTCAAGTTGATTTGTGAGGGAACTGAGCTCTCAAAAGAAAACAATATTTCAAAATTAACTCAACAATTTGAATATTTTGAAATGCAACCAACTGAAACACTTGAGGAACTTGACCTCAGATTCACTGGAATTGTTGGTGAACTTGAAGCTTTGGGCAAAATTTATACTCAAAGGGAGAAAAACCTAAAGATTTTCAGATCTCTCCCAGCCCGATGGGACATTAAGACCACACCTATGCGTGTGTCGTGTAATCTTAGTGAAATATCTACTTTTTATCTCTTTTCTGACCTCAAAGCATTTGAGTACGATATAGACAGGAGAGAGAAAGTTGAAGAATCTCCCACTAGGACTACAGCCTTAGCCGCTGTATCCAACTGTCGACACCGCATGCCCAGCCCATCAAAGCTCTATTACAAGAATGCTGACAGCGACGACGACATCCTGTCGCAAGATGAAATGGCGCTTCTCATGCACAAGTTCAAAAAGTTCATCAAGCAGTCTGGAAAGACTCCCTACAGGTCCAAGCATATTCACAAGGTAAGTACTGAAACTTCCTCTGGCGAAGCTAACTTGTGCTATAATTGCAGGAAACCAGGACATTATGTAAACAAATGTCCTCATCCTAAAGTTCAAAGGTTGCCGGAAGTCGGGCAACAAAAGAGGGATGAACGAAGACGTGCTTGGAAAAACAAGCTCAAGGCACTAATAAGAGAATCAGAAGCCTCCCCCACACCATCATCCGTGCAAATTAGTGCTGATGAAACTGGAAAGCCGGTTGATCAATTACTCTACAAGAAGCTTATTGGCTCACTCCTATACCTAACAACTAGCAGGCCCGATATCCAGTTTACTGTAGTAGTGTGTGCGCGATATCAAGTAGCACCTAAAGAATCACAGTTCACAATAGCCAAACGAATCCTGAAATACGTCAAAAGAACAGTCGATGTAGGACTGCGGTATCCTAAAGATGGTGGATTCGATTTAGTTGAGTACGATATAGACAGGAGAGAGAAAGCTGAAGAATCTCCCGCCAGGACTACAGCCTTAGCCGCTGTATCCAACCGAAGACACATCATGCCGAGCTCATCAAAGCCCATTCATAAGAATGCTGACAGCGACGACGACATCCTGTCGCAAGACGAAATGGCACTCCTTATGCATAAGTTCAAGAAGTTTATCAAGCAGTCCAGGCGAACACGACTAAAATACATCATCTGACCAAAAAGGAAAATCACAGTCCCTACTATGATATTCAACACAATATTCCGATGTGGAATTTCAACGACAATAATGGGCCTACATGGACAAAATAAAATACCACGAGCCTTGCTCGGATAACACAAAATGACAACAACTGATAAACTGGATAACACTCCAAACATGAACACCAAAACAACTCGGTACTAGAATCGCTCGAATGCCTCGTCCCCATCGTCATACCCCTGTGTCTCAACTTTATCCTCGCAAACACATGAAAGATGAGAACATGTTCCGCCCCCACGGGGTCAGTCATCCCGTTAATGAATATAAAATACATGTACAACATGATACGCATCCAAAGGCAAAATAAATGGTACAACAATGATAGTACGAGATGCTCACAAACCAAGCTAAGAACCGAGCATTCGTGAAACACTATGCCCACAGCACACGATCAGTACCTTCTCAACAGGTTAGAACATAAGTGACAAACGGCAAATCATCAATATAGAACACAACAACGAATTACCCGAAGATAAACCAAACCAAAGCTGAAATAGATACGAACCACAATGCCCGAAGGCTCCAACACAAACACCAATACATCACATATGGCCTAAAGGCCCTCACTCAAAGCTGCAAAATATCACAATGGCCTGAAAGCCACTCAGCTAAAGCTGCAAATCATTACAATGTCCCAAAGCTAAACAGCCTGAAGCTGTATCACGTGAGGGGCCGAAGCCACACGCCCGAAGCTGTATCAGTGTGAGGGACCAAAGCCACACAGCACAAAGCTGTATCACAATGAGGGGCCGAATCCACACATCACGAAGCAGTATCACATTGAGGGGCCGAAGACACACAGCACGAAGCTGTATCACAATGAGGTCATCCAATGACCATGACCTGCTGAGTTGCAGGTGCTGGGAAACCAACCGCGTAGGTTCAAGCCCCAGACTTACCAATAATGAGATCATCCAGTGACCATGACCTACTGAACTGTAAGTGTTGGGAAACTAACCGCGAAGGTTCAAGCTCCAAACTTACCCATCGAGCACTAGCCGAGACTAGCTTCTAAAACATAATTAATCACAACGGCAACGATCAAAAGATTACCGAATTCACAAGAATGATAGTGTGTAGCCTTGAGTCGGCTAACACGGCAACAATAACTCATGGATGGGCACCGTCCTCGGCAATCCCAATTCAATTACCTCGATTGCCTTGGAATGGCCAATCGATAACAACGACTCAACGGATGGGAACTATCCTTAACAGTCCCAATTCAATACCTCGATTATCTTAGAACGACCAATCGATAATAGCGACTCGGCGAATGGGAACTATCCTCGACAGTCCCAATTCAATACCTCGATTTTCTTAAAATGACCAATCAATAACAATGAATCAACGGATGGGAACTATCCTCGATAGTCCCAATTCAATACCTCGATTGTCTTATAACGACCAATCGATAACAACGACTCAATGGATGCCTTAGTACCTTTAATTAGCTATCGGCGACGAAAATAATAATCAAATACGTCAATGCCTTCAATCGGCCAATACAACATCATATAGAAAAATACGGATATCAATAACAATGATCACAACCATATCTCAATGGAACATAAGTCAACAATAACAATCAATACATCGATACCGCGAACCGGCTATCGACAACAACATTAACAACAAGTATCTCAATGCCTTGAACCGGCCATTAACGAACAACAATAACATTTGACATAATTGCCGAAGGGTATCTTATCAAACAATACCCTAATATCAACGAAAATCATGAAGAAACTACGTCTCGAAATGATACAACACATTTATACACATATATGATAACATTACTCTCATTGATCGGTACAAGTATAAAACTTGACTCAAGCCGAAGGCGATGAAATCCCCCAATGAACGACAAATGGCGTCCTCCAACAATCACAAGCACTCGAACAACCTTGAATGAAATACAATACATTCAATAACACAATATCAATTGAAAAAAACAACAAAGACAACCCCAATTCAATCACGAATCGTTCAAACCACACAAACGAATATCATAGTCCTCAACTATGAATTCTAACATCCTCCAATCACCTCAATGATCAACTAACATGATCATAATGTTCGTAACACTTGTGAAAAACAATTCAACAAGGATTATCAAGAACATCATCATATTAATCATCTCAAAATGATAATATCACCAATATTATCACTACCACCTCAAAAACATCATCAATACAACAAACATGATGTCTCCACCAATATCAATCACCAATTCCTCAAGAATTTCGGATTAATCAACAAGATTAACTTAACCATTTCAAGATTATGATAATCATCTACATAACTAATCATAATCCTATATTAAAATGATTATAATCTCTCAAGAACACAACCAACAATAATCATATCAAAGCTATATTAATCATCTAACAATCTTAACATAACTCTTCCTAGACATGATTATAAACTCCAAGTATTCTTAAACATCAAGAACACACTCATAAAAACCATGAAGAATCAAACTATCCTCCAACAATCAACAACAACACGAGGTAATCATCAAGGACATCATCATAATCTCGAGGTAAACACAAGATTAACCAACATACCGCTGGAAGAATGAAGAACAACCTCAAACCTTCAAGAATCCACTCCAATCTTCAAACTTCCGAGCTCCAATCCAAGTTATGAAGCTCCAAATCAAGTTGGAAGGGGCTGGAATCCATCAAGGAATGCAGATGGATGATTTCTAGAGAGAGAAATCGAAAATGGGTCGTGAAGAAATGAATGATGAAACATGTCTTTATAATCTGCACAGTTCATTATGGCCGCTAACCTCAATGCATAACGTATGTTAGTCCTCCCTACGTACGCTACCAGACCTGCGTAGCCTACTCTACGTCTGCCAGAACTCACTGCCTAAAAATGGGACTTGCATTACGTACGTTAGCCCAAAGCCCTACATAACAACCAATACATTACGTATGTTAGAATCCATGCATAGCGCACGTAATGAGCGTTGACGAAGCTGTCTCGAGAAGCCGAATATCCTGATCATGCATGGCCCTACACGCTGAAAGTCGGATCTGGTCTGACACCCTGTGTTATTTACGTAATCAACATGGTTTAACATATGTATCCCTCCACCTATAGCGTACATAATGCTATACATATAGCGTATGCTATGGCTCATATACTCAGCCAAAAATCCAAACTCACCAAGCAACATCCAAACGACGAAAACAATACCGACGACAAGCATAAATATTTTGATTCTGAAATATCCCAATAAAATATATATTGTATCAGTCAATTACAACAACATTTGTACAATTGCAATTGGATACGTATAATACAAAAGTGAAACGGGAAAAAAATTACCCCCGGATATTATATACTCCCCCCTTAAAAATAATTTCGTCCCCGAAACTAGGGGTATATAACTCGGGATATGAACAATCTAACGGGATCGGAAAACAACATCTCCAGGAATAATCCTCAATGCGAACAACTTCTCCTGAGTAACTGGGCCAACCACTCGGGTCCCCGCGTCTCCTCTGCCTGAACAAGGCGAAAGTCAAGTGATAAAACACTCAACCAAGTGCGAGATTAGTCGGATCATGACTCCTCCGCTAGATACCAGCCAGAAAGTTATACCAACCGCATGACTTGTAACACCGG
The DNA here is from genome assembly GCA_033398695.1 of Orobanche coerulescens. NCBI lineage: Eukaryota > Viridiplantae > Streptophyta > Magnoliopsida > Lamiales > Orobanchaceae > Orobanche > Orobanche coerulescens. Next base: position 107,194,791 of record CM065817.1, on the reverse strand, counting down.
CATACACACCCCGAGGGAGCCGCTCATTGTACATGTCTACACTCATCGGTGTACACTTCCACGTTCTCGTCGGCATCGGGCACCCATGTAATCACTAACTCACGCTACAAAAGAAAAACAACAACGCACGTATATAGTCCTTCAGACCATATCAATCGCACGCCCAAGTCTTCACGAATTGTCGCCTCGAATCACAACAAGGTTTTACCTAGATTATCACAAAATATCAGGTACAACACCAAAACAAAATTGGAAGAAAATCAAATCAAAAAAATCTCAAGTCTCAAATACTATCGTTATAAGATAGATCGACAACAAATGGTTCACAACCATAATACCACAGTACATAAATCAACGAAAATCAACGAAAGGAATACATAAATCAAGGCTACATCTAAAATGTATGTGACATCAACACCCTACAGCTCATCGAGCTCCTCCATCTCATTGATTCTAGGAAGACCCAAATCTGAGCTCGCTGCTCCTCCTCGACTGTCCTTACCTCTGGATCCCGAAGCCTGATCGGACTCCTTGGATGAAGTATGGACTAGAGTAACAAAATATCTCAAGGCCCGTGATCTCTCTCGAGATCTACTGGCACCAGGACTCCTGCAGTATTTCTAGAGGTGTCCCTGCCTCCCACACAGAAAATAAGAAAAAGCTGGCACCGTACATCGAGTGCTAACGTGCCCCACTAAATCACAGTTAAAGCAAACAACAGTCGAACTCGTCGTCTTAGAGGAAGATACTTTCCCAGTACGAAGACGACTAGAAAATGACCTCTTGGACATTGGAGCCCGATGTCCCTCTGAACGAACCGGCATCCTAGTCCTCTCACTATAAGAAACTAAAGGGTTCTTCCGAGCAAGCTCCTTGATCAAAATCTCTGCTCCAAGAGCCTTCTCGATGAATTCACTGAGTGAATTACAATTGTGATTGACAACTGCATCCTCAACTGCAGGTTTAGCCTCTTGCTAAAATATTGATCTTATCCGCCTCAGTACGGATAACAGAAGAAGCAAACTGAAGAAGTCCATGAAACTTCTCAGCAATGATAATAACACCCTCATCCTAGACAGATTCGGGGTTCAAACCCTATGACAACTTGGCTTCACGAAGTGGAGCTGGATAATACCTCTCTAACATGAGAGTCTTGAACTCGCCCTAAACACAATCATGATCGGTGGGTTTCTCAGAAAGCCACCAAGAATAAGCGCCCTTACTCAAGTAGTAAGCCGCTACTGCCACCTTACTCTCCGGACACTGAACCATGTCGAAGAGTTTATCAAAATGTTCAAGCCAATGAACAATGTCAGCTAGTTCCGATGAACCCTCAAAAGTAGGCGGCCTCTGACGAGAGATATCGCCAACAATCTGACTCACACCCCCAGCCTGCCCATGAAACGGTACCTGGAATCCCTACTGCGGTGGACCACAAACCATCGAGGCCTGCATGGTCTCCACTATCCGTGTCATCTCGGTCATCTGGTCCATCATGCCCTTCATAAGCAAGAAAGGATCGACGTATCCACTATCAGTCTGCTCGACCTTTCGAGTGTGACGTCCCAAAGGAGAATCGGTCGTGTAGGTAACACCACCGGCAAACTCTGATCCATCTCGGCATCCGCACGTGCATAAACATGAGGTTTGGCGCGCTATGCAGCCTATACCTCCTCTTCCACGTCCTCGGATTCCTCTTTCCATACTGAAAGAATAACGTTCGATCATGATCATAGCTCAAATACGCCTCAACGGCCAATCCAGAATGCTAAGTCAATAGCCAAACATGAGCATACATACTCAACAGATAAACAATCACATCAATCACGCTAACCATAATCGATACAGAGCCCACATGCTCCAAAACAAATAATCATGAATCAATCGTAACACAAATGTCACATACATGTTTCAGCAAAAACATGTATAATCAATGACATAATGAATGTATGAACATTGAAGAGAATCGTGTTCTTACACAGGTCATACGAAGCTTCGAGGTCTTGCGATACTTGTCTTCACTGAAGACGACTCGATGAAATAATGACTCATACAGTCGTCCAACTATCACGAGTTCCAAAACCCGAATGTCCAGATTGTCATAACCTGACAGTCCCACTACTACCGCATCGGTAGAGCCACATAACTCATATATCAGGATATCTCACAACCCATTCTCTGATACCATTTTTTGTAACACCCCCAAAATTCTATTGGGTTATTATAGTGCCATGGCCTCCACACCAGGAAATCCACCAGGCGAACACGACTAAAATACATCATCAGACCAAAAAGGAAAATCATAGTCCCTACTATGATATCCAACAAAATATTCCGATGTGGAATTTCAACGACAATAATGGGCCTACATGGCCATAATAAAATACAACATCCACGAGCCTTGCTCGGATAACACAAAATGACAACAACTGACAAACTGGAGAACACTCCAAACTGACTGTCCAACATGAACACCAAAACAACTCGGGACTAGTATCGCTCTAGTACCTCATCACCATCATCATGCCCCTGTGTCTCAACTCTCTCCTCGCAAACACCTGAAACATGAGAACATATGCCGCCCCTACGAGGCCAGTCATCCAGATAATGAATATCAAATACATGTACAACATGATATGCATCCAAAGGCAAAATAAACGGTACAGTAATGATAGTACGAGATGCTCACAAACCAAGGTAAGAACCGAACATTCGTGAAACACCATGTCCACGGCATACGATCATTACCTGCTCAACGGGTTAGAACACAAGTGCCCAATGGCGAATCATAAATATAGAACACAACAACGAATTACCCGAAGGTAAGCCAAACCAAAGCTAAAATATATACGAACCATAATGCCGAAAGGCTCCAACAGAAACACCAATACATCACATATGGCCTAAAATCCCTCAGCCGAAGCTGCAAAATGTCACAATGGCCTGAAAGCCACTCACCCGAAGCTACAAATAATCACAATGGCCTGAAGCCAAACAGCCCGAAGCTGTATCACATGAGGGGCCGACGCCACATAGCCCGAAGCTGTATCATAATGAGGGGCCGAAGCCATACATCATGAAGTTGTATCACAATGAGGGGCTGAAGCCACACAGCACAAAATTGTATCACAATGAGGTCATCCAATGACCATGACCTACTGAGTTGCAGGTGCTGGGAACACAACCGCGTAGGTTCAAGCCCCAGACTTACCTATAATGAGATTGCCTAGTGACCGTGACCTACTGAACTGTAGGTGTTGGAAACCAACCGCGAAGGTTCAAGCCCCAAACTTACCCATCGAGCACTAGCCGAGACTAGCCTCCAAAACATAATTAATCACAACGGCAACAATCACAAGTTTACCGAATTCACAAGAATGATAGTGTGTTGCCTTGAGTCGGCTAACACGACAACAATAACTCACGGATGGGCACCATCCTTGGCGGTCCCAATTCAATTATCTCGATTGCCTTGGAATGGCCAATCGATAACAACGACTCAACGGATGCGAACTATCCTCGACAGTGCCAATTTAATACCTTGATTGTCTTAGAACGACCAATCGATCTCTGCAGATGGGAACTATCCTCGACAGTCCCAATTCAATACCTCGATTGTCTTAGAATGACCAATCGATAACAATGAATCAACGGATGGGAACTATCCTTGACAGTCCCAATTCAGTACCTCAATTTTCTTAGAACGACCAATCGATAACGACTCAATGGATTCCTCAGTACCTTTAATTGGCTACCGCGATGGAAATGATAATTAAATACGTCAATGCCTTTATTCGGCCAATACAACATCAATAGAAAAACACTGATATCATTAACAACGATCACAACCATATCTCAATGGAACATCAATCAATAATAACAATCGATACATCGATACCGCGAACCGGCTATCCACAACAACGTTAACAACAAGTATCTCAATGCCTTGAACATGCGAACAACAATAACATTTGGCATAATTACCGAAGGGTATCATATCAAACAATTCCCTGATATCAACGAAAATCATGAAGAGACTACGTCTCGAAATGATACAACACATTCATACACATATATGATAACATTAATCTCATTGACCAGTACAAGTATAAAACTTGCCTCAAACCAAAGGCGATGAAATCCTCCAACAAACGACGAATGGCATCCTCCAACAATCACAAGCACACGAACAACCTTGAATGAAATACAATTCATTCAACAACACAATATCAATTGAAAACAACACCAAAGACAACCCCAATTCAATCACGAATCATTCAAACCACACAAACGAATATCATAGTCCTCAACTATGAATTCTAACATCCTCCAATCACCTCAATGATCAACTAACATGATCATAATGTTCTTAATACTTGTGAAAAACAATTCAACAAGGATTATCAAGAACATCATCATAGTAATCATCTCAAAAATGATAATATCACCATATTATCACTATCACCTCAAGAACATCATCAACACAACAAACATGATGTCTCCCCCAATATCAATCACCAATTCCTCAACAATTTTGGATTAATCAAAAAGATTAACTTAACCATTTCAAGATTATGATAATCATCTACATAACTCATCATAATCCTATATTAAAATGATTATAATCTCTCAAGAACACAACCAACAACAATAATCATCTCAAATCTATGTTAATCATCTAACAATTTTAACATAACTCTTCCTAGACATGATTATAAACTCCAAGTATTCTTAAACATCAAGAACACACTCATCCTCAAGTCATAATCACCAAGTTCTTCATCATAAGTTCATAAAAACCATGAAGAATCAAACTATTCTCCAACAATCAACAATAACACGAGGTAATCATCAAGGACATCATCATAATCTCGAGGTAAACATAAGATTAACCAACATACATCTGGAAGAATGAAGAACAACCTCAAACCTTCAAGAATCCATTCCAATATTCAAACTCCCGAGCTCTGATCCAAGTTATGAAGCTCCAAATCAAGTTGGAAGGGGCTGGAATCCATCAAGGAATGCAGATAGATGATTTCTAAAGAGAAATCGAAAATGGGTCGTGAAGAAATGAAAGATGAAACATGTCTTTATAATCTGCGCAGTTCATTATGGCCGCTAACCTCAATGCATAACGTACGTTAGTCCTCCCTACGTACGCTACCAGACCTGCGTAGCCTACTCTACGTCTGCCAGAACTCACCGCCTAAAAATTGGGACCTGCATTACGTACGTTAGACCAAAAGCCGTACGTAACAAGCACTACATTACGTACATTAGAATCCATGCATAGCGCACGTAATGAGCGTTGATGAAGCTGCCTCGAAAAGCCGAATATCCTGATCATGCATGGCCCTACATGCTGAAAGTCGGATATGATCTGATACCCTGTGTTATGTACGTAATCAACCTGGTTTAATGTACGTAACTCTCTCCCTGTAGCATACGTTATGATATATATATATATATATATATATATATATAGCGTACGCTATGGCTAATATACTTAGCCAAAAATCCAAACTCACCAAGCAACGTCCAAATGACAAAAACAATACCGACGACAAGCATAAATATTTCGATTCCGGTAATAACTATATTTATAACATATATATTTTCACCTATCTCACCTATCCGGCAATAACTATATTTATAACATAAATATTTTCAAAATTACAAATAACCTTTAAGAGGACTTGAAGAACTACTTGTCAAATTGCAATTAAACTGTAACACCCCAAACTAGGCGGATATTACAGTGCCGTGGACCTCCAACTGGGACCCACCAGGCGAATGAAAGTTAATGAATTAAATAATATAATTGTAGTACCGAACCACATTATATCATTAATCACTCCAATGAGGAGTTTAAAGTACAACACACCCAGAGAATATAGAATACATGTATATTTTATATGAAGATAAAATATACAACACTGAATGAAAATGAATATCCAAACGGAAATATGCAGCGGAAATAAAAATGAAGAAAACATGAATGACTGAAATGGACTGGAGGCCCCTACTAGTATCACTGGGACTTTTCGCCGTCAACGTTCTCTTCCCGTGCTTTGGCCTTGCCATGACCTGAAAACAACATCCCCCAACGGGGTCAGTTACACAGAACAACAATCCTCAAGAGTTAAATATACACAATCATGATATATCTTAATTATGAAATTAAACTGAGGAGGGGCATTATAGTACGCCCGTAATGGTATGTGCAAGTGCACAAGACGAGTGTCCGGACACACCCACCCTTGTACCTAATTAGTCTCACGGAGGTACGTTACCGTGTACAGTCCATTATGTCGGTGAACCCGATCACATGACTATCATGTCCCCGACTTAAAATTCCACACATCCCTACCGGTCCATGCAATATGAACCCAGAAGGCCACAAGAGCAAAAGTGACCAATGAACATTAATGAATAACAATTCGACAAGGGTCAAGAATGACTCACTAAGATGAGATAATAATGAAGTGAATGGTAGCTAATTGAAATGATTGGAACCGTCGTTCCTCGTGAATTGAATGATTAGTTTGAGAATTACAAGTCTCAACATGATTATTCCACTATGAATGAATTATGATTTATGAATGAACAACAACGAAAGGAATGAGTATCCTTTTAACCGAGTAAGAATTAACTTACTCAACACTCCTTCCTCGAACAACGTCCTAAAATGAGATGTCGGTCGCTCGAACAACCTTGAATAACACGATTACCAATAATCCGTTTAATATACGTATCAAGCATGAATCATGACCAACTCAAAGGTGGACATAACAATATCCAAACTCATTGAGGCATTATAACAAACACGTTGTAACCAATCTTCGATTGTTTACAATCAACCTCAATTATATCCATATCAAACCTCCAAGGAGTGTTAAAAAGTCCAACAAAACACCTTCAATAATATCAATAATCCAATAGGAAACCACAATTCATGGTTACGACAACCATAATCGGAAACCCCCAAAAATAACCAAAGTCAACATCAAGGGTTCTTGAAATTCTCCAAATATTCATCGAATCCGAAAAAAACATCAATAAATCCATAGGAATACATGTATCTAAGGTAGATAATCCGTATCTAATATATTCCAACATAATAGCAAGCTTACACGAAGAGATTGGAAGGAAAATACTCAAATCCAAAATTCTAGATCCAAGAATCATTACCTTGATTTGATATGTTGGAGAGGATGAAATGATGATCAATCCAAATGATAAGCTTGAAGATGATGATAGATGGATTCAGATCGAAGAAATATCTCCAAAACGCCCAAAATCGCCCAAAACCGACAAAGGAATGAAGTGAAATGGAAAAATGACGAATCTGGACTGCACTGTCCAATTTATACTGGTCCCAGCTTAGCGCACGCTATGACCTGATATGTAGCGTTCGCTAACGGGTTAACCGGACAGTCCAGTAAGCTCTGACTGCCTCGTTAGCATAAGCTACGAACTTGGTAGCGTGCGCTAACGTCTTCCCGATAGCGTGCGCTAACTGATATCTGATGCCCAGTGACTGAAGTCCAGAACCTCCTGTTCTCTTATCTGCTCGCGATAGCGTACGCTACACCCAAAACTCAGCGTGCGTTACTACACCATTAGCATACATTAATATCTGCTCATAGCGTACGCTATGAATTATTCCAATTCAGTCCAGTACCCACTGGACTCTGCCTTATCGACCTTAGCACGCACTACACTGCTAGCATAGCGTGCGCTGCCCAAACTCACTAGCACGTGCTACTTACCATTCGTTGCGTGCGCTACTACAACCAAACTGTAGTCCAGTGCCTTCTGGACTGTCTGCCTGACCCACGCTAGCGTGCGCTAATGCTGAGAGGTAGCGTGCGCTACCCGTACTCAATTAGCGTGCGATAAAGAGAGTACGTAGCGTACGCTACTCATCACACACAGCCCCATTACGACGATGACAAGGATGATAATCACGGTCCGATCCTCCAACCAGGTAGAAAGACGAATAATAATTGATACACGATGCAAAATACTCTGAACGGTGAATACAATGAATGAATTTGAATGATGAATGATTAATAATGAATGAAAATTACTGAGTGACAATTACTGAATGATAATAACTGAATGATAATGGCTGAATTACAACCGGGTATTACATAAAATAACTTATGAACTAACTCTATGCAACCTACAACACTTTGATACGACAAAGAGAAAGACAATTCCTCAACTTTGAATAACAACTACACTAAAGTGATTCAAATCCAACAATTGTTTTTTAACATCACTCTACTCTATCCTAAGTTGAGAATGGATTACTGTGTGGATTGACAAAGCAAGCAGACTTTATTACCTATATGGGATGAAGTTGATTAGGCGAATCAAGATTCCAATGTGTTAGGCAAATGCAAGGTTAAATATTAGCTTACGCTAATCTGTGCGAATGGTGTAGCTTTTTGAAGCCATGTGTATCAATGTATGTGAACAATACAGCTTGAAAAGTGTTTATCTAGTTTCAAATTTTGTACTACTTTTATTTTAGTAAACAAACTAATGTGTGGAGCTTGTGGATGTTGATGATTTTTTCTCAAAACACGCTTCACTCTTTTTTCACTGCTTTCGTTACTTACATCATACAAAATAGTGGTTTATTATTGTAAACTTACTCTGAAAAATATATTGTAAAAATAAAGCCTACATGATAGCGCATTATTGATGTGACTATAACATCTTAAAAACTTCCACAACGCATGTATTTTCGAATAGGAGGGTACAACTTATACACCTGTAATGTTGACCTTTAAATATAACGTGACCAATAGTAATAATGTTTATTTACCAAAGTAGATTTATTTTATTGTACAACGAAAAAGCAGACAACATCTAAAATAATGCAAAGGTAAACTATTACTTCATTCAGTTTCAACAAACCGACAAGTAGAATTTTGTAACAAAAACATGATGATCAAAACTTTAGAGCAATCCATAATGCAAATGGTATAGCTTTTAGCTGAGAAATGAAGTTGGAGGAATATTTGTGCTACAAGTAGCAAAGAACAAATCATATAGAAGACTAGAAGATAAAATAATGATATAGATATACAAGTATGGTATAGAAGATGTGATATAAAAATAAGTATTGTATACAAAAGAGGAAAAGTCGATATATCAAGCCAAAACTAGAAATCAACTTTAAAAAGGCCATACGTAAAGAAGGAAAAAATCCACATATCATGCAACTCTCCGATCAATTTTCTTGTCGAAAATCTAAAAAGTGCAACAACTTACTAAGACAAGAAAATTCATATTGCAATTCATCCATTCACAGTAAAAGTTTTAAAATTGCTATAAAACAACATGAATTCCAAATTGAATTAGAGCTTCAATTGGTAGCACAATTGTACATAGGAAATTAGGGCTCCAACTATTACTATTCTGGAGCATCAAAACAATTATTTGCCCCTCATGATCGCACGACCGAGCTGGAAAGCCGAAAGAATTCTCTATGGAATATAAATATGGATTTGCAATCGAACAGGAAGATGATGAATAACTGAGAAGAGCAATTGAAAGTGTTGACTATGGAGAAAATGGATGTGAGATTTGGGAATTATGATGATCAGACAAATGTGGAGAAATCAGCAATTGGTTCACTCTATCAATGAAATTGAAGGTTCCAGATGTCCCAGTACTACGATTGGTCAATTTATGGTTTCAATTTTGAATTTTTAATCTGTAGTGTCATTAAAATAGAAGGTTAGATATGTAAATATGATATTTTTATAAATAATCCAGTGTTTAAGGAGAAAGTAAAAGACAGCAAATCAATTGTATTGACAACAATGAATAGAGGGGACTTTATAAAAGAACTTTGGTGCGATATGCTTGGTATTGTCACCCTTAATGAAACCTAACTTCATCTGCTCAATGCATGCCGCATTGTCCTCAAAGATGTAAGTAGGGATTGCTGTAGTGGGATCTAATCCACACGTTCCTCATATATGGTCTATGACTGACCGGAGCCAAATGCACTCCCTTACAGATTCGTGCAATACAATTATCTCTGTATGGTTCGAGGAAGTAGCAACCAGGGTCTGCTTGGTAGATCGCCAAGATATCGCCGTATTCCCAATGGTGAACACATAACCAGTTTGGGAACGTCCTTTATGCGGGTCAGAGAGATAACCGGCATCAGCAAATCCAACTAACGTGTCGTTAGGATTCTCTGCATAAGGGGTAAGCTTGCTCGCATTAGCACTTCTGGTAGTCAAGCTACCATGCTCAGCTACAATATCATTGGAAGATCGATGGTCGGTATGCATCGTCTTAACCTCAACAATTCATTTCGGAATATCGCTCTCTCTTGCATAGGGAAAGAACAATCCAAGATCACTGGAGCCTTTCAAGTATCGAAAGATGTGTTTTACTCTATTCCAATGCCTTATCGTGGGAGCGGAGCTAAATCTCGCTAACAGATTCACAGAGAATGCAATGTCTGGATGAGTACATTGATCCAGATACAACAACGCACTGATTGCGCTAAGGTACGGTGTTTCTGCTCCAAGGACCTCTTCATCCTTCTCTTTGGGACGAAGCGGATCCTTGTTCATTTCTAGACTTCGACCAATCATGGGAGTAGCAAGAGGATGTGCCTTGTCCATACTAAATTGCCTGAGCATTTTGTGGACATAGGCAGACTAATGAATGAGTATGCCATCATCTCGATGTTCTAGCTCTAAGCCCAAGCAGAATCGAGTCCTCCCAGATCTTTCATCTCGAATTCGGATTTAAGGTAGCGGGACGTTTCATTGACCTCATCTATGGTACCGATAACATTCATGTCATCTACATAGACGGCTACAATCACGAATCCTGTATCTGTTCTTTTCACGAAAATGCATAGACAGATATCACTGTTCTCGTATCCCTTCCCAACCAAGTATTCACATAGGCGGCTGTACGACATCCTTCCGGATTGTTTCAACCCATACAGTGAACGACGCAATTTTACAGCGTAAGCGCTCCGTGGTTTAGAGCTACTTGATTTGGGCAATGAAATCCCTTCGGGGACTTTCATATAAAAATACGTATCTAGATCCCCATAAAGATACGCTGTAACCACATCCATAAGCTGCATATTCAGTTTTTCAGACACTACCAAACTGACCAAGTAGCGGAAAGTGATGATGTCCATAACGGGAGAATATGTCTCCTCGTAGTCAATGCCAGGGCGCTGCGAGAAGCCTTGGGCAACTAGTCTCGCTTTGTAACGCATGACCTCATCCTTATCATTGCGTTTACGAACAAAGACCCACTTATGTCCAACTGGTTTAACGCCCACGGGTACTGGCTCGATACAGCCAAATACCTCACGTTTAGCCATTGAGTCTAGTTCAGCCTACATTGCATCTTTCCATTTCGGCCAATCGGCTCGTTGTTGACATTTAACAACTGAACGCGGCTCAGCGTCGTCATCTTCAATAATTTCTTGAGCGATAGAGTAGGCAAAAGCATCATCGACTAGCGTGGACGACCTGTCCAATAGTACGTATTCACTCGTACATTGCATCGAGATTTCTTTATTCTATGACATCAACAAAGTTTCCGACGCGTCCGTCGATTGTTCCATTGTTGATTCGAGGACATATCCATAGTCAGAGATAATCTAGTGTGACGGAGTCACTGTGTCGATGATGAGAGGATTTTGTGCCTCCGTTCCTCTTCTCTTTCGAGGTTCGGTATCCTTTCTACCCACTAGCCTCCCCCTCTTTCGAGCAGGGATAAGAGCAGCCGAAGCAGCCATCCCACCACTAAGGTTGACGCCGGGGGAATCATTCCTTTGGGCGGCTGAACCTTGCCCTATAACTAGGACTTCTAACCTTGCAGGAACATTCGCAGTGCGAATGGTAGATCTGGTCACTTTCGCAGTATCAGTAAAGCTGTCGGGCATCGAATCCGCAATTTTCTGAAGACTGAGAATACGTTGCACTTCTAGCTCGGATTGAGCCATGCAGGGATCTTGATGAGGCAAGGAGGGTGCACACCAGACAATTTCGTGGCATTCAACTGGAATCATTCGATTTCTCTCTCCCCCTAACGATGGGAAGTTTGTTTCATCAAAGTGACAGTCTGCAAATCTTTCAGTAAATAGATCTCCTGTCAAAGGTTCCAAATAGCGGATAATTTTAGGTGATTCATAGCCAACGTATATACCTAATCGTTTTTGCGGACCCATTTTAGTACGCTGTGGAGGCGTAATTGGCACATAGACTGCACAACCAAAAATGCGTAAATGTGAAATATCAGGCTCATATCCAGTTACCAACTGGTACGCACTAAACGGTTGATTGGCAGTGGGTCGAAAGCGAATAAGTACAGCCGCATGCAAAATTACATAACCCCAGGCAGAAATCGGCAAGTTGGTGCGCAATACCAATGCTCGGGCGATAAGATGTAACCGCTTAATCTTAGCCTCAGCAAGGCCATTTTGCGAATGAATATGGGGGACAGGATGTTCAACTTCAATCCCAATCGACATGCAATAGTCGTCAAAAGACTTTGACGTAAACTCACCAGCGTTGTCCAATCTTAATGACGAGATTGTAAATTCGGGGTTGTTAGCCCGTAACTTGATGATTTGTGCTAGGAGTTTAGCAAATGCAGCATTTCTTGTGGATAGCAGAGCGACGTGTGAACCATCGCGTCGATACATCAACCAGAACCATAAAGTATCTGAATGGTCCGCACTCTGGTTGAATAGGTCCACAAGTGTCCCCTTGAATTCTTTGTAAGAAGTGAATATTTTGTGTTGAGTCTTTAGCAAAGGATGGAGAGGGTATCAACTTTGCTAGTGAACAGGCTTTACAAAACGATTTATGGGCCTTGGAAATTGCCACGGAAGCCTCGGGATTTACGAAAGATGCACCGTCAACCTTATTAGGGCGTGCGATCTTTAATCCCGGTGATACGGTACCAAGCTCACTCACATCAATGCCGATATCGAGTGGTGCTTCCAATCGTTTTCTGGACTTGAAAAACGGATGACCATGTGAGTTTTTCAAAATGCGAACCATCATGTCGCGTCCAGGGTGACCGAGTCGGTCATGCCATAGTTGGTATGCTTCGGAATCACAAAGTTTGTGACTCACAGCGTAGGATTCAATAAGCCTTATTGTAGTCTGGTATAAACCACCACTTAGACTCATTAGTTTCTCGTGAACGCGGCGTCTTCCGCATTCTGCCAGAGTAACACACAAAAATTCTGTCCCATTCTCACAATGTGTATCAAGGTGATAACCATTGGCACGGATGTCCCTAAAACTTAGCAAGGTTCGGTTTGCACTTGGGGCAAAACGAAAAGTGCGACAAACCCCCCCCCCCCAAACTTAGGACGTACATTGACCTCAATGGTCAAAAAGAATAATATGCAATAAAAGAAAAAGGTCAAGTACTCCCCTACAGTTTGCTCACGAACTGGTGCCGGCCTTGTCCGGCGAGGAGGGTGGCATGGCTGGGCGAACGGGTGGAATGAATGGCCCGTCCGGGTGCATAATGTGGGCCGTCCATGTAGCAAGGTGCTCCTGGTGGTAAGCATCTCTCACTGCCAGGCGCCTCGTCTCACGTCGGTTGGCCCGGCAGGCCTGCTCTCTCATCTCATCTCGGACGGCAGCGATGATGCTCTCTCTCTCCGTCCGTCTCCCCTCTCAGGGCAGCCAGAAGGCTCTCTCTCTCTCTCTCTCCTCATCTCCTCTCTCTCTCTCCTGATCTTCTCTCTCAACTCGTCGAACATCGCCTGCAAGTGCTCTCTGTCGGGCGGCGGGCTGGACTCCATCTGCCCCTGCGTCAGAAGAAGAGGCTCGGGGGACTGCTGGTGTGCCTCATCAAGTAGAAATCCTCGCCCCCAAGCTTGTGCTGGTGATCCTCCCCACTGGTCGAAGTGCGAAATGATGCGATGATCAATCGGACCCTGGGGGGCTAACATCGGCTCGTCATCCGACCACGTCATCACCGACTGCCGGCATAGAGTGCAGATGAGCGAGGGGTGCTTCAGCCCCATCTTGGCCCCTCCCTGAATGCATAGAAAAATAGATCGGACCAGGAGAGGAGCCACATCGAATCGCAGCTCGGAAGTGATAGCATATAATATACGGGCTCGAGAGAGTAAAACAGATCGGATCTGCGAGGTGGGATCAACACGAGCGCAGATGAAATACAACCAGGCTCGCCCAAGCCGAGTGAGGCGCTAGCTCTTAAAGTAGAAAGCTGACGAACCCGGAGCGCGTATCTCCCAGACAGAGCCGGGTTGAGTGAGTGTCTCGAGCAGGGCCTCCCTCGTGAGGCCACTCAGAGCTCACGTATAAGCCATCTCATCCACCATAGTTAGCTCAAATAATCTCCGTATGGAAGCCACCGAAAAATCAACTGTAATGCCTCGGACGACGACCCGCGTCCGAGTGTCTGACTGCGGTATCATCTGCCCCGCCAGAATGTGCTTCAATAGAGCGCTCGCATAAAACTCCTGTACGATGGAGATCACCGCCAGCTCGGGAGGTGCAGCAAAACAGGCCCACCCCATCTCGTCTATCATCGTCAGAAGCTCCCGGTCCTGGGGGGCTGGAGTGAATCCCCGCTCCGGTATCAAGGGTCGAGGACGAATCTTTTCATTGAAGATTTTATGAATCTCCAGGTCGGAGAATTGGTGAGCCTCCAACTCGTCTCGGCTTTGTGAAGTTTCCCCTTGTGTGGGGGACGATCGAGTCCTGGCCCTTTTGCTAACCTTTCTCTTTCTAGCCATGGCGAGTCCTGAAAAGATAAACACCAGAGTTTACTTACTTACGCAATAAGGAGAACAACACTTCTCGGCCAAGGATATGCAAAACGTGAATCAAGAATTTAACGAGCTTGCACCGTTGTGAAGGAAAATTAAAATTGAGCATTTCACGTTTTGGGGTCACTGAAAATCCAGAAACGAATTCGTTGCACATAGTTTCAAAACATTGTCTTAACAAAGAAAAATTTTCATTCAAGCATTTCATCAAACACTTTGTGTGCATAATTTTAATTGAGGAACAAACATTGTAATAGCCTGTTTTAATCCCCAAAAATAACATCCTCAATCAATCATCATGACAAACATAATCAATTCATTCATAATTTAAAGATAATCATCAAAAATCAATCAAATACATCATATTCCCAACTCAACCTTTGATAGGACTTTGAAAAACAACAACATAATCAATATTGAATGATGAACAACATCTCATTTCGCAATTCATGAAGCAATTAATACGAGAATTACCTTGATTAGATTTGAGGGATGCAAGAAGAAGAAGGGGAGAAGGGTATCGGCCGATCGTTGTGCAAAGAAAATGAGGAGTATACCTGGGGTGCCGGTCGATCTGTGTTAAAAAGGATACCTGGGCTGTTTAACTTCCGAACGGGGGATGCGGCACAGCTTAAGTGAGCCGCGGCCCAGAGTACAGTCTGTCCAGACTCCTTTGTTCCATCGCCATGTGCCGCGGCTCAGCATACGAGTGCCGCGGCTCAGAGTGTTAGTGTGCAGCGGCTCAGCACATATGTGCCGCGGCACAGAGTACAAGAAGTTTAGCATTCTTTTTCGACTTGTGTGTGCCGCGGCTCATTTCCCTTGTGCCGCGGACCAATGCTGAATTTCCCCTGGGATAATTCCTGCACAGAATTTTCAAAAGAAAACTTCCAGATCGTGAGAGGTAAGCATATCCAAGCTAAAATGACGAAAAAATAAAGATCTAAAAACGCAAGAAAACACTGAAACATAAAAAATCTACACTAATACTCGGGTTGCCTCCCGAGAAGCGCTAAGTTTATAGTCTTCAGCGGACTTATTGAAAATTAGTTTGCTTTTCGCAAAGACCATTTGAACTCCGCCCCGTCCATCGAACCGTTAATATGTGTTTTAAAATTTTGATCATTGGTCTTTAACAATCCGATTTTCGGTTTGGACACCAAATGTTCTTTGCAAAAAGATTTTAACAAAAACAACTTTCCGAAGCACCCATTTTGCACATAACTTGGTGCCCGTTTGACATCCGGCTTAATTTTCAACTCTACGGGCGAACTTAAGATAGAATGAGGATTTTCCGATTGTGGATGAACGGATGTTGAAGATGACATATTCAAATGCCTAACATATGCGACTTGCTCTTCATGCTTATTAGGCGTCGGGGCAGTTGGAATGGATTCTGAATTTTTCGACCGATAATTCTTCCGGTGTGTGTCCTTCGCAGAGGTATCTACACTTTCAATTTGCGAACTCTTCTAAACACTACATGGACATGGAAAGGATTTAAATACTTGGAAAGTGACCTGCTCAACTTGAACCCGCAGAGTGAGTCTTCCTTTTTCCACGTCTATGAGAGTTCGGCCGGTAGCTAAGAATGGTCTTCCCAAAATAATTGGGATGTCTTGATCCTCCTCCATATCGAGCACAATGAAATCAGCTGGAAATATGAACTTATCTACCTTTACTAAGACGTCCTCTATTACTCCCCTCGAATATTTAATCGATCTATCGGCTAATTGCAGCGAGATTGTCGTCGGCTTTGCTTCCCCAATGTTTAGCTTCTTCAATATGGAAAGTGGCATCAGATTAATGCTGGCCCCGAGATCGCACAACGCCTTATCAAAAGAGAGGTTTCCTATTGTGCACGGTAAATTGAAGCTTCCCGGATCCTTCAATTTTGGCGGAAGCTTTTTCTGAAGAATAGCGTTGCACTCCTCCATCAATGTGACTGTCTCAGACTCCTCAAGCTTTCTTTTGTTTGACAAGATTTCTTTCATGAATTTCACGTAAATTGTTCCAAGGCGTCGGCAAATGGAATGTTGATATGCAGTTTCTTGAAGATGTCGAGAAACTTAGAGAATTGCTTGTCCACCTTTTTCTGTTGTAATCGCTGCGGAAACGGGACGGGTGGCACATATGCCTTCGGATTATCCGGAAACAGTATCGAGGGTCTAGACATTTGTGATTTCTCAGTCGCTGAATTTTTCTTCTCCTCATCCTCACTTCTCTTTTTGTTCTGCCCGGGCAGCTCACCCAATTCTTTCCCACTTCTCAACCCAATGGCATTGACACTCTCTCTGGGATTTGTTTCGGTCATACTTGGCAAGGTACCTTCCGGGCGGGCTGTTAATACATTAGCAATCTGGCCCAGTTGGACTTCCAAGTTGCGTATAGAAATGGAATGGTTTTGCAAGGTCACTTCCATACGGGCCATGAACTGACTCGTGTTCGCTGCCAATTTCACCATTGCTTCTTCTAGAGAGATTTTTGGAGTGGGAGAAGGTTGTTGTTGGTGTTGAGCAAACTGAGGATGGTTCGAGCTTTGTCCATTTCTCCATGAGAAGTTAGGATGATTTCGCCATCCCGGATTATAAGTGTTGGAGTACGGATTATTTTGCCGGTTCCCGTTCCCCACGAACTGAGCTTGTTCCATCGAAGGTTGCTCGAAAGGGTTTCCGACTTGGCATTCTTTGCTAGGATGAGATCCATTACACCAATTGCACGATTCAATGGTAACGGGGGAAGGAGCATGTGAAAAGGCTTGAAGTTGTTGCGTCAAGGCGGCGACTTGAGCTGATAATGTAGAGATCGGATCATTATTAGAGATTTTCATAACTCGTTTCGGGATTACTCGATCAGAAGGCCACTGATAAGCATTCGCCGCCATAGCTTCCAATAGAGCGTGGGCTTCGGCCATTGTTTTTCCCATTAAGGCATCCCTAGCAGCTGCATCAACGAGAGTGCGTGTGGAGGCACTCAATCCATTGTAAAATGTTTGAATTTGGAGCCAATTCGGTAAGCCGTGATGCGGGCATCTCCTCAATAAATCCTTGTATCGCTCCCAAGCTTCATGAAGCGAATCCATATCGAATTGCCCGAAGGTAGTAATTTCGTTCCTCAGTCTCGCCGTCTTTGATGGTGGGAAGAATTTAGCCAGGAAGGCTTGCGCTAATTCTGCCCATGTCGTGATAGAGCCCGACGGTAAAGAGTTCAGCCAAATTTTGGCTTTGTCCCTCAGAGAGAAAGGGAAGAGACTTAGGCGGATGGCATCATCGGTGACACAGTTGTTTTTGAAGGTGTCACAAATCTCGAGAAAAGAAGCAATATGTGTGTTGGGGTCATCGTTCGGCAATCCACAAAACTGGCTTGGTTGCACCATCTGAATAATAGCAGGCTTGATTTTGAAATTGTTCGCCTGGATGGTTGGACGCCGAATTCCCGAAAAGTTCGCATTTATTTGTGGCATAGCATAATCGCGGAGTGCTAATGCCGGTTGAACTTGTTGCACAAGATTATCTCCTCCGTGATTTTCGGTATTTCCGGCCATGATGACTGTTGTCGGTAGCTCTTGTTTCTCCTTCTTGCTTCTCCGAAGAGTGCGCTCGAGTTCGGTATCCAAAGGTAGTACGCCTTCGTTACCGAATTTTCTCATGCACTAACCGGAAATTCCTGCAAGGAAAAATAAATAAAATTACACAAAAACAATAAAAACAATGTTCAAACTAAGACTAGAAATACTGAAATCGATATTAGTAAAATAATCAGTCCCCGGCAACGGCGCCAAAAACTTGTTGCGAATTTCGTTTAACGCAAGTGCATGTTATCGTAGACTAGTAATAAAATGATGAGTGAGATATCGTTCCCACGAGGACTGAATCACTAATTACCGATTTTTATGTATTCTAATTTTATTTGAACTGTCGAAGTTTGGGATGCAATTAATAACTAAAGAAAACCAATAAAAGAACTAAAAGTAAAAACGATCGCTCGAAGAAAGAAAATCAAATGATGAATAAGTCTAGGATTATGAATCCACCTTGGTTTATCCGAATTTACTCTTGATTATCTGAAGTTAATGATTTCCCCAATTTATTGAAGGCGAAGATTGCTAAAATACTCTACCACCTCTCCCGAGGTCAGTAGATTTTTTTAAGGCGAATAATACACTCTATCCCTAGGTGAATTAATTCGACAATAGGCCAAAAGCACAAAATCTTCAAAAGGCCACGTAGTTCCTATGAGTATATTCCTATCTCACAAGATAAAATGGCTCTCACCAATAGTTCCTCACCAACTCTCCTCTCCCGATTCGAGTTGCGTAATTAAAACAATCCAATTATAGGCCACACAATTGAAAGCATTAAAAACGATTGGGAAAACTCAACAGAAAATGGAATTATATAGATAATAAAAAGCAAATTCGTCAAAACTTTGGTTTCATAAAAATCCTAGAACAGGGTTTTAGCCTGACATACTAAAGGATAAAAATACAGAAATAATGAAAGGAAGCATCGAAATCAAACGCAGATGAAGAACTCGGATTCCTCCGTTCTTCTGGCTTCCGCTCTCCGCTCTTGGTGTCTTCTGCTTCTTCTCCTTGATGATAATCGATTCCTCTCTACTGCGATCCTCCCATATGATCTGACCTTCAATCCTTATTTATAACTTCTCTCAGCCTCCAAAACGCGTCCGTGTGATTAGGTCGAGAACTGGCTCCAAAACGGCTCAAAACCGCGCAGAACACACCAAAACCGCCCCGTGGGCCGCGGCTCACCTAATCTGTGCCGCGGCTCACGGCGTTCAGCGCCTAATACCTGGGCGTCTATTTTCCTCCTGGGCCGCGGCTCAGCATCCTTGTGCCGCGGCTCAGGGTACAGTGTGCTCGGGACTTTCAGGTCATCTTCGTGTGCCGCGGCTCAGTCTCCTTGTGTCGCGGCCCCATGCCAAAAGTTGTTGTTTTCGCCCGTTTTTCATCGTTCGAGCTTCCGGACTCCAATTTCCTGCCAAACATAGAAGAATAGTGCATTAAAAGCTCAATTAAGCAGATTTAGACCTCAAATGAATATAAAATAATGATAAATAAGCGTATAAAAATACGCCTAACATGTATAGTGTTTCCAAGAGAGTGAATCCAACGACCAACCGAGAGTTTTCCAAGTGCAGAATGCCTTCTATTTATAGGAGCTGGGATGCCTTTTGCCGACGGGCGATCACCTTTCTTGTAATATAAAAAGGGGCGACCGTCTTTTAGCACATGGGTTGGTTGCCTTAAAGTCCGAGGCATGGGCTGACAGCCAGCTGTGCGGTCCAATGAGGAGTCTGCATGCGTCCTGAGTCGCTGTCTTGGGAGGTCCCACTTTGCACCTTTCGGCGGATCTGTCGGTAGGTGAGATTGGTGACAGGCTGTGGTCAACGATCCATATTCTGCGGCGCCTTTTCCGGATCTGCATATGAGTTTGTATCTGAGCTTCAGCCTTCGCCGACTAGATGGATGTTGGATTCATGTGGCATGAGGCGGTCGTCCTTGGCCGGATATCAGAGTCAATCGCCAAGTGCCAAGAGACGATCGCCTTGGATGTCGATCGCTCGGCACTTGGGTTTGATCTGGGATCTCCGATCGGCAAGTATGCCTTGGTCTATTTGGCTCTGGTTAGGTCGCCCGGTCACTGTGATGATCGCCTGTTGATATGTATAAATCTCGACACAACAGATCGCCCCCTGATTCATTGACTTAGCAAAAGCATGCTTGATTTGTGCAAATTTCGTTCTAATTCAGTGCACATTCTCATCATTGCCTAGAGTCCTTCTATAGCCACCAACAGGTTACTATAAAAGCCTCGTTGTAGTTTTTATCTCCTTCCCAAGCTTTAACCTTTCTCACGTTACCATCAAGCCACTCGGTGAAAGTGTCATTCTCCCTATGTCTCAGCACTGACCTTGGCGCAATCCTCACCCATACTTCCTTATCCCTTGTACACTTCCATAGAACATGATCAGGATCCTCCGGAGTATCCTTACAGAAATGGAAACATTCACTAGCGGTGAAGCCTCTCTTTTTTCTTTTGAAGATAGTCAAGATCTTGCCATGCTTAACCAGCCGCATGAAATATCTAACTCTGCTCGGCACTCTTATCTTCCAAAGCTGCCTCTATTCCTCCATGTCCTGCAGTCTTGCATCAAAACTGTTAATAATATCATAAGCACTATTAATTGAGAACTTACCATTAGGGCTGCCATTCCAACTATTTTGGTCCTCCATGTCATCGTCCTTGACCAAGATGGTGGCCTCCATCTTTTCCTTAGCCAATTGTGGCAGCTCGACCCCTATAGTGTCCCATTTCCAGCCCTCAGATAGATCCCAGAACTCCACGACCCTTGCTTTAGCTTCATTTATGTAATACCTGTATTTTCTAATTTCTGTACTTTTCGATTCTAGTGACTCGCTTGTGTACATTGCAACATTTTGGACATGTTGTTTTATGCACTTTTGTCATTCAAGCGAGTTTCGATATTGTTTCGGACTAATCGACATATTATTGCGACTTTTTCGCATTTGGGTTCGATTCTTGTGAATCTTACTTGAAACTGCTGTTTTGTTGTTCCTACATGTTTAGTTAACATGTTCGATTAAATTTCCCAATAAGCTTCCTTGGGTTGTTGGTTGCAACTTCCGTTGTTTTTGGTATAGTCCACATAGTAATTGTGTTATTGTTGTTTCTCGTGGAGGTTCTAGATTTCCGGGGCTGTCCGATCGAGCCGAGTTCGTCGGAGTATTCGGGTGTCTATTATTGAGGCAAGTACCTTGCTATATGAATTATATTCCTCGCAAATCGTTATGTGATCAAGTGTGTATCACTTCATTTTGAATGGGTGCTTATGTGAGTTGTGTGTTTATCTATAATGCATGTATATGTATTGATAAACTTCTTTCCTCCGTGTTTATGTGGATCAAAGGATATGTGGTTTGGTCCTAGTGGTGGTTGTTCATAGTACGTTCGGCTTTTTGACTTGTCGTGATATTGATATCTGTGAACTGGGGTATGAGATTCTCACGTTTGCAATATTGATTGTCCAAGATATTCTATGGATGTGAATTTTTTTGTGATTTGCCTCGAATGCATGTGGTTGAGACTGTATGAAATGTTGGTTGAATCTTGTGTGGTTTGCCAATGTGAATAATTACCTATGTGGTTTGCCAATGTGAATATTTTCTTGGGTGTTACGTCGTATCCGAAGCCACGGAGGTCGGGGTTGTGTACTCCAGTCTGTGCATGCTGCAAGGAGCGGCTACTATGGATGGTGGAACGATGATGTTGCCTAATGCATATGTCAAGGGTCGGCTCTTGCGGGAGTGACGCCGGCATGGCGACATGTACAAGGGTGCGGCCACAACAGTGTAGTGAACGCTGGTGCATAGATGTTTCAGTGGAGGCTTCTGGCAGTATTAAGAGATGATGATATTTGTGTGATAGATAAGACCCTGATACCGAATAAAATTTGCCTTTAAATCATTTTCAAACACCTTCTAAAAATATTGATATGAGTAAGAAAATCAAGGATTAAGGGACCAAGGAGTTCTGACGAGATTTCCGAGGGTTAATTAATCATTGATGGTCTTAACCGGGAATTTGCTGAGAAAGCGCGTATTGGGTCGAGGACCCCAAGAGATTTTGAAACTACTTTATAAAGTGTTTCCGTGTATTGGTCGAGGACCCCGAGAGACTTTGAAACTACTTTCTAAGTATAACTATTTGATTTTCGAATACCTTCTTGAATCCTTTAAATCAGCCCGAGTCAATGATGGCATTTTTAATTATTTTATTAAAATATTCTTCGAAGATATTTCAAAGTGATTGAACAAATTCTCTTGACTCAACCGGGTATTTTCTAGAAAACCTTTTATTTCTGCTTGTCCTTTAAGAATGTGTGACTTTGTGAATGGTTGGCATTTCTTGCGTATGTATGCATCTTTTGATAATGTGTGGATCATTTGATTTATGTCGTAATTGTGACTCTTTTGGTTTGGTGTGAATATTTCTCGTATGGCTTGTATATTAGGTACTTGCACTGGTGAAAATTCCAGTTTGCTAACCCCCGAGTATTCAGGGGGTGGGTGCTTGTTATGCGCTCAGGTATGTGTAGGTTCTTAAGGAGCAAAACACAGGATCGGTGCGAAGGATGATGAAAGAAAAATGACACTAGTCACATGAGGGCCAGTACTTGAAGTTGTGGGACGAATTTTATTTTCTTTCCGCTGTAGTGTTTTCCCATCTCATAGGAGTGTTGTTGTATTTTCACCCATGTGTGGGTATGAGTTTTGAAATTGAGATGTATATGAAGTTTAAGTTGTACGTTATTGTTGAAAGACCCAATTGGTCTATTGATTCGTTATTCATCCATGTTGGCTTTAACGTGATGTCTTGTTTTGGTATCTAGCCTGGTAGATCCTCATGGAGAGGGTCTGCGGCGCTGTAATATTCTCGAGCGGATTGAGGGTGTTACAGAATATGGTATTAGAGCTTAGGTTGTGGAAACCTAGGCTGTCGGATCAAGTCGTGTATTGCCGAGTCATGTCTTGTTGGAATGTATCTGACTGAGTCGTGTCGCGACGCATCGTCTGAGGTGTCGGTCGTGATTAGTATCGTGGTGCATCCATCATCTTCGTATGACCTGTGGATGTAAGCCTCCTCTATTATATCTTGTTTTTAATGACTTTTTTACACGCGTGTTGAAAAATGGAATTCGTATTTGATATTTGTGGTATATTACATGTACAATGAGCTGGATATATTGATGTATTTGGACACCGAGTGGTGTAGTGTGTTATGGAACATTGAACATCGATGTGTTCCACAAAATGTTTAAACGATAGAGTTGTTGAGATACTAGGTAGATAGTTTTGACGTGTGTTTGAATTTGGGGTTCATAAATTGTGTTTGCTGAATTACTGATTTTGAATGCTGTATATGTGCTTAAGGATTGATTATTTTGGCTAATTGTTGTTATATTTTACAAAACTTGTTTCCATTGGTAATTATGTCTGCTGCGTGTGTGTTTTGAAAATGTTTTTCTAAAAATTTTATATAGTTGAGTATGTTTGAGGAAAATTAATTTTCAAAAATGTTTTGGCGGTGCACTTAAACGGCGTTTTCATGCAGATTTTTTTTAATTTTTTGAGTTTTTGGCAAGCCATCCTTGTATTCTCAAAATGAAACCCTACGACAATATTTGAAAGATGTGTTTTGGAGTGTTTTAGACATTTTGTAAAATAATACCGTCGTTAATCTTTTGTCACATTTGAAAGGATTTTATAAATGGTTGTAGCCTAACATTTTATTTTCAAATAACCCGAGTACATGATTTTAAAAATATTCCGCATCGTAAAATTTTTATACTTCAAAGTACATTTCGATTTTATTTTCAAAAATAAATAGCGAAAGATGAAAAATCTTACTCGGTTTAAACTTTAAAATCGAATTTGGAAAATTTTGGTTATGCACCCAAATATTGTGTTGCATGGTTTGGATATGCCTTGTAGTTTGTATGTATGCGAAGGGGCATGTATACCTGGTATATTGTTACTCGCGATGGTATTGCGTGGTAACATGTGGTTACCTTGTCTGTTTTCAATGGTGATGATGATACGTAGTGACATGGTTATTTTGATAATGTTGTTTACAAGCAAATTTGATATTCCGAAATATTATTTGCAAATAATTTTTTTTAAATGAGACGGTTAAAATCTTTTGTTTACAAGTTTTGGTAAAACCGCCCGAGGTATCAAAAATATTTTCAAATTTTATTTTGGAAAATTATACGAACTTAAGGATCTTAAATTATTATTATTTAAACGAACACCTCATAGAGTTTTAAATAGGATGTTATCAATAGTTAGCTACAACGACGTGTAGTTTGTTACGGTCGCGTTTGTGACGGTATCAGTTGTAAGTTTTCAGTTGATACGGACATGTGACCTGTCAGTTATGACCGTAAGTTCCATTTATTTCCATATTAATTTTTGTACTTGTGTAATTATCTGGAGTGGATATTCTTATCGTGTTGCTAATTGTTGCCTTTTGTTGTTATGTTGTGCTGAGTTGGCATTTTGGTATGTTGTTTTGAGATGTTGTGTTTCATCGGGCTGAGTGGGTAGAGGTCGTGGTCGTAACCGTAGTATAGATGACCATGGAGATCAGATGCACGACTAAGAGAATATTTTCGGGGACGGCATTAGCGTCGTTGTTGCTACTTTATTGCAACAGGTAGCGACACAGGTGACTAAATTGACCCAGGCGGTTCAACGCAACACAACTGTGACCAGAACATCGGTGCAAACCAATGGCTTCGAGAAGTACTTTTTTATGAATCCCCCTGGTTTCGTTGGTGCCGCAGATGCATTGGACTGGGATGGTTGGCTTTTCCAGTTGGGAAAGATATTCGAGGCAGTTGATTGCCCCGAAGAACGGTAAGTCCCTGTCGCTCAGTATCTTCTTGACAAAGATGCCGCTAATTGGTGGGAGGTTGTTAGGCCTTGGGATCGTGTTGTCACGTGGGTAGATTTCCATGAATTAATGGAAGCTGAGTTTTGTCCAGGACCGATCATTTTTATTTGGCGAAACTACAAGAGGTACCGATGTCTCAAACTATCATCGATTAAATCAAACAACTCAGCTATGTGCGAGAATAGTTGGGGACATAGGAGGATAAGATCTGTCATTTCAACATGCATATGAAGCCGGAGATTCGCTAGTATATGGTGGAATTCACTTGCCATATTGTTGCCTTGTTTCGTTGTTTAAAGTTTCGAGAACGAAACTTCTTTTAAGGGGGTAAAATGTAATACCCGTATTTTCTCATTTTTGTACTATTCGATTCTAGTGACTCGCTTGTGTTCATTGACATATTTTGGGCATGTTGTGTTCTGAACTTTTGTCATTCAAGCGAGTTTCGATATTATTTCAGACTAATCGGCATATTATTGCGACTTTTCCTTATTTGGGTTTTCTAGTGAATCTAACTTGAAACAGCTGTTTTGTTGTTCCTACAAGTTCAGTTAACATTTGTGGTCGTGTGGTGAACTTCGGAATTGTTATTCGATCTCGTATCGTGGCTTTCGGTCATTTCGGTTAGTTTTGTAATTTCCTAAAAGTTTAGGGTAATTAATTTCGTTGTCGTATTCCGAACCTCGGGTAGACGGAATCGTGTTTTCTTTTAGCGCTTAAGTTCGTCGTCTCGAACTCTTTGTAAGCATGTCCTTGCTTCGTGTATTTGTCATCTCGCGGTTTCGTAGCACTCTTACTCGACGAGCTGCCCTTAGCAGTTGTGAACTACTGGAGTGCCTTACGTACACTATATGAGGAGCATTACGTACGTTAAGGCCACTGGCGGCTTACGTACGTTAGGCCTCTTCATAACGTACATATGGGTCTTCATATTTTCGGGCAGTGAGTTCTTCCAACCCCTTATGTACGTAAGCATGGATGCATTACGTACATTAAGGAGTTAACGTATGCTAGAACTCCATGGTTTACGTACGTTAGCCAGGCGCGGGTTTAAAAGACCCGAGCTGTGGGTTTTCAGAGTAGTTTCTGCTCTTTTCTTTCCTCACACGAAGGGCAGAGTTCTTGAGGCGATTTTTGGGGTGATTCTTCATGAAAGTTCACCAATCTTTCATCCCACAACATAATCATCAAGGTTTTGGTGCGGATTAACAATATATAATCCTTGTTCTTCTTCGGATCGATGTATTTTCTTGATTTCCCTAAAGTTGACTGTTTGAGGGTTTTGTTCTTGATTTCGATTTCAATTCGGTTTTGGTAAATCGATTGGTGTTAAACATTGTTATTGATCATGTTCTATGGATTGTATATCCATATCTTCGGTTCATTCAATCCGGTTGATGATTTTGGGTGTTCTTGAAAAACCATAAACATTTAGTGTTCTATTATATGCCACAATAAGTTTCCTTCGGTTTTTGGTTGTGATTTCCGTCGTTTTTGGTATAGTCCATGTAGTAATTGTGTTATTGTTGTTTCTCGTTGAGGTTGTAGATTTCCGGGGCTGTACGATTGAGCCGTGTTCGTCGGAGTATTCAGGTGTCGATTATTGAGGCAAGTACCTTGCTATACGAATTATATTCCTTGCAAATCCTTACGTGATCAAGTGTGTATCATTTCATTTTGAATGGGTCATTTCATTTTGAATGGGTGCTTATATGAGTTGGGTGTTTATCTATATATGTATGTATATGTATTGATAAACTTCTTTGTTCCATGTTTTTGTGGATCAAAGGATATGTGGTTTGGTCCTAGTGGTGATTGTTCATAGTACGTTCGACTTTGTGACTTGTCGTGATATTGATATATGTGAACTGTGGTATGAGACCCTCATGGTTGTAATATTAATTGTCCGAGAGATTCTATGGATGTGAATTGTTATGTGATTTTCCTCGAACGTATGTGGTTGAGACTGTATGAAATGTTGATTGAATCTTGTGTGGTTTGCCAATGTGAATAATTACCTATATGGTTTGCCAATGTGAATATTTGTTTGGGTGTAATGTCGTATCCGAAGCCTCGGAGGGCGGGGATGTGTACTCCAGTCTGTGCATGCTGCAATGAGCGGCTCCTATAGATGGTGGAACGATGGTGTTGCCTAATGCGTTTTTCAAGGGGCGGCTCTTGCGAGAGTGATGCCGGCGTGGCTACATGTACAAGGGTGCGGCCACCATAATGTAGTAAATTGTGAATAGCTAAGACCCTGATACCGAATAAAATTGTGCATTTAAATCATATTCAAACACCTTCTACAAATATTGGTATCAGTAAGAAAATCAAGGATTAAGCGACCAAGGAGTTCTGACGAGATTTTCGAGGGATGATTAATCATTGATGGTCTTAAGCAGGAATTCACTGAGAAAGCGTGTATTGGGTCAAGGACCCCAACAGATTTTGAAACCTCGTTCTAAAGTTTTTCCGTATATTGGTCGAGGACCCCGAGAGACTTCGAAACTAATTTCTAAAGTATAACTATTGATTTTCGAATACCTTCTTCAATCCTTTAAATAGGCCCGAGTCAATGATGGCATTTTTAATTATTTTATGAAAATGTTCATCGAAGTTATTTCAAAGTGATTGAACCAATTCTCTTGACTCAGTCGGGTATTTTCTTGAAAACCTTATATTTTTACTTGTCCTTTAAGAATGTGCGAGTTTGTGAATGCTTGGTATTTCTTGCGTATGCATGCATCCTTTGATATTGTGTGGATCGTGTGATTTGCGTCGTAATTGTGACTCGTTTGGTTTGGTGTGAATATTTCTCATATGGCTTGTATATTATGTACTTGCACTAGCAAAATTCCAGTTTGCTAACCCCCGAGTATTCAGGGGTGGGTGCTTGTTATGCGATCAGGTATGTGCAGGTTCTTGAGGAGCAAAACACATGATCGGTGCGAAGAATGATGAAAGAAAAATGATTGTAATCACACGAGAGCCACTACTTGAAGTTGTGGGTTGAATTTTATTTTCTTTCCGTTGTATTATTTTCCCGTCTCATGGGAGTGTTGTTGTATTTTGACCCCTGTGTGGGTATGAGTTTTGAAATAGAGATGTATACGAAGTTTAAGTTATATGTTATTGTTGAAAGACCCAATCGGTCTAATGATTCGTTATTCAGCCATGTTGGCATTAATTTGATGTCTTGTTTTGTTATCTAGCCTGGTAGATCCTCATGGAGAGGTCTGCGGTGCTGTAATATTCCCGAGCGGATTGGGGATGTTACAATTTTCTCCTATTCTCCCACTCCTATAATTCTCGAGGGGTCCTGGGGAGATCCATTTGTCAACCCAGAACTTTGTGTTCTGGCCATTCATAACATGCCTGAGCATCACCGCCTCCAGAATTGGTTTAGCAGCCACAATCCCTCTCCATGCATTTGACGCCCCACTTACGATCTTAATATCAGCCACGCCATTCCCCTACTTCATATACTTATAGTCCATAGCCTTAGACCGAAGCCCCTCTTTCTCTACAAGTAGCCTCCACCCAAGTTTCACCATGAAGGCCAAATTCATGTCACGAGCCTTCTGTAGACCCAGGCCCCCAAACACTTTTGGTTTGGTCATGAGCTCCTATTTTACCAAGTGGCACCATTTTTCACTGCCCGAGCCACCCCAGATGAATTGGCTAATTATTTTATCAATATTCTCACACACGCTCACCGGGGGCAAATTAGTCTGCATCACATAATAGGGTATCGTACTCAACACCAGCTGAGCAAGTACATGGCGACCGACAAGGGAAAGAGACTTCATCCTCCACCCCTCCAATCTGTTCTTGATTTGGTTCATAATACTGTCAAAGGTCACCCTTGTGACCCTCCCATGGATCGAGGTAACTGCCAAGTAGCGTCCTATATCCTTGGTTAAGTTAAACCCTGTTGGCCACTAAGTATACTGGATACAGCTTGGGAAGTAGTTTAAACAACAAGCTGTACTGATTTTAAATCTGAGTGCGTAGCGGAAGTCTTAAATACAGTAATTTGTTGTGGATATAGCAACTCGATATGCAGTGTATACTTAAATAATAACAGTAATTAAAACAAGTAAGGTAGAAGGTAAATAACACAATATTTAAAGTGGTTCGAGGTAAACCCCTCTACGTCCACTAGTCCTCCACACAGGAGTAAAAAGTTTATTATAATTACTACGTACACAACTACGTAATTATAACAACACACAATCAATATATCGTAAACACAGATTGATATAAAGATCTTAGCTTCAACCGTTCACACAGATTGGTTTGAGCTAATGCTTTGACTTGCTTCTTCACACACAGTTCGGAAGCTTCATCTTCTTCGATGCAAATCCTTCACACACAGTTCTGGAGTAGCAATGATTACACAGTCCACACAGGGCTGATCTGGGTTTGTTCAAAGGATAGAACATGGTATGAACAACAACTTTGACTTTATGAGCTTCTGGATGATGAAGTGTTGTTCAAGATGTTGAGCACTGTATATCTCTTAGATCTAAGTTGCAGTAAGCTTTGGAGATATGTTTTGCTCTGATGAATATATTAATAGCTTTGTTTACTTGGTTAACCGATCTTCAACGTCTTGATGAGATATATATATAGTCTTCTGGAAAATATATCCGTTGGGATAAATCCGTTGAGCAAGATTCCATTCCAACGGGTTGAAAAAGCACGATCCGGATTTAGCGGGATTTGAAGATCTTCTGACTGAAAGTATTTAAATACTTTACCCTTTAGTATTTAAATACTTCTTTATCAATGGGACTTGACTTCTGAAGATTCCTTCTTTGTCCTGTTGAGAGCTGTATGGAAGATTACTGTATAGGTGATTCGAGACAGCTTCCATACATAGTCTTTATAAGACTTCTTTGCTGTACTGAAAGGTTCCACTATATGCTGGATTCGAGACAGGCTTTCGATACAGGTTGACACTTCAACTCTTCGATACAGTTTTCTTACTGTATTGAGGATTGGCATATATGTCAAAACCTCTTATCAACACTATTGGATATAAGGATTGATTATCCCGGCTGTTTCGATACAGGGTTTTTGTTTTCCTAACAATTTCCCCCTTTTCGACAATTTGCCAAGACTTTAAAAAACTTTCAAGTCTTCTTGATGATGCCAAAACCTTCTTCATGAAATAATCTTCTTTGATGACTTCTGGCAGATTTTTTGGTCTTCTGTCAAATGGTCTGTCTTTTAGCAACTTAGTCTAATTTATGAACTGCTCGCAGGCGAGTTCGATACAGCAAAGAATTTTTACTACTTAATCTTATGATTGGCGCGCAGGCACAATCTTACAATGTATATTAAATGCATACAACTGAAATTATGAACTGTTCGTAGACAAGTTCGTACAGCTTAATTTTCAAACAAGTTTCTATACTTATGATTGTTATCTCAACAATTTAAGTTATGTAATCATGTATCAACACAGTGGATTACAAGTTGTAATCTTTCAAGACAAACAAACACTTTTATTGATATTCAAAAATAGAGTACAAGGTTTGCTGTTTCGAAAGAAAAATTACAAACAAAGCTAATATACTAAGGATTTCAGCTCCTATAGTCCGCATGTCTCCATGGCTTTTTCCCTGGATCATTCTCGGTTCCACGCCACCAGTGCTGTAGGGAGTCATTGCCTCGATCTAGGTATATTGCTCTACCTTCGTAGGATCTGTCAAAGGCAAGAATCCAGTCTTCTGGATGGGTGATCCGATCTCCTCTTTTATGCTTGGATTTCATATCTAGATGGAGAGGGAGTTTTCCTTCTTCTAACATCTTCATGAATTTGTCTGCAGCATCCGCTAAAGTCTTATAGCTTTTGAAGATGGCGGATTCCCTGACGAGTTTAGCAAAATATCTCATCAGTTCATTCTTCCTCCATTGCTTCACCTCTTCGGCAGTTGGATGGCGGTTGGTCGGCAGACGAATTTCAGAAGGTCTTTGGATTATGCTTTGCCACGGGACATTTGGATCACGAAATTCAGGTCGAGAGCCTGAAATCTTAAAACTTTGAGAGGGAGGGGCTAGCTTGTTCAATTCAGTGATAATGCTGTCTTGAGCAGCATTAAATTCCCTTTCGTGTTGTAACCTTATTCTCCTAGCAGCTTCTCTTGCTTCTTCCCCCTTTTTGGCATCATCAAGACATCCTAGGATCTCCAGTGCGGCATCCTGTTTTATCTCAATGTTTGTCATTCTTTCTACAAGGGTGGAAAGCACCTCCGAATTATGCTTGATACTTTTGTCATGGGCTCGAAGATGAGAAGTGGTTTTGATCATAGCAGCTGCGGTCTTGGCCTCAGAAATTCGCATTTTGGAAGCCTCTTCTCTCAGGAGTTGCTCTTGTTTCTCTTGCATGATCTTCAGGGCTTGCTTGAAGACTTCTGGCAATAAAGTGAAGGCTTCTACTATGCGAGAGACTTCATGCTGTAATGTGGTCATCTCTTCGACAGCAGAAGTGTGCATCAAATTAAGAGCTTTTTCAACTGAGTACAAGGCATTAACTGCATCCTGGATGAAGACAGTTTGAAGACCAAGAGCACGCAGACGCTCTTTCCTAGCAGCGGTGCTTGGAGAATCCGGCTTGTCAAAATCTTCGGATCTATTCAACCTTCTCAGATTCACGGTAGGGAGTGAATTGAGTTGGACATCCTCAGGTACATTACCGTCCTCGGATTCCACGGTTGATGGGGCGGGAGTAGCATTTTCGGGTTCGGCGGCAGGGGATGTTGTGTCCTCCTGTTGCGAAGGTGCGTCTGTAGACATGGATACAGGAGGGACTGATTCCTCCTGTTGTCTCTCAGCAACAACTTCTTCTTCTTCGGCGGCAGGCTCGTGTGCCTGTTCCAAAACTATTTCTTCTTCCTCGACTTGAGGGACTGATTCCTCGTCGTCAGGAATGTTCTCTTGCTGTGGCGAAGGGGGCTCACTTTGATTTGATGGCCCTTCGTCATCCTTGGCTTGAGAGGCATCTCTGTCTTGAGCCTCTTCACAACTCATTCTCAGACCAGCTTGTAAAGCGTCGTCATCGTCGTCTGAGTCATCGGCATCTTTTGGATTTTGGGAAGAGTCATTGGACTTATCTTTTCCTTTTCTCCTTGCGTCAGATTTTTGCAATAGATGGCTTTCAATCAATTCTTTGCAGTAGAGATTGTCCCATTGGATCAGGGCTGCAACCTCTGTTGAGTCCGTCACTTCCAATACAAATCTCTCTTCAAGGCTCCATTCGCTCCAGTTGTATAAGGTGTCATACGGAGCTAGCCTGTAGCTTTTCCATTTAAGGAATCTATCATAAGCATGATCAATCTGCACAGAGAGAAGAGTTTTGTTGATAATGGTGTCCGGGGAGGGACTGCGTACAACGTCTGAGTCCGCTGTAGCGAGGGTTTCCTCTATAGGTGTGGGATCCTGTAGGGAAGTGGGATTCCTTACATGGGATGGTGCCCTGAAGGAAGATT
This sequence comes from Orobanche coerulescens, assembly GCA_033398695.1. NCBI lineage: Eukaryota > Viridiplantae > Streptophyta > Magnoliopsida > Lamiales > Orobanchaceae > Orobanche > Orobanche coerulescens. Next base: position 107,161,966 of record CM065817.1, on the reverse strand, counting down.
GATCATGTACGGGTGTGGAATCCCGCATAGGATAAGTAGCTTTTGGCTATGCAGGGGCAGCCGACTCGCTAGAGTCTTCTAAGTTGGCAGATGTCTGATCATCCGTCTTAGCCGCCAAAGGCTCAAGATCTACTGTCGATACAGTAGCGGGCACCTCTTCCACAGGGGTTGGGCCCTGGGGTAGTATTTCGGTGGGTTGCGCTATGGTGGAAACTTCCTCAGAGGTTTTAGTGGTTTTAGCTTTAGAAAGCCTCCTTAGCTTCCTTTTCGGCTTCTCACCAGAAATGGGTGTCTTGCTGTGAGATCTTTTCCTCTTCCTTGAAGACTCCACATCCTGGGACTTCAAAGAAACATCCCTTGGATCTTCAGAAACTGGCATATGTTGGATTTTAGGGTGGTTGCAGACCAGAGTGCTCTGGTTATACGCTATAGGCTTGACGCCTCCTAAGTATATCCGGGAGCTGTTTTTCTTCGCATATGCAGATTGTGAAAGTCCGCATTTCGTCAAAATATGGTTTAAAATTAAACCAAATGACTTCTTTTGGGTGGCAGGCTTGGATACTTCCTCCTGCAGGCGTTTCAAGATTATCTGGCACCAGTTGACCTTTTCACAGGTCAAAATTGCAACCATCATCCTGAATCTCAGATTAGTGCACATTTCGAATGCGCCGATTCGATTCTCGATGATCCTGCAGCAAAAATCATGTAAATACACATATGGAAGACAAAAATTCTTCTTGTGACATGTGGTGTGAACCATGTCAATAACAGTTGAGCCGGTGAACAGCCCATAATACTTCGTTATCAGCTCTTGAGACCCAAAAGTCTCAAGTTCTTCCATTGGCAGGCCATCAGCAGGTAGCTTGTAAATATTCTGGAGAAGATCTCGATCGATACAGATCTCCACTCCTTGAATGGTAGCAGTGATATCAGCAACGTGACCTCTCTGGGCTAGCGACAAAAAGAGAACGGCGGCGTTGAGGTAAAAGTCCTCAACCAAGTTAACATCGTATTTCTTAGCGGTTTGACTCCCAAGACGGTAGAGTCCTTGTTGACGGAGACGAGTGATGATGAACTCCATTGGTTCGACATGATTTGTTTCAGCGAGAATGCGTTCGATGACGACAAATCTTGAGAAGATCCGTCCATCGATGATGTTCGCGGATTTCTTGAGTGTGGGAGAAGATGTCTGACCAGCCATTGCTAATTTTTCAAGAAAATGTGAAAGAGGATAGATGAAATTTGCAGTAAAATGCAGAAAACTATGTAGGCTGTATTTGCTTAAGAACTCTTAATTTTTGCAGAAAGCGTAAAGAGTCTATAATGGCAGTATCAGTCCTTTTATAGTGGGCGTCGAAGTAGGGTTTTGCAGAGTACGAATGGTCAGATTTTAAGGGATGGGAACCGGTTTTTGAAAAGAACGGTCACGATGAACTGAGTGTAACTGGTACACTTATCAATGGTATATTAAAATATGAGCGGGTCCCACTTCTGACATTTGTTGATACACTAAATGCCTGAAACGGCGGTTTTAAAACATTAAACAATTTGAAAACATTGCGGATTTCGAGATTCAGTTGTCCAGATGTCGTGTAAGGCATTTAACGTAAATGACATTTTACATGAAAACAGGGCACGTGGACAAAAATCATTTTAAAAATGAAATAATATAATATAATATATATACTGAATCAAAATCCTATAGTATGTGCTGTATCCGCGACGATACAGCATTCCCCCTTAAAAGGTACATATAGGTTTTAACTCCATACAGCAACTTTTGGATTAATGCTGTATTCATGGGTCATACTGTATTCCCCCTTAATTATTGCACATGTCAGCTGTAGGATAATTCATATGTCTTTGTTCACTACAGTGCTGTATTGACGGTTCTGAGTGTACATATAATTAATGGTGGATACGGTATTCTTGGGTCTTACAGCATTCCCCCTCAATTGTTGAAAAAAAAATAGTAAATTACTTACAAGGAGTCGGGCTGTAGCATTCCCAATTTTTGTCTAAGCATGTTGAATCTTGCTGTGTCGAGAGGCTTGGTGAAGATGTCGGCCAACTGAATATCTGTTTGAACCTTTTCGAGGCGAACATCCTTGTTCTCGACATGATTCCTTATGAAATGATGCTTCATGTTGATATGATTAGTGCGCGAGTGCAGGACAGGATTGTGCGTTATTGCAATTGCACTAGTGCTATCACACATGATTGGAGTCTCTCTGGCTTCAATTCCATGATCTGACAACTGCTGCTGCATCCAATGGATCTGCATAGAGCAACTACCAACAGCATAGTATTCTGATTCAGCCGTGGAAAGTGAGTTAGCCAATTGCTTCTTACTGAACCAAGAAACGAGTCTAGGTCCAAGAAAGTGACAAGTTCCACTTGTAGTCTTCCTATCTAGCTTGCAGCCTCCGAGATCTGAGTCGCTGTATCCAACTAAATCGAATCCGCCTTCTTTAGGATACCAAAGTCCTACATCGACTGTTCCTTTAATGTACTTCAGGATTCGTTTAGCTGTAATGAAGTGTGATTCCTTAGGTGCTACTTGATACCTCGCACACACTCCAACAGCAAATTGGATATCGGGTCTGCTAGCCGTTAGGTACAAGAGTGCACCAATGAGCTTCCTGTAGAGTGATTGGTCAAACGGCTTTCCGGCTTCATCAGCACTAATTTGCACGGAAGTGCTCATGGGGGTTGACGATGATTTGAAAGTGTTCATTCCAAATTTGTTGAGAAGCTCCTAGCTGTATTTTTCCTCGTTGATGAAAATACCTGTAGGCAACTGCTTTACCTCATATGCTGTTTTGTTGTGGTGCTTATTGACGATATAGCGGTTTTGAGTGTAGCATGCTGTATTGGTTGTTTCACCCCAGAAACGCTGTGGCAACTTGCTTGCGGCAATCATTGTCCTTGTTGCTTCTTTCAGTGTCCTATTCTTTCGCTCGACAACACCATTTTGTTGAGGTGTACGGGCAGCTGAGTATTCGTGTTGTATCCCATTTTCCGAACAGTATTGCTCTATAAAGCGGTTAGTAAATTTTGTACCACTGTCGGAACGAATGGACACAATACTCAATGCCTTTTCATTTTGAATTTTTCTCAGGAGCTCGGGCAGCTTTGATGTTGTTTCCTTCTTCTTGCTTAGGAAAATTGTCCAAGCATACCTGGAGTAATCATTAACAACAACAAGATAGTATTTCTTACCTCCCAAACTTACTGGGTCTACAGGACCATATAGATCCATATGTAGCATTTCCAACACTCTTTGGGTTGAAAGGTAGGATTTGCTCTTCAGGGTTGACTTGATTTACTTGCCTTTCTGACACGGTCCGCAGACGTTGTCCTTTTTGAATGACACGTTTGGCAATCCTCTTACCATTCCCTGTCTTGAGAGCTTGTTGATCGTCTTGAAGTTGATGTGAGACATCCTCTTGTGCCATAACCAGCTAAGATCTGCAGTGCCTTTGGCAACAAAGTATGGAATTGAGGAGCTCATAGGCTTCCAGTCAGCACATGTTACCTGATCTGCTTCCTGTAAGCACAACTTCTTTGGTCTGGATGTTCTTGACTCTACATCGATCTATATAGAATTTCACCGAGAATTGTTTATCACAGAACTGGCTAATACTAAGTAGATTGTACTGTAAGCCTTCAACATATGCAACATCGGTGACTTTGAATTTTCCGACAAGTAGGTTTCCTTTCCCTCTTGTTCTTCCTTTAGATTTATCACCGAAACGAACTTTTAGACCGCGACCCTCTACGAAATCTAATAGCTTGCTTCTATCTGCGGTCATGTGCCGAGAGCATCCACTATCAAAGTACCAGATGTCCTCCTCTAGGATGTCCTGTATGCAAAGAGATTAAGTAGATTTAGGTCTCTTTTGATTTTTGGGTCCATATATGTTAGTTCCTCTAGGTACCCAAGTTTTCCTGGCAGCAATTGGTTTACTGTAGGTTACACTCGGTACAGTGTTGCGATATCTACGTGGGGCATATCCGTAGTCGCTATAACCATGATAATTATTATGCATGTAAAATTCAGGGTTATTATTATTAATCCAGTACGAGTGTCGTCTTGGAGGTGGATCCATTTTCTTTGGCCTAACAGCTTGCCTTCTGGGTCTCCAGTTGGATTCCAATGTTGTTGTTGATACTGAGCGGACACCTGCTGTCTCGAGGAATAATGGGGCTCCTGTATCCAATACCTCGGCGTGTTGAAGTGATAGTACTGCCGTGTGGGCCTTTGGTATTTGGATACAACCTTCCTTCTGAACGGTTGTTGGCGTTGTTGATATGCTCGGGGAGCATGCTGTTGAGTGCGCCTTTCAGGTCTGAATGGATGATGATTCCGCTGTCTGGAATAGGATTGTGGTAGCGGACTTGAAGTGCCTTTGCTGTTCGCTGTGCAACACGTTCCTCCACTGGACTCGAACTTTCTTTCGAAACAGGAATGTGTTCCACACTCTTGACGAACACTGTACTAGTTTTCCCTTTGTTTGAACATGAGCTATATCCTAAGCCACTTTTATCATGAGCATGTTGCCCAGTGCTCAGAATTTCTTCCATTCTTTTGGATGATTTCTCGAACGATTTTAGAGTGGTCTCAAGTTCAATTTCTCGATTTTCGAGAGTTGTGACTTTGGCTTGAAGTAGAACCAAATCATTTGTCTTGCTCTCGTTGTGAGTTTTAACTTCACTTAGTTCATGATCAAGTTGATGATTGCTCTCCATGAGTTTTTCAAAATCGACTTTGCTGGTTTCACATTCAAGAGACATATTTTCATAATTTATCTTCAGCAAGTCATTTTCATCTTGCAGCTCTAGGTTAGACAGTTGGAGCTGTATATTCTCATTTTTCAATGTCTCATGGGCCTTTTGAATGTTTTTAAACTCATTCATTATGTTTTCAAAAGTATGAGATGCATTTGATGAATATCTGAGGTTGAACTTACCTCATCATCGCTATCTTCACCTTCCGGAATGTCCTTGGCCATAAAGCACATATATGCTTTATCATCGAACTCATCGTCAGATGAATCACTTTCAGTGACCACCTGAAGACATTCTTCTGATTTGGATGGTGTGGGGGAGGCTTCTGATTCTCCAATCAGGGCCTTGAGCTTGTTTTTCCAATCAGTCAGTAATGGGAGGAACCAAAGAGTAGTAGCACCACCTAGCTAGCCTGGCGGCCTACACTGTACCCCAACTGAGAATGAATGATGGGATCATTAAAGAACCATTCTGTCGTGAATACCAGTAAACGTATAAACCCTTCTTCCAAATGTCCCGATCAAGTTATAGGGTCACACTCAGTCAAACCCATCTGTACTTGACGCTATGCATGCGTTAATGCAAATCGAGATCATCGAGCTCTCGTGTATCCAATACAACTAGCTCCAATGCTTTGGCCAAAGACTTATGATCTCATCTGCCAATAACCGCATAGGACATATAACCCACTCACTAACGGGAGAAAGAATTCTATCTTGGTATTCAATAGGACCTGCTATTTGCCCGTCAAGATGCACATCGAGGTTGACCACCGCCTTCCGGTTTATAGGGTCGAACTACTCTAATGAAAATCTTGACGTCACAAGCACATCCCTACTAAATCCTCAAGTCGAAGGTTCAAGAATACCTATCACAACCTTTCGATTCCGTCATTGACTGTCCCGGAGTGAAATCCGTGTGACGAATCGAGGGTGAGTCTGTTTGCGTATACTAATCCAATTAGCATACCTATAACGTGTGCTCCCACTAACCATTAGTGCTCGACAGGCACTCTACATGTCAAATAACACGTCATACAAGTCTTCACATAAACTTAACGCCCAGTCAAGTTTCATCGACTTGCGAACGATTAAGTATTTGAGCTATAAACCTTTCCAGTGCCTACCCCCTTATCCAATAAGGAGTGGAACGTTTTGCTCTCAAATACATGGACTAGTTTCTATATGTAATTTACGAGTTAAGAATGCAGTAACTACCAATAAATAAAGAAACATTCATTGACTTATATAAATATTTTACATAATTACAAGTACAATGCCCTCACTCAACATCCTCCGAGTGGCATTCGATGGCATACTCCTAACAATCTCCCACTTGCACTCAATGCGACACACTATGGTATCTAATACCCATGTTCTCCAGATGACGCTCCAAGCTAGTCTGAGAAAGTGGCTTGTCCAGTGGATCAGCGACGTTGTCGGCTGAGTCTACTCTATGCAGCACAATGTATCCCTTGCGAACAAATTCTCTTACGAGATGATACTTCCTCTCAATATGTTTGGTGCTGTTGTGAAACTTCGGCTCCTTGGCCTGCGCTACAACTCCGTCATTGTCGCAGTACAGCGGAACAGGCAGCTCAGCACACGGTATCACTTAAAGTTCTCCCAGAAACTTCTTAATCTAGAACCCTTCCTTGGAAGCCTCCGAGACTGCTTGATACTCAGCTTGACAGGTGAAATCAGCAGTCGCACTTTGCTTGGCGCTACGTCAAGATACTGTTCCTCCATTAAGAGTAAATATGTAGCTAGAAGTAGACATCGATTCATCCTTCAGTCCTTAGAAGTCCGAATCAGTGAATCCCACCACATCCAATTCCGCCATACATCAGAACCATATCTCTAGTCCTTCTCAAGTACTTGAGAATGTTCTTTACGGCAGTCCAATGTTCCATACCTGGGTTTGCCTGAAACCTACTCACCACGCTTACAGCATGCGCAATGTCAGGTCTCGTACCCACGGCCAAAGCATATGGTATATTACTCATTTCCTTCCGTTGTTCTTCACTTTGAGGACACATCTTCAAGGAGAGTTTTATTCCATGTCGCATCGGTAGGAACCCTCTTTTAGAATCATCCATCTTAAATCGCTTTAAGATTTTATCTATATAGAGGGCTTGGGAAAAACCTATTGTTCTCTTCGCTCTATCCCGGTAGAGTCGAATACCAAGAATATAGGTAGCTTCTCCCAAGTCTTTCATGGAGAAATTACTCGAAAGCCAAGCTTTCACAGAACTGAGCATTCCCACATCATTTTCTATTAGTAGAATATCATCCACATATAGTACCAAGAATGCGATCTTGCTCCCACTAACCCTCTTGTATACACAAGGTTCCTCCTCGTTTTGCACGAAGTCAAACTCTTTGACCGCCTCATCAAAATGAAGGTTCCAACTACGCGACGCTTGCTTCACTCCATAAATGGAACGCTGAAGCTTGCACACTTTCTGAATATTGACTTCGGGCACAAAGCCTTTAGGATGCTCCATATAGATTTCCTCCTCGAGGAATCCATTAAGGAAAGCCATCTTTATGTCCATTTGCCATATCTCATAATCGTGGTAGGAAGCTATAGCAAGCATCATGCGAATAAACTTGATCATGGCTCCGAGCGAGAAGGTATCGTGGTAATCGATCCCTTCTTTCTGGGTATAACCTTTTGCCACAAGCCTGGCCTTATTGGCGTCAACCATGCCATCACCATCAGTCTTTCTCTTGTAGATCAACTTATTCCCAATAGGCACTATGCCCTTGGGGCGGTCTACTATAATCCAAACCTGATTGACATGCATCGAGTCTATCTCAGCTTCCATAGCTTCACGCTATTTCGTGGAGTCTACATCCACCATCGCTTGTTCATAGGTCATTGGGTCAGTCTCTTGAGTATCACTTGGAACCTCATGGAGACCTAGTTCCTCCAAGTGCACAAGCCCATAACTGTCAGGTAAATGAGACACCCTACTAGACCTACAAGGTGGTTGTACTTGTGTTTCAGAAGGTTCGGTTCCAATTTCTTGCACAAGTTTCTCCTTAGGAGTTTCATTGTATTCTTCCATAGAAATACTTCTACCTCCTCCGCCTTCCTGGATGAACTCATCTTCCAAGAAGTGTGCTTGTAAAGCAACAACGATCTTTTAATCTTCGGGCATGTAGAATAGATAACCCATCGTCCCATATGGGAATCCAATGAAACGTCCCTTCGCGGACCTAGCTTCCAACTTTTCCACCTTAGTCTTCTTGACATAGGCGGGACATCCACAAATCCTAATATGATTAAGACTTGGTTTCCTGCCCTCCCACATCTCATGTAGAGTTTTAGGAACGGATTTAGAAGGACATCTGTTAAAGATATAAGCGGCAGTCAGGAGTGCATAGCCCCACAGGTAAATCGGTAAGTCAGTATAGCCCAGCATGGAACGGACCATGTTCAACAGGGTTTGGTTCCTTCTTTCTGACACACCATTTAACTGAGGAGTACCTGGAGGTGTTAGTTGTGAAACTATTCCATGTTCCTTAAGGAACTCGTCAAACTCCGTACTCATATACTCACCACCTCGGTCCAACCGAAGTGCTTTGATATGATTACCAATTTGTTTCTCGACTAGGGCTTTGAATTCCTGGAATTTCTCAAAGGCCTCGGATTTATGTTTCATTACGTATACATAACCATAACTAGTATGATCATTTGTAAACATAATGAAATATTGATATCCGTCACATGCTGCTTCAAAAGCACCACATATGTTGGTATGGATTAATCCCAGTTTGTCAGTGGCTCTTTCAAAAGTCCCTGTGAAGGGGGACTTAGTCATTTTGCCTTTAAGGCAAGATTCACAAGTAGGAAAGGGATCCGATCCCAATGGACCCATAAGTCCATATTTTTCCATCTTGTAAACCTTGGTCTGACCAACATGACCAAGTCTAAGATGCCATTTCAAAACTTGATTGGTTTCATCCCTACCATGTTTTCTAGTCATAGTATTCACAACTACTTTGTTGCCGAGATTTAGATGATACAATCCATTTAACAATGTAGCAGTACCCACAAGTTTATTTCTGAAATAAATTTTTAAGAACCATCACCAATGAAAAATGAAAAGCTTTTTTGGTCCATGACCGGAATGGATACAATGTTTTTGTGCCCCTTGGGCAAAACAAGTACATCTTCTAAAGTCAAAACAAAGCCGAATTCTAAACCCCAAAAAAGTGATCCTATGTCGGTCGCCTCGACACTATGCCCGCTTCCGATTGTGATCATAACTTCTCCAGCTCCAAGCTTCCTACTTTGTTCCAGATCCTGATTCACGGTACAAATATGAGAACTAGCACCAGAATCCAGTATCCAGGAAGTAGAAAATACAGTAGCAGAACAATTTGTTTCCAAAACTAAAAGTTATGTACCTGAAGTGCCATGAAGAATCAGACAGTCTCTTGCCTAGTGGCCCAGCTCACCGTACTTGAGACAAGCATCCTTCTTCTTGCCTTTTGGAACCATCGGGGCCTTGCCCTTTCCTTTAAGGTCCTTAACTTGTGGTCCAGTCTGCTTCTTGGTCTTTTTCTTCTTATTCTTAGACTTCCGAAGTCCAGAAGAAATCACAAGGGCAGACTCCTTCATCTGCGGAGTCTTCATCTGAGACTGAGCGGTCACCAGTTTGTTCATTAGCCCAGCTAAGTTACATGTAATCTCATTGCAGTTAAAGTTCATAACAAACTGTGAGAAGGAATCAGGGAGAGATTGAAGGATAAGGTCGTTTGGAGAGAAGTATCCATTTTAAAATCAAGAGCCTCCAATCTCTCGATCATGGATATCATGTTGAGGACATGTTACCTAACCTTCTCACCTTCCTTCATCCTGGCACCGAATAGTTGCTTGGATATCTCATATCTAGCAGTTCTACTGTGCTCACCATAAAGTTCGATTAAGTGAGATAGAATCTGCCTAGCAGAAGTCATTTCTCATGAGCTCTCTGAAGGTCATTAGACATAGAAGCCATCATGTATGCACGAACATTTACGTCATCCTTAACCCACTTTTCGTGGTTTTCAATCTCTTCCTGATTAGCTCTTGTCCGCACAGGAGGCGCCGGAATATCCGTCTCCAAGACGTATCCCAGTGCCTCTATACTGAGGACAATCATCAGATTGCGGAGCCAATCCACAAAGTTAGGTCCCATCAAGGTGTTCTTTTCCATGCATATGAAAGTGAGAATAAACCTCTTCTATCTTGGTTATGAGCTTGGAAGCATAGATTAGAAGCTTGGATATGAAGATATTGATGATTCTTGAAGAGTTTGATTGTGTTATTCATGTTCTTTGAGGTATGTTGATGAACTCTACACCTTGATTTCGGATTATTGGTATTGTCATCCATATTTGCTTCGTATAATGATGATTAGGGTATTGTTGTTATGATTCTTGAAGTTATGTGAAGTGTATATTGAAGGATATGATGATACATGACTTGGATTTCGAATTGGATGATTATCCACCTATTAAAGGATATCGAATTACGTTGTTTTGATGGCTATGAACAAGGTTTCGAATCATTTAGTGTTCTTGAGGAACTTCTTGATGAATTTAACATAGTAAGACGATCGTACGTTGAATTATCAGTATTTTAGATATGAAGATCGAATGTTTGTTGATTGTAGTGGTAGAATTCGTATGTTCTTGAATTTGGAATCCGAAAACATTGTGATTGATCACCAAGTATGATTTCCTTTACATTCGTATCCATAATCGTATTTTGGTCATAAATTCATAATTGTTTGAGTTGAATTGTTCGGACTTGTGTCTAACCGAGATATTGTGAAATCGTTGGGTTTGTTGATCGATTATATTGATCGTTAATATTGATTAGCGGATTTTGGTTCGTATTATGGATATGAGTTCGTAACGGTTACTATTTGGTTTTGTATATGATCGAAGTGTCGCTGAACCATTGTGATTGATTGGTTGGATTTGTCAGTTATTGATTGTTATTGAACTTGTTGTGCATCGAATTATGGTAATAGGTTGAGAATATTGATCGGTGATTATAATAGTGCCTTACGGTCAAGTTCGAGGATGCTCGTGGATTGCATTGATCGGGGCCGAGGAACTTACAGATGACGGCAATGGATTGGTGACGGCTTCATCGGTATCGAGGCAAATTATTACTTGCTCATTTATAATGCTTAATGAATGGTTTCAGTTTAATTTCGTTTATAATGCATATAGTAATGATTATTACTGCAAATTCTAGAGATTTGGATTATATGTTGTCTTCCTGATTCTGGGAGTTAAAACATAATGTATATGATTTATCTCGGTTATTGGCATATTCGGGTATCAAGGTTACGTTGCGATAAAGATGAGGATATGAGTATCTATAGTCCATTGTACGTTTGGATCGCCGAGCATCGAGGATAATCACCGGTGATGATTTGACATCGAGATTTCTCCTGAAGGACTCGGAACAAGTATCTTAGTTTGATTCGGTTTAGTGTTGATGATGTTGATCATGCAGGTTGTCATTCATGTTGCTGAACATGAAGTCGTCCTAGTTGTTTCATCATAGTGTCGTTCATGTTTTTGATTCATACGTTGTTCATGTTGATGAACATATTGAGTTGCATATATGTATGCATAATTGTATTATTTATGTTGTGTTGATCCGATGGGATCATGTGATCTATGCCGGGGGCGCTAGATCGGATGTCCACTATCCGTTGGTCCGACGGGATCATCATGGGGATCTTTGCTGAGGGCGCTGGATCGTTGGACAGGTTTTCAACCATGCATTGGTCCGACGGGATCATCATGGGGATCTATGCTGAGGGCGCTGGATCGTTGGATTACCGAGTGTTGTGTTGATGGAATCATGTGGATTTGCATCATTGATTTTATCATATGTTGTTGTGCATATGTATATTGTTGGTTATCCACCTCATGTTGATCTAGTAGGATCATCTTGGGATATAAGCTGAGGGCGGTGGATCATGGGATTTCCATTGAGTATACACTGTTGTTATTGTTTTGAGCATATTGATGTTGTCATATGAGTATGCATTTGTAGGTCTTGTGTTAGGACCGTGCCCGTATGTTGCTTTGATATGATCTCGGATTAGACTGACATGATTGTCGTGGTATTGTGTATCTCGAGGTATGGTCCGTATTTCCCTTGGTATTTGTCTTTGATGGACAATTGGTTTCATGTCGAGATGTGATGATGTTACCCGACGGATTTGGGTCGGACAGAGTTAGTAGATTTTGTAACAGTGAGTTATGATGATGTTTTGAGAACCTTGGGTACTGTGCGAGATGTGAATTTTGGTAAAGTTATGACGATAAGATTACATTGGTCGTATTCTTATTTTGTATTCTCATTGGTATGTAATTATTAATGTGATGTGATGGTTATCATTGTTGGATATTATGGCTGACCCCATCGAGGGCTTTCTTTTTAGGTTCTTGAGATATCGAGCTTGTAGTAGTCGTGGAGAGATGAGCTTCCCGGAGGATACTGGCTAGGGCATGTAATTGTATACTAAGTTTCCTGATCAGTTGTTGTATTCCGCTGCTAGAGTATTTTTAATTGTTTGTCTTTTCCGCCGCGTGTGTATTTTTAAATGGCCTTTTTGTATCTGGTAACTTAGGTTACTTTGGCAACCGTTTTTTAAACTATTTTGTCGGTACGTGTAAGTGATAGCTTAACGTATGTTTTTAAATTGTTGAGTTCTGGCATTTCAGGCCTTGTCCTTTCAAACGAGATTTTACGACGGTTTTGATAAACAGATTTTATAGTCTTCAAATGTTTTAAAGATAGTACTGTCGTTGGCCTCTTGGGCATTTGTAAATGTTTGCGAAAATTTCTTTTAGCCTTGTGGGTTCTATTCCGGGGCCCACGGCGCTGTAATATTCCTGGATGGCTCTGGGGGTGTTACAGTACAATTCCGACGTCTATGAATTTCAAGAACATACATGACATCTCAATTCATACTCCCATCTCGATTATCAACTTCCAATATAAAGTTTCGGCTATTCTCCAATCTATATCAAGAGTACGATTCAAGATATACGAATACTAAAATATACTTTTGAAGGGAGATGATACAACCGAGTTCTAGGTTCACTTTGATTGTTACTTGACATAACCAATCCATTCTAACTATGAACATGAAGAAGGGTATCACTTCAAACACCTTTTTATAATCATGAACTAGTCTTGGTAAAAACACTTGAAATTCATCTTCTTGAATATCTCCATCCTAGGTGATGATATTAACACGTCATTGGTATATAAGTAATTAAGAAATGACCATCTAAAACATGCAACAAATCTCAGAAACTACTTACTGGGTTTCAACTCAATAAGGCTCGATTATAATCTTCTTACTCATAGAAGTTCTAAACATGATTAGCTCAATTCTCTAAGACATGGTGTTCAACCTAAAAGGTTGTTAAAAAACTCAAAGGTCTCACAAATATGTTCATAGCATTCTTAAGAACAAGAATCGGAGGTTGGAAGAGTATCAACATACCTTAATATGGAGGAAACAACGAAATACTTAGTGAAACCCGACAACGGAAGCTTGAGTACCAATCCAAGATGCTTCCCAACTTCAATGACTAAGTAGAGATGATAAAACAATGTTTATGTTGCAGGAGGGCTCTCTGGGTTTGCAGAAATCGAACAAGGAATGAAAGCAAATGAGGGTGAAATGAAATGGGGTGATGTCCCATTTATAATGTTCTGAACCTTACGTACGTTAACCGCAAAGAATTACGTACGTTATGGTCTTAACATACGCTATTTGAAATCCTTTGCATACGTTAACGTCCGACAGTAGCTCACTGTCTCGTTCCTGGTCTCTCCTTACGTACGTTATCCAAAACCTTTATGCACGTAACCTGAACAACATAACATACGTTATCTACCACCTCTAACATACGTTAAATATTGTTGACCTGCTTTATCAAAAGGCTATCCAGGTTCACGGGGGAATCTTATCTTATAACATCTCCAACTGGCCCATGTGCTCACCAGACTTATCTGTCGTTGACTGCCTTACGTACGCTACGCTTCATCCATAGTGTGCGCTATCCGCAGCTCTTTACTATATGTTATGTTAACCTGCTAGCGTACGTTATGACGTAGTTGCATGCACGAATTTTGCAACCTCTTCCTAATATGATCATGAATGTTGGAATACGAATACGGGAAAATCACACTTCGATTATTGATACCATAAATTCGAATATTACAAGGTTCAAATATAGATGAAATATACAATAATTATCTTGGTATTACATGTATAGCGTACGCTAACTGTGTAATCTTCGCTGATTCACCTTAATGAGTCTTACATACGTTATGTACGTGTGATAGCGTACGTTATATTTAAAAAATGATTCGGAAATGTTTTCATAAGTTTAGGCTTGAAATGTTTATTGTCTATGAACATCATCAGAATATGTGTGATAAAAATATTGTTTCAACAATCTCCATTCTTTTGATGATGACAAAATAATTATTGGAACTATTTGGTTTGAGTCAAAGTTTGAGGGTCCGATAAATCTTTCAAAAAACTCCCCTGGAGAATAACTCCCCATGAGTTTAATATTAAGTTCAAATAGGTTAAAAACAAATTTCTAATCCTTTTTGTTATTAACAAAAAGAACCCCAATAGGGTAGATTAGCAAAGAAACTTATGAGCTTTTAACTTAAAAATAAGCTATAAGCTAGAGGCTATATTTAGAACTTTGAATGCAAGTTCAATTTGAAAGAGATTTTGAAAACTAGGTTGCAATTAATTTTGAAAATTAGGGTTGAAGCTATAGAAAGTGGAAGTGCTTAATCAAATAAGCTGAAGATATAAGCTGCATAAAATACTTCAACGCACAAATGTTAGTCAATATATCCAAATGACCATATTCATTCAACCAAATAACCATATCCAAATAAAAAAATAACACTAAAATAAAATAACCAAAATCCAAATAACCAAATAACCAAATAACATTCAAATCAAACAAATATATCCAAAACAATATAAAACAAAGCAAGCAACAAACCAATTTCCAAACATAACAAATGCATGAAAGAAATAAATGTCAGTCAGAAAATGTTTAGAGAAAAATAATGATGAAGGAATCAACTAGTCCAGGTCAGGGTCGGCATCTGATAGCTTTGGTGGAATGATTATACAAAAATATGAATAGTGACTTTCCATCGTCTTCTTTGTTCTTCCAAACTGTAACTCCATCCTCTGAATGTAATATCCTAGAATTTTAGTAAAAAAATTTCGCATTATTTTATCTGAGATATATTGGATAACATGGTGTCTATAAAGTATGGATAAAATAAATTGAGAACTGAGACGGTTGTAGTACAATTGACGTAATTGGTCGACAATTATATTTGAGTATATCGTGTATCGGGTTGTCTTAATTTTGATATCAGATTTATCGTATAAGAATGTTATTGGGACGAGTTTATGTATTCAGTATGTCGTGTATACGTATTCGGTATATTGAGACGGCAGGCAGGAGCAGTTGTAAATAGCTAAGTATAGAAGTCATAACGTACGTTAAGCATAGGAGCTTACGTATGTTAAGATACACGCGTAATGTACGTTACAGAATGCATAACGTACGTTATGAGGAGAACCGGACAGGGTCCAAGCTATGATCGATGAGTGGGCCCGGTGTCGGCAACTTTCGGCACGAATGTGGACAGGAGAGTCAACGAAGGATTTAACGTACATTACGTTGATGATGTTACGTACGTTGTTTGAGCATGAAGATTACGTACGTTATACCTATTGTGTTATGTAGATAATATTATATGTTGATAAGCACCGTAGCTTCTGGATTATGGATTACATACGTTATTGTTGTGAGATTACGTACGTTAAGGGTGTGTACTGTAGCAAGTCAACGTTTGTATTACGTGCGCTATGGCATAGGCCTTACATACGTAAGCATGACACCAATTGAGGAAGTGGCCTATGGATTAGTATTACGTACGGGATCAAGGTCGAATAACGTAGGTAAGGTGCATTACATACGTTAGGTGGATCAAGTAACGTACGTAGCGACTGAAGTTATTATAAATATGAGACCTCCGTCACTTTGGCATTTTGAGAAGTTTCACTTCGTTTATTCGTCCTTCAACCATCCGAGCCCAATTTTGGCTCTTCTAAATCGATTATAAGCTTGAGGACAAGGATTTGGAGCTTGATGTAACACCCCCAGATTTAACCGGAAATATTACAGTGCCGTGGGCCCCAAGATGGAACCCACAAGGCTAAAAGAATTTTTCGCAAACATTTACAAATGCCCATGAGGCCAACAACGGTACTATCTTTAAAAATGCAGAAAGGTTTATAAAATTCATTTAACAAAAATCGTCGTAAAAACTCATTTGAAATCGCAAGGCCAAACAGCCGACACACAAAAGTTTAGAAAACGATTTCCAAAGTAATCTCAGCTACCAGATCCCGAAAGAGCACTTCAAAATACTCACGCAGCGGAAAAAGACCAATCATAAAGATACTCTAGCAGCGGAATACAAGAACCAATCAAGAAACTTAAAGCACAAAACATGTCCTAGCTAGTATCCTCCGGGAAGCTCATCTCTTCACGACCGCTACAAGCTCGATACTCCAAGAACCTAAAAAGAAATCCCACGACGGGGTCAGCCATAATATCCAACAATGATAACCGTCACATCACATTAATAACTACATATCAATGAGAATACAACATACGAATACGACCAACGTAATCTTACCGCCATAACTTTACTTACTCGAGTAATTCTCATCAGAATAATCATTATCACAGTTCGCATCTCGGACTCGATTAACCAATAAACTCGAACATAATATCTGTATTGTACCTCAAACAATACTCAAGATTCTCAAACTATCATCATCAACTCACGATACGGAAATATACCATTTCTGACCAATACGATCCATCGAATAACATCATCAAATCCCAAGACGATAACCGATTGTCCATCAAAGACAAATACCAAGGAAATACGGAACATACCTCGAGATATGATGTGCCACGACAATCATATCAGTCTAATCCGAGATCAGATCAATGCAATACGGACACGGTCCTAACACAAGACCTACAAATGCATACTCATATGACCACGTCAATATGCTCACAACAATAACAATGATGTATACTCAATGGAAATCCGACGATCCAGCGCCCTCAGCATAGATCCTCTTGATGATCCTATCAGATCATCATAAGATGGATAACCAACAATACACATGTGAATAACAACACATGATAAAGTCAATGATGCAAATTCACAAGATTTCATCAACACAATACTGGTAATCCAACGATCCAGCACCCTCAGCATAAATCCCCATGATGATCCCATCGAACCAACGCATGGTGGAAAACCTGTCCAATGATCCAGCGCCCTCAGCATAGATCCCCATGATGATCCCGTCGAACCAACGCATGGTGGACATTCGATCCAGCGCCCTCAGCATAGATCATCATGATCCCATCGGATCATTTACAAGATAAACAATACAATTATGCATACACATATGCAAATCAATATGTTCATCAACATGAACAACAGAACATGAACGACAATATGACAAATCCACTAAGACGACCTCATGTTCAACAACATGAATGACAATATACATGATCAAATCACTAACACTAACTGAATCGATATAAGATACTTGCCCCGAGTCCTTCGGGAGAAATCTCGATATCAAACCATCACCGACGATTATCCGCAATGCTCGGTGATCCAAACGTACCATGGACTACAGATACTGATGTCCTCATCTTTACCATAATGTAACCTCGATACCCGAATATGCCAATAACCGAAATAAATCATATACATTATGATTAAACCCCCAGAATCGGAATGACAACATATAATCATTGCTATATGCATTATAAACGAAATGAAACTGAAACCATTCATTAAACATTATAACTGAGCAAGTAATAACTTACCTCGATACTGATACGATGATGATGAAGCCGCTACCAGTCACAATGCCTTCGTCTACGAGTTCCTCGGCCCTGACCATGCAATTCACGAACACGCTCGAACACGACCGCAACATCCGGTTATAATCGCCGATCAATAATCTCAACCTATCGAAGTAATCAAATAACATATATCCGATAACAATCAACAACCGACAAAACTAACCAATCGAACTCAATGGTTCAACACAGCCTCGAATAAACGCAGTCAGAACAAACCAAATCAAACCATCACGAATTCATAACCGAAATGTAATATATTACCTCGTTAACTTAGCGCACGTTAATCTCTTACCGTAGCGTGCGCTAAGTTGTTCCCGATAGCGTGCGCTAGCGGTAGGCTTAGCGTGCGCTAATGACGTGCAGTTACATGCATTTCGGATACCGATCAACATATGGCGATTATCAAAAACTCTAAGTGATTCTGAACCATGTTCATAGCTATCAAACAACGAAATCCAATATCCTTTAACATATAGGTAATCATCCGACTTTTAATTCAAGTCATATATTCATATTTCATCTTCCTCAATATCAACAACCTAAACACCAAGAACTCATAGTCATGCCATGTTCACCATCATATGAAGAAACCAACAACAACAACATCACAGATCCGAATTGAAGGAAGACATTAGCCAACATATCTCTTTGAAGATAAACAACACATTCGAAACCATCCAATTCATATCAATATCTTCATATCAACAATAACATCATCATCATCCGGTAATCCAACTCATAATCATACTTATCAACTTGTTTATATGA
Source organism: Orobanche coerulescens (assembly GCA_033398695.1). Lineage (NCBI taxonomy): Eukaryota > Viridiplantae > Streptophyta > Magnoliopsida > Lamiales > Orobanchaceae > Orobanche > Orobanche coerulescens. The sequence continues at coordinate 107,143,352 of CM065817.1, read as the reverse complement.
TAATCATCAGCTCAAGAACATCATATACAATCCAAAACGAAATCTCAAAGTGAAGAGTAATTACCTTTTTGAAGGAATGGATTGATTTACAAGGTTGAATCCATTTCCAAGAATCACCAATGATTTCAAGGTTCAAACGTTGTTATGGATGATTAACTCCAACTTAATCCAGTGTTTGGAACCTCAAATACTTCTCAAGGCTCTCTCTATCGGCTCACATGAAGAAATGGATGAAAATGACGAAAAATAGCCAACTGCACTTATATATATACTGTACATTATTAACGTACGCTAACAACTTCAATTAACGTGCGTTACACACTTAGCGTACGCTAACTGACTTTGTTAGCGTGCGCTATCGCAGTCCAGAGGCTACTGTCTGGCTTCGTACATGTGCTTACGTACGTAATGTCATGCATTAGCATACGTAACTTACACTGTCTAGCGTACGCAAGTCCTTGCATTTAGCGTGCGCTAATACCAGTTGACTTGCTACAGTCTACACCTACCACAAAGATGCTCGTGACCCCACATGCCGAAATCAACCAATAAAGCCAAGATATACAGTTAGCATGCGCTAATCAACATGCATTAGCGTGCGCTAACACTACATTACAACATTCGTTGACTTAGCAGAACGTGCGCCGAAAGTGGCCTGGTCCACGCGTAGATTCCTTCCGATCGGACTGCATTAGCGTGCGTTATCTTATATCCGTAGCGTGCGCTAAACCTGCACGATAGCGTGTGCTACTCATGATTATTAGTGTGCGCTAATAATGTTACACTTAGCCATTTTCAGCTATCCTTGTCCAACATCTCGACATACCAAATATGAACATACGGTATACTGAATACATTACTCAACACATTATATCCTCGAATACAATTGTCGACCAATACGACAATTATACCAATACTGACATCTCAGTCCTTCATTTATTTTATCCATACTGTACAGATTCCACGTTGTACAACATAACTCGGATAAAATAACATTAAACAATAGTAGTAGAAATTCCGGATATTACATTCTACACCACTTAAAATAAGTTTTGTCCTCGAAACTTGCAATCCATCATAGAAAAACCAACAAACCGTTCAACCAAAATATTCCGAAACCATGGCAACAACGATCAATCATCATCATTAACGAATAACCAAAACAGTACACTTACATATATGCCAAGTTGAAGATCTCATGAGGTACTAGCAAGTGACTTCACTGTAAAGCCTCAATACGCTTACAATAACAATTCCATGAGTCTTAACAAAATATATCCTCTTCGGATGAAATAATCTATCCGTGCTAAATCTCGTCTGCTCGATTATATAATCAAGTCCAAACCCTGCTAAAATTCAATAATGCACGATACATCTGTGAAACAACTGCCCAAATCAACAACACAAAAATCGAAACATCGGTACAAAATTCGAATGCTCATACGATCATTAACAATAATCAACCAACAAATTAACCGAGTATATCATCGACATGATAAACTTCAATACGACCAATCCAAAGGTCAAAACGCAGCCGAGAATATCATCAACATGATAAACTTCAATATGACCAACCAGAGGTCCAAACACAATCGAGAATATCATCCACATGATAAACTCCAATACGATCAACACAGAACCACAGAAACCGACATACGAACGAATAAAGTTCTCAAAACGACACACCAATCACATACAGTGGATCTCAATAAACATACCCGACTGGTGAACATACCCCTCGGCATACGAACAACTCATCACAACCTGTCGAACATATCCAATCATACATAAATTAGGAACGATCAATCAATATCCACAACAACCAGCATGGGGTCACCACTCCCAAATCTATACTTACAAAGAAATCCTTCAAAATCACTATGGTAAAAATCACACTACCACCATATCAATGGAATCACATAGCATATATGTCTCGATCTCACGAAATCCAAAGTTCTAAAATTACATCCTCAGCATGGATCTACAACACGCAGCATATTCCTCTCATTCAATAAATCAACCGATCATCCCTGGATAACCAAACTACCATATCAAAGTTCGGATCCCTATTCATCGTTCCACACTGATATATTATCCAGTTCACGAGTCACACTCACAACTTCACCATGATATGTAATATATATTAAATGCGTATGGTTATCAATCACATTTTCAAAACTATTTTGAAATCATATAGTCCCGTCAAGAAGACAAACTTTCGAAAGTTCGTTCAAAATTTTCACAACTCAAAACATAAATTTTCGTAAGACCACGAAATCAATTTTAAAATTTAAATCGGCTCGCTGGTACCAAGTTCTCGATAAAAATTCTTTTCGAATACACACGATTAAATAAATGGAATTTATGCAAATGCTTGACCATATCCATACTCCTGTATACCAATTCGGCTCGTCACCAAATTCACTGATATTCCATCGGAAAACCACACGATGAAATTCCAAAATCTCAATATATAAACTCTGATAAAAAACTCCTCCTCCACATACTACTCGCAACGTCAATCCTTAATCTGTAACACCCCCAATCCACTGAGGGATATAACACGCCGTAGACCCTCTCCTCGAGGATCTACCAGGCTGATAACTAAAATCAAACATCTAAACATCGCCTTTCAGGCTAAAATGACTCAGTAGACCGATTTGGTCTTTCAACAATAACATACAACTCAATTCCAAACACACACCCACGCAGGGGTCAAAATACAATATACTCCCGTACAACGGGGAAAAATACTGCAGCGGAAAAGAAAATACAACTGGACCAAAACGACATCAACGGATCCTCGTGTGATTAGTATCGTTCATCTTTCATCATCCTTCATTCCGACCATGTGTTATGCTCCAAAACCTGAATGCAAAAATAGACATCCACCCCCCGAATACTCGGGGGTTAGCAAAACTCCATTGTTTTGCTAGTGCAAGTACAAGTGAAAAAATACGAGCCATACAATTCAAGTTCCAAGAATAACAATAATCAGAAATCCTCAAAGATTAAAATACAACGAAACGAATACTTTCCGAGGCAAGAATTTGAGTAAGACATTCCAAAACCGAAAGACCACAATCAAAGGGAAACAATTTATGAAACAGATTAAAATGCCATCGAGAGTTTTAATAGAAAACAATTTAGGATTATCAAATACTTATCTTTCCAAAATCAACAGGGGTAACAGCCCAAAGGTTTTGTTTTCGCAAATAGAAAACCATTAACAATTCACAGGGTCAGAACCCACATCACGTGTCCTCGACGGACATAAAATCAAAACAACGTAATCACGCACAAGCATCGCCTTGGGAACAGGGTAATACCATTGATCCCGCCCGAGGCCTCGAAGGACCCTCCCGAGCTGGCTATCTAAACAAATCACAACACATGCATCGCCTTGGGAACAGGGTAATACCATTGATCCTGCCCGAGGCCTCGAAGGACCCTCCCGAGCTGGCTAGCTAAACAAATCACACACATCTCACGGTTGGATCAATCGCTTGTTGCATCCTGGCCACATGATCGAATGCCATGTGCCACCGTAGATTATCTTTGGCGCTCACGGTTGGATCAATCACTTGTTGCATCCTGGCCACATGATCGCATGCCATGTGCCACCGTAGTTTTTATTAGGCTCTCACGGTTGGACCAATCGCTTGTTGCATCCTGTCCACATGATCGCATGCCATGTGCCACCGTAGGCCCCGCCCACATCCATACATTCACATACAGCACAATACACCACATATATTCAAACAATTCACCCAGAGGCATCAAACACTTAGCAAAACACCACGTCAAACCACAACGCACCGAAATGAAATAATATACGTCCACACGCAATACCCAGTGCAACATCAACACCAAACATATCCATAGAATTCACATAGTCATTCACAAACCACACCATTCACAAACCACACGCGTTTTGAAAGCAAGCCTTTAACAAGGCTAAACCGAATATTTTGAAAGTTCAATTCAAACGACCAAACAACCACATTTAGACGATCACTAATTATCATATCCATAAAACAAGAATTATATGGACAAGGTACTTTCCTCAAAATCGGCACGCAAGTATCCCGACGAACACGGCTCAACCGGAAAGCTTTGAAACGCCCGATGCTTTCGAAAAGGAAAAAGACAACGAACGGAAGGGTTCAACTTTGTTTCTTCGCAAGAAACTCGACCCTAACAACATATAATTAATAAATCAATGATCTTACGAGGAGGAATAATCGTAGAATGTCCGAAAACCCCTCTAAGACATTCTACCGGACACCTTCAAGGCGTCGATCAAGAACTCGACCAAAACAACGAATCGATACGATCCAACCATGGAATAACAAGGTAAATGATATAATACATCTGAATAATCATCAATCCATCATAATCCTAAGTTAAAACGGATTAAACGGACGAAATCAACCAAAATACCCAATTTCCCCAAAACTAGATTTCTAGAAATCTAACCTTGATTCGCTCGATCAAAGGATGTTATAGGATGGATGATTGATGATATGAACTCCAAGACCTCATGGATTGATTGTCCAACATCTCTCCATGATTCCCACACCTCAAGCCGCGGAAGAAAAGGAAGAGAAGGGGAAAAATGGCGAAAAACCCGACTGCATGGCCTTATATAGGCTGTCTGCCGGCCGCCTTACGTACGTAACCGGCCATGGCTTACGTACGTAACCGGCCATGGCCAAACCCCCTTTCTAGAAATGCCGGCAGCATTACGTACGTAACCGGCCAAGGCTTACGTACGTAACCGCCCTTACGTACGTAACTGCCGATCATTAACGGCCAGAATCGGCTGCGGCTGGCCCAGATTGCCGGCCATGACTCGGCCGGGGCCAACTCCGACGGCCCGAACGACCCCGAAACCCGAACCTGAATACGAATCGAAGATACGGTTACGAAGTACTCGCAAAGACGAATTCGAGCACTAAGAGAACACACGATTCCGACCACCCGAAGGCTCAAAATTCGACAACGGAAAGTAATTACCCCAAACTTTGGGAAATTACGGAAATGGCCCAAAATGCCCGAAAATCACGATACGTGATTGAATAACCAAACCGAAGTTCACAACACGTCTAACAAAGTTAAACGGACTTACAGAAAACTCGAAACAACAGTTTTGAACGAGATTCGCAAGAATCGAACTCAAGTGCGGAAAAGTCGCTAAAAAGCACGGAACTCAACAAAACGGCACCGAAACGAACTCGGATGTCAAAAACTGTAGAATTAATCATTCTCAGAATGACGAAACGGTCATGAGCAAGTTGTCAAAACGGACTTCCGCCAAAAAAAAAGAAATTACCGGAAATCGAAATTACGGGTATTACATTCTACCCTTCTTAAAAGAAGTTTCGTCCCGAAACTTAAAACAAGTAGGGATAAGCAATATCTACTATCAGGAAGACTCGACGAGATACACAAAAACCGAAAACTCGCGCCCGACGGCGAAACGCCGCAAGAAACACAAAGGGACATACGGCGTGAAAACACGCTCCACGACGACCAACACAACGCCACCGGTAGAGACATAATAAAACCAACAAGTGACAGGCGTGTTGTTGCCCAAAATATTTATCTGAAGATTAAATACTGCTGGAATGAACGGACAACAAACAAAGTTGCGGGAGCACTTCCGAGAGAATATGAATAAACACAAGATTTGCCGGATTTGTTAGGCCCGAGCTTGAATGCTATCGCGAGATGTTATTAATACAAATAATCGTGGATACAAGTATTATAGTGAGAATCTAAGTACAATGAGTGTAAAAAGATCCTATTAATCCAGCTCTTGAGCGAAGCTTGGTGTTCTTCGTCCCTGCCGATCGTCTTCTGTATGATAGAGGCCGAGAGAAGAAAGAACTGAGAGATAGCTGTTGCCAAGAGTAGGAGAAAGCCAAGTTATGTATGAAATCCCGTGGGTGTTGGAGTTCTGAAGCATTTCGGTCCTTTGGACAAGTGCAGGCTGCCTGCTATATATAGGGGCTGAGGTGCCCTGTCTTCTGGCGGGCGATCGCCTTCCGGCCAATATAATAATAGGGCGATCGCCTTTAAGTCACATGGGCAGTCTGCCTAAAGTCCAAGGCAGCTGCTGGCAGCCAGCTGTGCGGTCCAATGAGGAGCCAACACGCGTCCGGAGTCACTGTCACATGCGGTCCTACTGACACCTTTCGGCGGGCCTGTCTGCTGGTGGGAAGATGCTGACAGGCTGAGGTCAACGATCCGTGATATGCGGATCTTGTCTCGGCACTGCACGTGGGGTCTGTCCTGAGGCTCGGCCTTTTCTGACTGGATGACTATCGGCTTCGAGCGGCATGAGGTCATCTCTAGATAGTTAACAGAGGTCGGCATCGGATAGTTGCTGAGGGTCAGCATCGGTCGGTCACCAAGGGTCGGTCGGCAAGTGCCGGGATATGATCGTCTGCTAGTCGGCCACCAGGAGTCGATCGCCAAGTACCGAGAGACGATCATCTTAGATGTCGATCGCTCGGCACCGGGACTTGTCCTGGGACCTTCTGTCGGCAGATCTATCTTGGCTGCCGGGCTAAGGCTAGGCCGTCTGGTCGCTAGTCGGCAGTTCTGCCTCGGCTGCTCGGCAATGGCTAGGTCGCCCGATCTCCGAGGCGATCGCCGGTCGGAGAGTATAATTCTCGACACAACAATTGCCCCCCAGCTTGCTCCGATGTTGAAGACATGGGGCGAGGTGGTTCTTGCTGGCGATCGTGTAAGATGAGGACGGGCAACCCGTTGAGCTGACTTTGCATTCGGACTTGGGCTATCTGGTCGATTGGCTAGGTATCTTTCGGTCTTGTACCTGCAAAAAACAACATTGGCTGATCCCCCTCAGAAACTTGATGGTTTTGTCGTTTGAGGAATCGTGCGCAGTCACAGAGTTCGATGGACCGACTCCATGACCGTGTCTTGTGCGCGAAGACATTGAGTGTCTCGTGACTCATTTTATTGTGAGGGTCCTCTGTTAGGCTGCGCCTCGCCTCGTATTTAAACGAAGGGCGTGCGATCTCGGTCTAGAGGAGTCCTTGCGCGGGGCAGCGTCGGATGATTCAACTCCACGTTCGAGGCTTGTTAGCTCTGCTTCCACCTCGGTCCGCCATGAGGACGGCGAACCTCGACGGTGTACGTTGAGACGGGGGTTGTGGCACGTCGCATTGTCCGGGTTCACCATGTTAGATGATGATCCTTTGAGGGCGGGCGAACGTGTCCACTGATTAGTTTTGGAGGGCCCTCAGACTACGCGAGCCTCGTATTTAAACGAAAGGCGGGCGATCTTGGCCCAAAGGGACCTTGCATGGCCGAAGCAGCTGGTTCCATCGACTACCAGGACCATGGCTGTATGTTGTGCGGTGGAGTCGATCGCGAGCCTTAGTCCATCATGTTAAATGGTGGACTGTAGATGGCGAGCGAGTCCTTCGGTTTGGTGATGTAGCTTGATGATCGGCGATCGGGCTGGAAGACTGGTGATCGTCGCTCGGCTGCCGATCGCATTATTCATAAGTTGATACTGGCGATCGGGCGGGGAGATCATTGTTCGGGTGCCGATCGCGCTGTTCAAAGGTTGAGAAAAATCCTTTGCCTGGCCAGAATGTCTACGGCCTTAGCTCGGAAGATCGCGTAGGTCGCGGGTTGGTCCTTCGTGAGATGCCTGAACATAGGCGAAAGACCATGAAATCCTCCTAGGACCGCGTAGAGGGCGATCTCATCGCTTACTGGCTCGCCGTTGAGGATGATCTCGTCTACCCGGTCGATGTAGTCCGAATCGGACTCTTCTTCGCCTTGCTTGATTCGCATCATGCGATGGGGACCTTCTGGCCGGGCGACCCAGGTGGCGAAGTACGGTGTGAAGACGTTCGCCAGTTGGTTAAAGGAGCCGATGGACCGAGGCGGTAATGAGGCGTACCACCTGTGGGCGAGGCCGTCCAGCGTCAGAGGGAACATTCGGCACCTGGTCGCGTCAGATGCCCCACACCCGGTCATGTAGATGTTGAACTTGCTCAGGTGAATTTCGGGGTCCGATCTCCCCTCGTACAAAGGTGTTTGCGGGGGAGCGATCTTGTGCTCCACGGGGGCGAGCTCGATGTGGACCGCGAGCGGCTCGCTCGGCTCGGCGATCTTCTTCTTGGCGCCTGCCCCGGATTCCAGGAGCGCCTTCACGTCGTCGAGCTGGCGTTACATCGCGGCCATCGCCGTGGCTCGGTCGCCCGCGGATCGGCTTTGGGAGCGGGAGCCGAGGCGATCGTGTACCGATCTCCTGACTCCGCTGCTGCCGACCTCGGCTATTTGGCGAGGGGGAGCCAGACGGCTGGGCTTCCTTCTGGGAGCTGGGTAGGCTGAGCTCCTGATGACGGACTCAAACTCCGTCATATCGTTGCTGGGGCCGGACTGCCCCGGTCGCCAAGATGGGTCGCTGCCCAGGCGATCGAAAACAGACGTGCCCCGGCTGGCGAGCACCTCTCCTTGCGGATGAGAGCCTCCTGGCGATCGCTCGGCCAGTAACGCCTTGAACTTCCGCATGGTCTTCCGGCGGACGGCCGAGGGGGTGATAGCGGGAGGCGCGTCGAGAGCACTTCGTCGCTCCTATAGGACGGCCATGGCCTCGTCGATCTGTTCCGCGGTTCGGAACTGATCGAGCGAGAGGCTTGGGCCGCCCGCCAGGGGCGGGATCGAGCGTCTCGGACCGCAGCGGCTACCCTCCGCCATCGGCTGTGGCTCGGACTGAGACGGAAAGAGGCGTCTGGCGGGCTGTCCAGCGGCTATCTTCGACGCGGAGGCGGAAGACATGATTCTGAAGGCTTTCTCTGAAGAACAGTTAGTGTTTCTTCAGGTATATGCCCCGGAGAATAGTGAGTGTTCTTCGAGACGGTAGGAATAAAAATGAGGGTTGGATTCCCTTCCTCTAGCGCCAATTGTTGTTGCCCAAAATATTTATCCGAAGATTAAATACTGCTGGAATGAACGGACAACAAAACAAATTGCGGGAGCACTTCCGAGAGAATATGAATAAACACAAGATTTGCCGGGTTTGTTAGGCCCGGGCTTGAATGCTCTCGCGAGATGTTATTAATACAAATATTCGTGGATACAAGTTTTAATGTGAGAATCTAAGTACAATGAGTGTAAAAAGATCATGTTAATCCAGCTCTTGAGCGAAGCTTGGTGTTCTTCGTCCCTGCCGATCGTCTTCTGTATGAGAGAAGCCGAGAGAAGAATGAACTGAGAGATAGCTGTTGCCAAGAGTAGGAGAAAGCCAAGTTGTGTATGAAATCCCGTGGGTGTTGGAGTTCTGAAGCATTTCGGTCCTTTGGACAAGTGCAGGCTGCCTGCTATATATAGGGGCTGAGGTGCCCTGTCTTCTGGAGGGCAATCGCCTTCCGGCCAATATAATAATGGGGCGATCGCCTTTAAGTCACATGGCGCCCGCTTAAAGTCCAAGGCAACATTGGCACACCAGTGCGGTCCAATGAGGATCCAGCACGCGTTCGGAGTCACTGTCACATGCGGTCCTACTGACACCTTTCGGCGGGCCTGTCGGCTGGTGGGAAGATGCTGACAGGCTGAGGTCAACGATCCGTGATATGCGGATCTTGTCTCGGCACTGCACGTGGGGTCTGTCCTGAGGCTCGGCCTTTGCCGACTGGATGACTATCTGCTTCGAGCGGCATGAGGCGGTCGTCTCTAGCTGGTCACCAGAGGTCGGCATCAGCCAGTTGCTGAGGGTCGGCATCGGTCGGTCACCAAGGGTCGGTCGGCAAGTGCCGGGAGATGATCGTCTGCTAGTCGGCCACTAGGAGTCGATCGCTAAGTACGGAGAGACGATCATCTTAGATGTCGATCGCTCGGCACTGTGACTTGTCCTGGGACCTTCGGTCGGCAGATCTATCTTGGCTGCCGGGATAAGGCTAGGCCGCCTGGTCGCTGGTCGGCAGTTCTGCCTCGGCTGCTCGGCAATGGCTAGGTCGCCCGATCTCCGAGGCGATCGCCGGTCGGAGAGTATAATTCTCGACACAACAAAGCGTCATCAAGCGGATAATATACTCAAGTCGATTATCCAAACAATCACGAAACACAACGAACGAAAATCGATACGATTGACCAACCCAATGGTACATCAATCAAAACGTGAGCCAATCGCTGAACAAATACGGAATTCCACCGCCCAAGGGTTGGAAGATCGAAAACGAGACTAATTTCCCAAACTTAAGGGAATTATGAAGGAGTCTGAACGTTCAACAATCACGAAACGAGATCAACAAAAACCGAACAATCAATGATCGAACCACAACGATCAAGACAACAAAAATAGAATAATCATGTTCAGATCACGAAGAACAATAAGGTTCAACCGAAAACTCCGAGGTTCCATCTCGACTCGAGACAAAACATGATCCGGTGAAACAACAAGATGCGCACTCACATAAGATCCACAGGAAAGGGAATAGCAATTGAAAAGTCACAACGACAAACGAGTAATTCCGAAACAATACCACCCTCGTTCGATTAACAAGGGACAGGGCAAGCTCAGAAAATGTTAACGAACATAAACGAGCCGACAGAGTCGAAAATACAGAAGTTCAAAATCCGATCCACTTCGAATAAAAGGACTAGTAGAACCAAAAGATGTTACTTCCGGACAAGGTTCACAAGAATCGAAACAACTCGGAAAAGTCACAGCGATAACCAGATCAACCCAAAACAAGATCACAGCTCGTTCGAACGATGAAACCGAAATACAGAACAAGTTCAGAAAGTATCAACGAACACGAGCGAGTCGATAGACCTGAGAAAGAGGAAATGCAGAAGTCCAAAAATAATACGAGTATTACATTCGACCTCTTATAAAAGAAGGTCGTCCCCGCTACTCACAATAACGGAAACAAGGCAACAACACAAAAGCAGCTGACGGAAACATTCTTCAAAGGCCTCTCAAAGCTGATTCTGATAACTGTGCTGAAGCGCGAACTCCGAAAGTCTCGGTAGCCAATTCGCAAAACTGAATTTGGTGTCCCACGAGTCCGCACTTGAAACGCGTTACTGACGAGAAGAATAATTTACACGTGCATGCCCCGGCACATCACGGTTGAAACGCCTCGGCTTGGCATACCGAAAATACAAATACTAGATACAATGGGGCATAACGTCGCAAACCAACATAGCGGAAATGCCAACTCAGCACAACAAAGAATCATAACACATATCATATACAACGATTACCATCGTAAAGTAATACACACACAAACACTGCATCAACGACGGTATCGTTCGGCGACCTCAACGGCCCGAACAATAACCAACACATAATTACAAACATCATGAAATAATAACACATGTACACAAACGTACAAACCCAAACTTTAACAGCTCACACAGGTGCGATAACACGCAAGCCACCACAAAATGACAATATTAAAGATCGCCATCACACCTCCCACAAAGGTCTAACAAAACATATGCGTGGCGAACGACTTGACGTTCACACCACCAATTCACTCACAATTCGGAGTTAACAACGTAACGAAAGTTCGAAAACCATACATGCCTTTCCGGTCCGCAAACAGGAATGATAGGTTTTAAAAACAAAAACGACCTTTTGAAAACAGTTTGGAAACACCAGTTGATCTTGAGTATCATTTTACAAATAGTAGATACAAACACCATTATCGAGACTTTGAAATTCATCTTGCGTTTGAACAAAAAAATGAGGACACTTTCTCTTAGTGAAAAACTTTCAGAATATTCGACCCTCGGGTCTAAGTAAAAAAAAATGTTTCTAAAACATTGAAAATATTTCAAAACATTTTGGTCCTCGAGGTAGAAGAATTTGAAACATATTGTGGCACCTTGGATATACCACGAGAAAATAATTCATTTTAAAAGTACGTCTCGCAATTTAATTTTCTAAGATACTCAAGGTTTTCAAAAATAATTCAATGGGTAGAATGCCCCATAATGTCAGGTAATTACATGGATCATTATGGCGACGTGGGTCCCGTGCCGGAACCTACCAGACTAAAAATCATTTACAAAAAAAATGTCAAAAAGGCCGATGACGGTAATGTTTCAAAAACTTACAAAAGCCATTTACAAAATACTAAATATTGTCATAAGAATTTCGTCAAAAAGATCAAGGCCATAATGCCAAAAAGTCGGTTAAGGGAATCGGTTTTTGAAATAAAACTCAGTCGGTAAAATATCGAAAGTCATTACAAAAGAACTCACGCAGCGGATAAAAGAAATATAGTTCAACATGCACAATCCAGTAACACTACCCATCATATGAACGAAATATGAGGGTCAAATAACCACATATCAAGAAATCAAAATCCATAAGAGGATTCCGTCACTTAACAAATAATCATAAAAATAGCTCGTGTCACATGAGGCACAACACAAAGAAGGGAGACTTACATCCACAGGTCGCACGAAGATGATGATCGCGCACGATACTAATCACGACCAACAAACTCGGACGACGCGTCGCGACACGACTCAGTCAGACAAAATCCGACGAGACAAAACTCAACAGACACCACTTGACCCGACAGCCTAGGTTTCCACAACCTAAGCTCTGATACCATTTATGTTACACCCCCAATCCACTCAGGGATATTACACGCCATAGACCCTCTCCTCGAGGATCTACCAGACTGATAACTAAAATCAAACATCTAAACATCGCCTTTAAAGCTAAAATGACTCAGTAGACCGATTTGGTCTTTCAACAATAACATACAACTCAATTCCAAACACATACCCACGCAGGGTTCAAAATACAATAAACTCCCGTACAACGGGGAAAAATACTGCAGCGGAAAATAAAATACAACTGGACCAAAACGACATCAACGGATCCTCGTGTGATTAGTATCGTTCATCTTTCATCATCCTTCGTGCCGACCCTGTGTTATGCTCCAAAACCTGAATGCAAAAATAGACATCCACCCCCCGAATACTCGGGGGTTAGCAAACTCCACTGTTTTGCTAGTTCAAGTACAAGTGCAAAAATACGAGCCATACAATTCAAGTTCCAAGAATAACAATAATCAGAAATCCTCAAAGATTAAAATACAACGAAACGAATACTTCCCGAGGCAAGAATTTGAGTAAGACATTCCAAAATCAAAAGACCACAATCAAAGGGAAACAATTTATGAAACAGTTTAAAATACCATCGAGAGTTTAAATACAAAACAATGTAGGATTATCAAATCCTTATCTTTCTAAAATCAACAGGGGTCACAGCCCAAAGGTTTTGTTTTTGCAAATAGAAAACCATTAACAGTTCACAGGGTCAGAACCCACATCACGTGTCCTCGACGGACATAAAATCAACACAACATAATCACGCACAAGCATCGCCTTGGGAACAGGGTAATACCATTGATCCCGCCCGAGGCCTCGAAGGACCCTCCCGAGCTGGCTATCTAAACAAATCACAACACATGCATCGCCTTGGGAACAGGGTAATACTATTGATCCCGCCCGAGGCCTCGAAGAACCCTCCCGAGCTGGATAGCTAAACAAATTACACACATCTCACGGTTGGATCAATCGCTGGTTGCATCCTGGCCACATGATCGCATGCCATGTGCCACCGTAGATTATCTTTGGCGCTCACGGTTGGATCAATCACTTGTTGCATCCTGGCCACATGATCACTTGCCATGTGCCACCGTAGTTTTTATTAGGCTCTCACGGTTGGAACAATCGCTTGTTGCATCCTGGCCACATGATCGCATGCCATGTGCCACCGTATGCCCCGCCCACATCCATACATTCACACACAGCACAATACAACACATATATTCAAACAATTCACCCAGAGGCATCAAACACTTAGCAACGTCAAACCACAACGCACAGAAATGAAATAATATACGTCCACACGCAATACCAAGTGCAACATCAACACCAAACATATCCATAGAATTCACATAGTCATTCACAAACCACATCATTCACAAAACACACGCGTTTTGAAAGCAAGCCTTTAACAAGGCTAAACCGAATCTTTTGAAAGTTCAATTCAAACGACCAAACAACCACATTTAGATGATCAATAATTATCATATCCATAAAACAAGAATTATATGGACAAGGTACTTGCCTCAAAATCGGCACGCAAGTATCCCGACGAACACGGCTCAACCGGAAAGCTTCGAAACGCCCGATGCTTTCGAAAAGGAAAACGACAACGAACGGAAGGGTTCGACTTGGTTTCTTCGGAAGAAACTCGACCCTAACAACATATAATTAATAAATCAATGATCATACGAGGAGGAATAATCGTAGAACGTCCGAAAACCCCTCTAAGACATTCTACCGGACACCTTCAAGGCATCGATCAAGAACTCGACCAAAACAACGAATCGATACGATCCAACCATGGAATAACAAGTTAAATGATATAATACATCTAAATAATCATCAATCCATCATAATCCTAAGTTAAAACAGATTAAACGGACGAAATCAACCAAAATACCCAATTTCCCCAAAACTAGATTTCTAGAAATCTAACCTTGATTCGCTCGATCAAAGGATGTTATAGGATGGATGATTGATGATATGAACTCCAAAACATCATGGATTGATTGTCCAACAACATCTCTCCATGATTCCCACACCTCACGTCGCGGAAGAGAAGGAAGAGAAAGGGAAAAATGGCGAAAAACCCGACTGCAGGGCCTTATATAGGCTGTTTGCCGGCCGCCTTACGTACGTAACCGGCCATGGCTTACGTACATAACCGGCTATGGCCGAACCCCCTGTCTAGAAGTGCCGGGCAAAGATACGCACGTAATCGCCAAGGCTTACGACGTAACCGCCTTACGACGTAATCGCGATCATTAACGGCCGTAATCTCGGCAAAGGCACAGGCCTGATTGCCGGCCATGACTCGGTCGGGGCCAACTCCGACGGCCCGAACGACCCCGAAACCCGAACCTGAATACGAATCGAAGATATGGTTACGAAGTACTCGCAAAGACGAATTCGAGCACTAAGAGAACACACGATTCCGACCACCCGAAGGCTCAAAATTCGACAACGGAAAGTAATTACCCCAAACTTTGGGAAATTACGAAAATGGCCCAAAATGCCCGAAAATCATGATACGTGATCGAATAACCAAACCGAAGTTCACAAAACGTCTAACAAAGTTAAACGGACTTACGGGAAACTCGAAACAGCAGTTTTGAACGAGATTCGCAAGAATCGAACTCAAGTGTGGAAAAGTCGCTAAAAATCCTGGAACTCAACAAAACGGCACCGAAACGAACTCGGATGTCAAAAAGTGTAGAATTAATCATTCTCATAATGACGAAACGGTCATGAGAAAGTCGTCAAAATGGACTTCCGCCGAAAAAAAAAGAAATTACCGGAAATCGAAATTACGGGTATTACATAATCCATCCTGGATCACCTCAAATATGATATGACAAAATATTGAAACAAATCAACAAATCAAACACAGCGGAAGACTTCCTGAGAAGTTTTATGAAAACTAAAAAGCCTTTTTGAAACATTAGGGTCTATGCCCGTATCTCGTTCCGCATTACCAGAAGTTTAAAAAGTAGAAAACTCTTTTCGGACTCCAAGTCCTGAGTTGTAAAACTATTTCAAATTCAATTGGGTCTCGGCCCAAAAATCATTTTCCGTAAAACATTCGTGAAACGTTCATTTTGAAAAGTATATTTTCAAATGCTCAAAAGGAGTTCATATATCAAAATGAATTAGCATGACTACATGTTTTTCTCAACAATTCACAGTCCTTCTCCCGAATACACAATTACGTTTCCAAAATCTAACCGACATATTGATTTCCAAAATACTAACTTCTCAAGATCATCAATCATATCCCAACTCTGTCACCTTATACCGTAATGCATAATATTCTGCTGTATCTCAAAGCATATCAATTTAGAACGGCAATAAATCTCAATGAAATTCAAAAATCCAAATACTTACAGATCGTGAAGCCGACGATTCCCCGTGATACTGGCACATGTCTCGACTCAAGGAAATACTCAATACAGATATTTTCAAAACACACGTTTTGCCAAATCAGTTCGACTCAAGAACACAATATATCTCATTCCAGATAATCTCGTTAACACCATTTGGAAAAGTTTAAAACAACCCCAGTGCCACACTGGTAAATCACATAACGTACAAGCCTGAGTGAATACCAAAAACTCACGACTCTAGTATTAGTCAATCGTCAACTCGAATGACGCGACAAAAACACGACCCAACTCAACCCAAATGCCTAGGTTTTCTCAACCTAAGCTCCGATACCATATTCTGTAACACCCCCAGATTTAACCGGAAATATTACAGCACCGTGGGCCCCAAGATGGAACCCACAAGGCTAGAAGAATTTTTCGCAAACATTTACAAATGCTCATGAGGCCAACAACGGTACTATCTTTAAAAATGCACAAAGGTTTATAAAATCCATTTAACAAAAACCGTCGTAAAAACTCATTTAAAATCGCAAGGCCAAACAGCCGACACACAAAAGTTTAGAAAACGATTTCCAAAGTAATCTCAGCTACCAGATACCGAAAGAGCACTTCAAAATACTCACACAGCGGAAAAAGACCAACCATAAAGATACTCTAGCAGCGGAATACAAGAACCAATCAAGAAACTCAAAGCACAAACACGTCCTAGCCAGTATCCTCTGGGAAGCTCATATCTTCACGACCGCTACAAGCTTGATACTCCAAGAACCTAAAAAGAAATCCCACGACGGGGTCAGCCATAATATCCAACAATGATAACTGTCACATCACATTAATAATTACATACCAATGAGAATACAACATAAGAATACGACCAACGTAATCTTACCGCCATAACTTTACTTACTCGAGTAATTCTCATCAGAATAATCATTATCACAGTTCGCTTCTCGGACTCGATTAACCAATAAACTCGAACATAATATCTGTATTGTTCCTCAAACAATACTCAAGATTCTCAAACTATCATCATCAACTCACGATACGGAAATATACCATTTCTGACCAATACGATCCATCGAATAACATCATCAAATCCCAAGACGATAACCGCTTGTCCATCAAAGACAAATACCAAGGAAATACGGAACATACCTCGAGATATGATGTGCCACGACAATCATATTAGTCTAATCCGAGATCAGATCAATGCAATACGGACACGGTCCTAACACAAGACCTACAAATGCATACTCATATGACCACGTCAATATGCTCACAACAATAACAATGATGTATACTGAATGGAAATCCGACGATCCAGCGCCCTCAGCATAGATCCCCTTGATGATCCTATCACATTATCATAAGATGGATAACCAACAATACACATGTGAATAACAACACATGATAAAGTCAATGATGCAAATTCACAAGATTTCATTAACACAATACTGGTAATCCAACGATCCAGCGCCCTCAGCATAGATCCCCATGATGATCCCGTCGAACCAACGCATGGTGGAAAACTTGTCCAACGATCCAGCGCCCTCAGCATAGATCCCCATGATGATCCTGTCGAACCAACGCATGGTGGACATTCGATCTAGCGCCCTCAGCATAGATCATCATGATCCCATCGGATCATTTACAACATAAACGATACAATTATGCATACACATATGCAAATCAATATGTTCATCAACATGAACAATAGAACATGAACAACAATATGACAAATCCACTAAGACGAACTCATGTTCGACAACATGAATGACAATATGCATGATCAAATCACTAACACTAACTAAATCGATATAAGATACTTGCCCCGAGTCCTTCGGGAGAAATCTCGATATCAAACCATCACCGACGATTATCCGCAATGCTCGGTGATCCAAACGTACCATGGACTACAGATACTGATGTCCTCGTCTTTACCATAATGTAACCTCGATACCCGAATATGCCAATAACCGAAATAAATCATATACATTATGATTAAACCCCCAGAATAGGAATGACAACATATAATCATTGCTATATACATTATAAACGAAATGAAACTGAAACCATTCATTAAACATTATAACTGAGCAAGTAATAACTTACCTCGATACCGATACGATGATGATGAAGCCGTTACCAGTCACAATGCCTTCATCTACGAGCTTCTCGGCCCTGACCATGCAATTCACGAACACGCTCGAACACGACCGCAACATCCGGTTATAATCGCCGATCAATGATCTCAACCTATCGAAGTAGTCAAATAACATATATCCGATAACAATCAACAACCGACAAAACTAACCAATCGAACTCAACGGTTCAACACAACCTCGAATAAACGCAGTCAGAACAAACCAAATCAAACCATCACGAATTCATAACCGAAACAGAATATATTACCCTGCCTGTTGACTTAGCGCACGTTAATCTCTTACCGTAGCGTGCGCTAAGTTGTTCCCGATAGCGTGCGCTAGCCAGTAGGCTTAGCGTGCGCTAATGACATGCAGTTACATGCATTTCGGATACCGATCAACATATGGCGTGTTGGGAAAAACAAAGACCCTGTATCGAAACAGCCGGGATACTCGAATCCCTGTATCGAATGTTATTTAGAGGTTTTGACATATATGCCAAATATAGTAAAGGAAACTGTATCGAGGCTTTAAGGCTTTATCTCAGATCAAGACTCCGCCTCGAATCAAAGATAAAGTGAAGCTCACAAGACAAAGAAGAAGACTTGTAAAAGACCAAGTATGGAAACTGTCTCGATGCTCAAAATACAGTTATCTTCCATACAGTTCACAACAGGACAAGAAGGAACAGAAGTCAAGTCCCGTTGAACAATGAAGTATTTAAATACTCAAGGATAAAGTATTTAAATACTGCCAGTCTTCAGATCTTCAGAATCCCGCGAAATCCGGATCATGTCATATTCCCATTGAAGGAAATCTTATTCAAACGGATACATCTCAACGGATACTTTCTTCAGAGACTACATATATCCTATGAAGACATTGAAGATCAGTTACCCAAGTAACCTAACACTCAAGCAATCAAAAGTTATCATCAGAGCAAACATATCTCTAAAGTTTATTGCAACTAAGAACGAAAGAGATATACAGTGCTCAACATCAAGAACAGCCATCATCAGCTAAAGAACTTCATATTCAAAGCTGCTGTTCTTACCTGGTTACCTACCTTTTACCTCTGTGTAAAAACCGAGCTCTGTGTGAACTCAACAAGTTATTCTGACCTGTGTGGGACGAATAAGGACGAAGCTTTGGAACTGTGTGTGAAGAAGCTAGTCAAGAAGGAAGCTTTAACCAATCTGTGTGAACGGTTGAAAGTGGCATTCTTTGTATCAATCTGTGTGAACGATACAAGGATAGGTTTTTTTATAATTACGTAGTTGTGTACGCAGTAATTATAATAAACTTTTTACTCCTGTGTGGAGGACCAGTGGACGTAGAGGGGTTTACCTCGAACCACTTTAATTACTGTGTTATTTACCTTCAGCTTTTACTGTTTTAAATTACTGTGATATATTAAGTATACACCATACATTTCGTTGTTGTATCCACGGCAACTTACTGTATCCAAGACTTCCGCTACGCACTCAGATTTAGAATCCGTACAGTTTGTTGTTTAAACTATTTTCCAAACTGTATCCAGTATACTTAAGTGGCCAACAAGTGGTATCAGAGCGGTTGATTCTAAAAAGAATCAGTCGTATTTCTTTTTAACCGAATCAGATTCAAATCACTTATTTTCAAAACAGTCTCTTTCATTCCTATATTATCAGTATGGATACTTCTATGATTAACAAAGTCCCCATGTTCTCTATTAACGAATTTGACGACTGGAGAATTAGAATGGAAGCTCATCTTGCAGCAATGCACGAAGAGATGATTTTTGTTATACAGGATGGTCCTATCAAGATCATGAAGGTCAATCCGGCCGCAAGGATTGAGGGCCAAGCCCATGCTGAAATGCTCGAGAAGGAACGCGAGCAATGGACAACAGATGAATGGAAGCGAGCCAATCTCGACAACGTGGCTAAGAACGCGTTATTTGTCACTCTTGACAAAGGCACATTCTCAAAGGTAAAGAGCTGCAAAACAGCCAAAGAAATCTGGGATAAACTCAAGTTAATTTGTGAGGGAACTGAGCTCTCAAAAGAAAACAAGATTTCAAAACTCACTCAGCAATTTGAATCTTTTGAAATGAAACCAACGGAAACACTTGAGGAACTTGACCTCAGATTTACTGGTATTGTTGGTGAACTTGAAGCGTTGGGCAAAATTTACACCCAAAAGGAGAAGAACTTAAAAATTTTCAGATCTCTCCCAGCCCGATGGGACATTAAGACCACAGCTATGCGTGTATCCTGTAATCTTAATGAAATATCTACTTTTGATCTCTTCTCTGACATTAAAGCTTTTGACTATGACATTGACAGAAGAGAGAAGGCTGAAGAATCTCCTTCAAAGGTCACAGCCTTCCGCCGTCAGACGAACCGCCGACACAACATGCCTAGCTCGCCGAAGCCCTGGTCACAAGAATGCTAACAAAGGACGACATCCCGTCCCAAGATGAAATGGCGCTTCTAATGCATAAATTCAAAAAGTTCATCAAACACGAAAGACTCCTACAGTGCCCAAACCTCACAACAAGGTAAGTACCAAACATCATCTGGTGATGCTAAATCGTGCTATAATCCAGAAACCGGCCATTATGCAAACAAATGTCCTCATCCCAAAGTCCAAAGATTGCCTGAGGCTGAGCAACAAGAGAGAGATGAAAGAAGACGTGCTTGGAAAGACAAGCTCAAGGCCCTGATTGGAGACTCAGAAGCCTCCCCCACACCATCCAAATCAGCAGAATGTCTTCAAGTGGTCACTGAAAGTGATTCATCTGACGATGAGTTGGATGATAAAGCATACATGTGCTTTATGGCCAAAGATGTTCCAGAAGGTGAAGACAGCGACGATGAGGTAATTTCAACCTCAGTTATTCCACCTAATGCATCTCATACTTTCGAAAATATGATGAATGAGTTTAAAAACATTCAAAAAGCCCATGAGACTCTAAAAACTGAGAATATACAGCTTCAATTAACAAATCTAGAGCTGAAAGATGAAAATGACTTGCTGAAAATAAATTATGAAAATATGTCTCTTGATTGTGAAACCAGCAAGGTCGATTTTGAAAAACTCATGGAGAGCAATCATCAACTTGCTCGTGAACTAAATGAGGTTAAAACCCACAATGAGAGCAAGACAAATGATTTGGTTCTACTACAAACCAAAATTACAACTCTCGAAAAGCGAGAAACTGAACTTGAGACCATTCTGAAGTCTTTTGAAAAATCGTCCAAAAGAATGGAAGAAATCCTGAGCACTGGGCAACATGCTCATGATAAAAGTGGCTTAGGATACAGCTCATGTTCGAACAAAGGAAAAACTAGTACTGTGTTCGTCAAGAGTGTGGAACACATTCCAGAATCGGAAGATACTCCCAGTCCCATAAAGGAACCTGCTGTACCGAGAAAACCGAAGGCTGCAATTCCGCCCCCTCAACTCTACTATTCGAGACAGTGGAACCAACAGCCACTCAAAAGGCGTAATCAACAGCATGCTCCACAAGCATATCATATACGCCGGCAGTCATTCAGAAAGAAGGCGGTATCCAACCACCAAAGGACCGCACGGCAGTACCCTCAGTACAGTGCGCCTAGGTATTGGATACAGAAGCCCCGTTATCCCTCAAGACAGCAGATGCCAATTCAGTATCAACAACAGCATTGGGAATTCAACTGGAGACCCAGAAGACAAGCTGTTAGGCCTAAGAAAATGGCTCCACCTCCTAGACGGCACTCGTACTGGAATAATAAAAATAACCCTGAATTTTACATGCATAGTAATTATCATGATTATAACAACTACGGATATGCCCCCCGTAGATATCGCAACACTGTACCGAGTACATCCTACAGTAAACCAATTGCTGTCAGGAAAGTCTGGGTACCTAAAGGAACTAACATATATGGACCCAAAAATCAAAGGGGACCTAAATCTACCTAATTTCTTTGTTACAGGACATTCTAGAGGAGGATACCTGGTACTTCGATAGTGGATGCTCTCGTCACATGACCGGAGATAGGAGCAAGCTATCGATTTTGTAGAAGGTCGCGGTCCAAAAGTTCGCCGGTGATAAGTCTAAAGGAAGAACAAGAGGGAAAGGAATCCTACTTGTCGGGAAATTCAAGGTCACCGATGTTGCATATGTTGAAGGCTTACGATAATCTACTTAGTATTAGCCGCCTGTGATAAACAGCTTCTCGGTGAAGTTCTATATAGATCGTTGTAGAGTCAAGAACACCCAAACCAAGGAAGTTGTGCTTACAGGAAGTAGATCAGGTAATATGTACATTGCTGACTGGAAGCCTATGAGCTCCTCAATTCCATGTTTTCTTGCCAAAGGCACTGCAGATATTAGCTGGTTATGGCACAAGAGGATGTCTCACGTGAACTTCAAGACGATCAACAAGCTTTCAAGACAGGGTATGGTTAGAGGTTTTCCAGATGTGTCATTCAAGAAGGACAATTCATGACCATGCCAGAAAGGCAAGCAAATCAAGTCAACCCTGAAAAGCAAATCCTACCTTTCAACCCAAAGAGTGTTGGAAATGCTACACATGGATCTCTACGGTCCTGTAGACCCAGTAAGTTTGGGAGGTAAGAAATATTGCATGGTTGTTGTTGATGATTATTCCAGGTATGCTTGGACGATCTTTCTTAGCAAGAAGAAGGAAACAACATCAAGGCTGCCCGAGCTCCTGAGAAAGTTGCTAAATGAAAAAGCATCGAGTATCGTGTGCATTCGTTCCGGCAGAGGTACCGAATTTACTAACCGCTTTATAGAGCAATACTGTTCGGAGAATGGAATACAAGACGAATACTCGATTGCCCGTACACCTCCACAAAATGGTCTTGCCGAGCGATAGAATAGGACGTTGAACGAAGCAAGTAGGACAATGATTGCCGCAAGCAAATTGCCACAGCGTTTCGGGTGAAGCAACCAATACAGCGTGCTACACTCAAAACCGTTGTATCATCAACAAGCACCACAACAAAACAGCTTACGAGGTATGGAATAACAAAACTCCATTAGTTTCGTATTTTCACATTTTTGGATGCAGGTGTTATGTATTGAACAATGGGAAGGACCAACTTAGAACCTTTGATGAAAAATCAGATGAAGCAATATTCGTAGGATACTCCTCCGTCAGCAAAGCTTTCAGAATCTTTAAATAAAGGAAGCTGACGATCGAGGAATCAGTTCATGTAGTGTTCGACGAACCACACCATGACCCTACAGGAGTAGATGATATCACTGAGGACATTCACCATATATCTATCTTGGATCCACCTACACCCATAGAACCTGTCGTTGATTTAGAAATCAACCCCGCAGCTGTAAGAATCGATGTGGATGAAGCCGACGCTGTACAAGCTGAAGCTGTATCCACAGAAACTTTCGATACAGTACGGGATCCTGAACTAGAACCCGACCGAAGATGGTTGAGAGATCACCCGCAAGAGCTGATCATTGGAAGCATTAATGCCGGTGTTTCTACTCGTAGGAGAATACAGAGTACACAAGGAAATGTACTTTGTGCACAAGAAGAATCTAATGCTGAAGTCTCAATCCGAACTTAGGAGACTCAATATGTGCACTATCGCTGTATTCTTAGCCCAGTCCGAACCTGTTTCGACCATAGACGCTCTTAACAATTCTCATTGGATAACATCTATGGAAGAAGAGCTTAACGGTTTCGAAAGAAACAATGTATGGTATCTTGTACCCAGACCGACACACCAATCGGTTATAGGAACCAAATGGGTATTTCGAAACAAAAAGGATCGAAATGGACTTATCATAAGGAACAAATCCAGACTAGTAGCACAAGGCTATTGTCAGGAAGAAGGAATCGACTATGATGAAACCTTCGCACCTGTAGCGAGACTAGAAGCCATTAGGATATTTTTAGCCTTTGCCGCCCATAAGAGTTTTATCGTGTACCAAATGGATGTCAAGAGTGCTTTCCTAAATGGAGAACTTGCAGAAGAAGTTTATGTTGAACAACCACCAGGGTTTGCCAACACATACGGTATCGATCTAGTTTACAGGCTAAGGAAAGCGCTGTACGGACTTAAACAAGCCCCTAGAGCCTGGTACGAAACCCTGTCCCAGTATCTAACCAACAACGGATTTGAGAAGGGTGCTGTGGACAAAACCTTGTTCAAGATACAGGAAGGTGATGACCTTCTAATGGTACAAATCTATGTCAATGATATTATTTTTGGTTCAACTAACCTTGCTCTGTGTCAAAGGTTCTCACATCTCATGCAAAGTAAATTTGAAATGAGTATGATGGGAGAACTTAGTTATTTGCTAGGTTTGCAGGTAAAGCAGTTGCCTACAGGTATATTCATCAACCAGGAGAAATACAGCAAGGAGCTTCTCAACAAATTTGGAATGAACAATTCGAAATCCTCGCCAACCCCCATGAGCACTTCCGTGCAAATTAGTGCTGATGAAGCCGGAAAGCCGTTTGACCAATCACTCTACAGGAAGCTCATTGGTTCGCTCCTGTACCTAACGGCTAGCAGGCCCGATATCCAGCTTGTCATTGAGTGTGTGCGAGATACCAAGTTGCACCTAAGGAATCACACTTCAATACAGCTAAACGAATCCTGAAATACATTAAAGGAACAGTCGATGCAGGACTGTGGTATCCTAAGGAAGGCGGATTCGATTTAGTTGGATACAGCGACTCGGATCTCGGAGGCTGCAAGCTAGATAGGAAGAGTACAAGTGGAACTTGTCACTTTCTCGGACCTAGACTCATTTCTTGGTTCAGTAAGAAGCAATTGGCTAACTCTCTTTCCACGGCTGAATCAGAGTACTATGCTGCTGGTAGCTGCTGTATGTAGATCCTTTGGATGCAGCAACAACTGTTAGATTATGGAATCAATGCTAGAGAGACTCCAATCATGTGTGATAGCACGAGTGCAATAGCAATCACGCACAATCCTGTTTTGCACTCGCGCACCAAGCATATCAACATGAAGCATCATTTTATCAGGAATCACGTCGAGAACAAGGATGTTCGCCTGGAAAAGGTTCATACAGACGTTCAGCTGGCCGACATCTTCACCAAGCCTCTCGACACAGCAAGATTCAACATGCTCAGACAAGAATTGGGAATACTACAGCCAGACTCCTTGTAAGTAATTTACTGTTTTTACTCAACAATTGAGGGGGAATGCTGTAAGACCCGTGAATATAGTATCCAACATTAATTATCTGTACACTCAGAATCATCAATATAGTACTGTAGCGAGCGAACGCATATGAATCCTACAGCTGGTGTGTGCAATAATTAAGGGGGAATATCAGGACCCATGAATACAAAGATTAATCCAAATATTGCCGTATGGAATTCAAAACCTATTAGTACCTTTTTAAGGGGGAACGTCAGACGACGC
This sequence comes from Orobanche coerulescens, assembly GCA_033398695.1. NCBI lineage: Eukaryota > Viridiplantae > Streptophyta > Magnoliopsida > Lamiales > Orobanchaceae > Orobanche > Orobanche coerulescens. The sequence goes on along the minus strand of CM065817.1, from coordinate 107,117,776 downwards.
GGAGAACAAAGACATGCTATAGATTTCGATTCAAGATATAATATAATATTATTTCCTTTTAAAATAATTTTTTGTCCACGTGCCTGCTTTTTATGTCAAACGTCATGTTCATTAAATGCCTTACACGACATCCGACAATCAATCTCAAAAGCCGCGATGTTTTTAAATTGTTTATTATTTTTAAACCGCCGTTTTAGGCATTTAGGGTATCAACCTATGTCAGAAGTGGGACCCGCTGTATTTTTAAACTTTTTAATGGATTAGCGTACCAGTTACACTCAATCCATCTTGACCGTTGATTTCAAAACCGGTTCCCATCCCTTAAAATCTGACCATTCATACTCTGCAAAACCCTATTTCCCCGCCCTAGTATAAAAGGACTGAATCTGCCATTAGAGACTCTTTACGCTTTCTGCAATTACAAGAGTTCTCAAGCAAACAGCCTACATATTTTTCTGTATTTCATAGCGTATTTCGATTGTTTTCTTGCACCCTTATTTCTTAAGAAAACATCAATGGCTGGTCAATCTTCTTCCCCTGTTCTGAAGAAATCCTCCAACATCATTGATGGCCGGATCTTCTCCAAACCTGTCATCATGGAGCGTATTATCTCGGAAACCAACGACACCAAACCGATGGAATATATCATTACTCGTCTTCAACAACAAGGCCTCTATCGCTTTGGAAGTAAGACCGCCGACAAATACGACGCCCATCTAGTTGAGGAATTCTACCTCAACGCCGCCGTCCGTTTTCTGTCACTGGCCCAGGGAGGTCATGTTGCTGACATCACTGCAACAGTCCAGGGAGTGGAGATCCGTATCGATCGCGATCTGCTCCAGAGAATCTACAGGCTGCCCGCAGATGGCCTGACCATGGACCAACTTGAGACGTTCGGGTCTCAAGAGCTCATTACTAAGTTTTATGGACTATTTACAGGGTCCAAAGTGGTTGATATGGTGACAACTACTTGTCACAAGAAAAATTTTCTTCTTCATTTTGTGTATCTTCATGACTTTTGCTCCAGGATCATTGAAAACCGAACCGGTGCGTTCAAGATGTGCACGAACTTAAGGTTTAGAATGATGGTAGCTATTTTGACCTGTGAAAAGGTCAATTGGTGCCAAATAATTCTGAAACGTCTTCAAGAAGAGGTGTGCAAACCTGCCACCCAAAAGAAATCCTTTGGTTTAATGCTGAACTTCATCCTGACGAAGTGCGGACTGACGCAATCCGCCGACGCGAAGAAAAATAGCTCGAGGATATACTTAGGAGGCGTCAAGCCCACTGCGTATAACCAGATCACCATGCACTGCAACCACCACTACTACAAAAATAGCCAAAGAGACCTGTCCAAATAGGCCTAAGAGACCTCCTGTGGACGGGTCTCTATCTCAGCGGTCTCTTTGATAAAGAGACCGCCTGTAATGAGGAGGTCTCTTTGTTAGAAATAAGAGACCTTTCTTTAGACAAATCGGGTCTCTTAGAGTAGAGGATGGCAGAAAAAAATAATAGGAAAAGAGACCCCCTATTTAAGAAATGGGGTTTCTTTGATATATGAAAGAGACCCACCCTTGGTATATCAAACCCTATATTTATAATACCAGGTCTCTTTGATATATCAAATATACACTATATTTATAAAATCAGGTCTCTTTGGTATATCAAATAGACCATATATTTATAATACCAGTCTCTTTTATATTTATTATTTATTAATTATTTTTTCTAAGAGACCCGTTTGTACACCCAACGTTTGTACACCCAACGAGTCTCTTATAATTTTTTATTTTTTCAAAAAAAAAAATACTGAGCATATACAGCATTAATTTACAATAATAATTTCATTATGCCCATTGATATATAAATACATACAACATTGAGCATATACAATATAAAATAACTCAATAGTACTCAAAATCAACATTAAATCTGCTGAATAATTCCATAATAATTCATACAATATAAGATAACCCTCACGAATAATTTCTATTATTTTACATCAACTGTAATATTAAAAAAAAATGTTACAATAAAAAACGTAAATCTACAATGGATCACAAAAAACTACAGGTAGATTATTTCTTCTTCTACCTATAATTCACACTACATTTCAGCAACTCAATCTTGATCTTAAAATACAAAATTCCTTACATGATATCATTACACTATTACGTACTAAATGGAATCTTTGTCCAGACGAGAGCGAGAGCTAGAGACAAAGACAGAGTAGTGGACTGATTGGAGCCCAAACAGTATAGGTAACTTGTTAGAAATTCACCGGCGGACTATTTTCCGCCGCCTTGCAGGACAATGCAGACGCCGCTGCCGATTACTCGGACGGTCAACCCCGAAACTCGAATCCCCAAGCACCCCGTTTGCAAAGATGATAGGGCCGCAATCGCCCTTCTCTGTCGGACTCGATTTTCACCGCATCGACGGAACCAAAGGATCCCGAGTCGCCGCCGCCGCCATCTCACCACCAAACCTGGGCCGCGAGACAACAAAAATGAGCAAGAAATGTAGCTCCTCCTCCCGTTACATCGATTCGACATTCGTCGGGCCGATTTCACTCACCGTGATGTTAATTAGAGAATTACAATATAACCTACGTCTTTTACACTTCCAATATTTTGCAACAAATTCGAGAGACATAGTAAAGGCGATAAATAATTTTCAAAGAGTTATATAGTAATAAAGACAAAATACACCGAATATTTTGCAGCACAAGGTGATTTTGCATGCATCATCATCACTTAAAGGCAAATTCTCAATGGTCTCTTGCGTAAATTTCCAAAAATCCAACAGATCAAAAATACGAAACACCTAAAAGAAAGAAAAGAGCAAGTCTAGCAAAACTATACACTGAATCATCTCTCTGAAAATATACTATTTTCAGACTTGTGGGACGTTATGTTTCTGAAGCTTAATCCCATCTTGCACTGGACGATGAATGAACGTCTGGAAGAACACTTGCAAAAAGACAGTTAAATCAAATGACAATTAGTTGTTAATAACACCAATAGATTTTCTAACTTATTTACACCTAGACGCATGAGGGTTGATAAAATGATTGATAAAATGATTTAAGATTTCTGTAATAATGAATTAAGGATAATACATGACCAAAGCTTGTGACACTTACAACATGGCCAAATCTGACCACGGTCCCTAGATAACATCTAAAAGCTACATGGACTACCTGTTTACGTTGTCACATATAGGGACAAGGTATTCACTAGCAATTTCTGGAAGGAGCTTTTCAAAATACTGGGGTCAGCTAAACATGTCTACTACCTATCACCCCCACGTAGATGGATAGACATAACGAGCCAATCAATGCCTAGAGACCTACCCCAGATGCATGACCCACTATGATCCTAAACTTTGGCATAAATGGTTTTCGTTAGCAGAGTTTTGTTATACTACCAACTATCATAACAGTATCAAGTCTACCATTTTGAAGACCTATATGGCTATGCGCCACCTTCCGTATCCCTAAATCCTTATTTTCACAACACACATAGTATGGAACTATATGCTGATAACAGCAAGCAAGAAAGTAGTTTCAAATTTGGGATCAAGTTTACTCAAGCCGCGACCGTTTTGCTAGAATTATGTTTCTCTCCGCAAAAACATCAAATTAGCCGCGAAGTATTACGGTTCTTTCACTATCATAGAAAAAATCGATAAGTCGCTTACAAATTGGATCTAGTAGAGTACGGCAAAATACATCATGTGTTCCATGTATCCTTACCAAGATGAAAATTGGGTTCCAAACACATACCTAAATATATTTTTCAATAATGAATCTGAGTGTTTATGAACTAAAATGGCCACAGTTTCAGTAAGCTGAATCTAGTTACCCATGGCGACAACGAGATAGTAAAGTTGTAGATACAATGAAAAAAGCATAAATGAGAGTTTTAGTGCACAAAATACCTCAATTTAAATGACAATTAAGTCGAGAAATGTCAAGCCATTACGAACTTCGATAACAAATCTGCACCATAGGAATATACAATTAAACTAAAAATCGAACATCTGCCCATCTAATGTAGTTTAATTTTTCGTATAGCCACTGAATAACATGTTGTCATCCTATCAGGAGATAGAAGGATTATATTTTATTCCATAAAACTCAACAATGTAATTTTAGCCCCAGTTGTGAGGACCTAGAGTAAGAGGATGTTCAATAAGAGTAAGCTGATTCTAGTTACCCATGGCCACCGTTTCAATCCCTATCTTTTCTTTTCTTATTATTTTCACCATTGCATTTGCAATTTCCAGCATTCGCCAAGCCTCAACCTCACTCTAAGTGCAGCTTTCATTAAAGGAAATCCATATGTAATATCATTTTAAAAATAAAAATACATATGAATTGTGTTCTCCAATCCCTTGTACCTAACACCACAAGTTTGTAGACAATATTCCCGCAAAATCAATAAACGCAAGTTTTCAAAGGGCTACTTGATGATAATATTTAAATAAAATATTAGTAAGACATCGCATATCTAAAAACTTAAACTAACATTAGTTCGATTAAAATAGACTCGTATTGGCAAGTTTGGCAAGAAGTTTTCTGGCTCTAGAGATCCGTATTGAAAAATTTATCAAATTTTAACCCTAGAAAAAAATCATTTTGTCATGAAACTAAAACTAAATTAAGATGAAAAATACAAACAAAGATCTAAAATTCGCAAACAAAAATTGCAATACCAATGATTTAAGGCCACCTCGCATAGGGACTAGGGCATCATAAGGCATCACCACCTCATCGGTGTCTGGATGTCCACCTTAACACACTGGAAAATTTAAGTAGAAAATCGATGAAAAAAGAAGAAAAGCAGGAAAAAGTGAAGGTACTTAACCGGTTGTTAGTTTGCCCGTTGGTCGCTCATCGGTTGTTAGTTCACCGGTCTCCGATAATTCATGGAGAAGAGAAGATCGAAAAAAAATGAAAGTATGAAAAGTTTGAGAAGGGAAGAGTACTGTGAAGAAAACCTGGAAAGTGTCCCCGCGCGTGGTTTTGTGAAAAGGTAAAGAGGTAAGAGACCCGTTTTCTTAGTTAACAGGTGTCTTTTTCTAGTTCATACATTTGAGATCCGTTTTATTAAATAACGGGTCTCTTATATTTCTGTTTATTTTTTTCTATTCATATATAAGAGACTCGTTATATTAAATAACAGGTCTCTTATATTTTTGTATATCTTTTTATTCTACATATAAGAGACCCGTTATATTAAATAACGGGTCTCTTATATTTCTCATTTTATTTTAACTCGAAAATTTATGAATTTTTAACACATTAGAGACCCGTCATCTCCAATATTAGGTCTCTTATACTAAAGAGACCTGTCCTATAAACAATAGGTCTCTTATCATAGATCTCTTTGCCTATTTTTGTAGTAGTGCACCCGAGAACCAGGCACATGCCAATTTCTGATAACCCAAGAGATGAAACCTTGAAGGTCCCAGAAATGGAATCTTCAAAGAAGCGAAAGCGATCTCACAGCAAGAAACACTATGCTGGTGAGAAGCCCAAGAAGAGACTCAGGAGGCTCTCAAAAATCAAATCTGCCAAGCACTCCAAGGATGTCTCCCCCGTGGCGCAACCCATCGATGAAGAACCCTGTGGCCCAACCTCGGAAGAGGTGTCTCCTACCAATCGACAAGATTCCGAGCCTTTGGCGGCTACGACGGATATAGAGACATCTCGCCAACGCTCAAGACTTTAGCAAGTCACCGCCCATTCGGAGCCAAAAGCTACTTCTCCTCGCGGGATCCCACACCCGCAGATCCATCATCCTTCGTGGCACCATCCTCGAAAGGAGTCCCTCTTCCGCATGTGATCCCATATCTCAGACAGAATCCTCAAACAGCGTCTCCAGACGTTATTCGAAGTCCCTCCCCTGACTCAATCATTAATCAGACCCTTCTTTCGGTTCAAATTGAACACGCGTACGAAAGATTTCTGCAATGGAAAGGCTACAGGCTAGCTCCGTACGAGACACTGTACAATTGGAGCGATTGGAGCCACGAAGAGAGATTCGTCTCTGAAGTAACAGACTCAACTGAAATTGAGCCCCTGCTTCGATGGGACAACGCCTCTTGCAAGGATCTAATTGAAAGCCACCTTCTGCACAAGTTTGACGCCCGGAGGAAAGGAAAGAATAAGTCAGAGGATTCTCCCACCAATCCAAAAGATGACGAAGATCATGACTCAGACGACGACGATGATGCTCTTCAAGCAGGTCTGAGAATGAGTCGTGAAGAGGCTGAAGCTCGAGACGCCTCTCCACCCAGAGATGACGAAGGGCCTTCTACCCAAGCCAATCCCCCTTCTCCACAGCCCGAGAACATTCCCGACCAAGAGGAATCAATCCCTCCAGTCGAGGAAGTACAAGAAATTTTGGAACAGGCACCTGAGCCTACTGCGACCGTAGAAGCCATTCCTGAAATCCACCAGGAGGATTCGGTCCCTCCTGCATCCATGATTGCTGAAGAATCTTCGCAACAGGACGTTTCTCATCCCCCAGCCGCCGAACCACAGGAAGCTGCTCCCGCCCCTTCGACCGTGGAATCCGAGGACGGTATCGAACCTGAGGATGTCCAACTTACTTCACGTCCATCCGTGAATGTAAGAAGGTTGAACAGCACTGCAGACCTTGCCGAACCAGATTCTCCGATCTCTGCCGCACGAAAAGAGCGCCTGCGAGCTCTTGGCCTTCAGACTGTATTTATCCAAGATGCAGTAAATGCTCTATCTTCCGTTGAAAAGGCACTGAATTGGATGCACACCTCTGCCGTCGAAGAAATGGCCACTCTTCAACACGAAGTATCTCGTGTTTTCGACGCATTCATTCTTTTGCCAGAAGTTTTCAAGCAAGCCTTGAAGATCATGGAAGAAAAGCAGGAGCAACTGCTGAAGGAGGAAGCTACAAAGACGAGGATAGCTGAAGCCAAGACCGCTTGTGCAATGATTGAGAACAACTCTCAACTGCGTGCTCACTACAAATGCATTCAGGAAATGTCGCAGACTCTTTCCTCCCTCGTTGAAAGAATGACCAGCATCGAGACCAAACAGGACGCTGCTCTTGAAATCCTGCAAAGTCTTGATGAAGCCAAAAAGGGGGAAGAGGCACGAGAAGCTGCTAGGAGAATAAGGCTGCAACAAGAAAGGGAATTTGAGGTCGCTCGAAAGATTACCGCCGAATTGAACAAGCTAGCACCTCCATCCCAAAGTTTTAAAATTTCGTGCTCCAGCATCGAATTTCATGATCCCAATGTCCCTTGGCAAACTCTTATTCAGAGACCTTTCGGAAATTCGTCACGACCAACCGCAACCCAACTGCCGACGAAGTGAAGCACTGGAGGAAGAACGAATCGATGAGATACTTTGTCGACTCATCAGTGAATCCGCCATCTTGAAGAATTATAAAACGTTAGTGGAGGCGGCGAGATAAATTTACAAAGATGCTAGAAGAAGGTAAACTCCCTCTCCAAATCGAAATGAAATCCAAACATAGAAGAGGAGATCGGGTCACCCATCCGTAAGATTCGATACTTGCCTTTGATCGCTCATATGAAGGAAGAGCGATATACCAGGATCGAGGCAATGATTCTCTTCAAAACTGGTGGCGTGGCACCGAGAATGAACAAGGAAAAAGACCATGGAGGCATGCGGATTATAGATAAGGAGATGAAATCTATGTATATTTTTTTTGTAATTTCTATTCGAAACAGCAAACTTTGTACTCAATCATTTTGAATATCAATAAAAACGTTTGTTTGTCTTGAAAGATTACAACTCGTAATCTACTGTGTTAATGTATGATTACTTAAAATTGTTTGATAGGAATCTCAAGTTAGATAAACTTGATTGAAAAATAAGCTGTACGAACAAGTCTACGAACAGTTCATAATTTCAGTTGTAAACCTAGAATACATTGTAAGGTTGTGCCTGCGCGCCAATCATAAGCTTAAAATGTAAACTGTATCGAACTTGCCTGCGAGCAGTTCATTATTATAGACTAAGTCACTAAGTCAGACCTTTTGACGAAAGACCAAGAAATCTGCCAGAAGTCATCAAAGAAGAATGCTTCATGAAGAAGGTTTTGGCATCATCAAGAAGACTTGAAGAATTAAAGAAGTCAGTCTTGGCAAATTGTCAAAAAGGTGGAAATTGTTGGGAAAAACAAAGACCCTGTATCGAAACAGCCGGGATACTCGAATCCCTGTATCGAATGTTATTTAGAGGTTTTGACATATATGCCAAATACAGTAAAGGAAACTGTATCGAGGCTTTAAGGCTTTATCCTGTATCGAAGACCTGCCTCGAATCAAAGATAAAGTGAAGCTCACAAGACAAAGAAGAAGACTTGTAAAAGACCAAGTATGGAAACTATCTCCATGCTCAAAATACGCTTATCTTCCATACTGATTCACAACAGACAAGAAGGAACAAGTCAAGTCCCGTTGAACAATGAAGTATTTAAATACTCAAGGATAAAGTATTTAAATACCGCCTTTCGTATCTTCGTAATCCCGTGAACTGGATCATGTCATATTCCCGTTGAAGGAAATCTTATTCAAACGGATACATCTCAACGGATACTTTCTTCAGAGACTATATATATCCTATGAAGACATTGAAGATCAGTTACCGAAGTAACCTAACACTCAAGCTATCAAAAGTTATCATCAGAGCAAACATATCTCCAAAGCTTACTGCAACTAAGAACGAAAGAGATATACAAAGGCTCAACATCAAGAATGCCATCATCACTCAAGAACTTCATATTCAAAGTCACTGCTCTTACCTCGGTTACCTACCTTTACCTCTGTAAAACCGAGCTCGTGTGAACTCAACAAGTTATTCGACTGTGTGGGACGAATAAGGATGAAGCTTTGGAACCGTGTGTGAAGAAGCTAGTCAAGAAGGAAGCTTTAACCAACTGTGAACGGTTGAAAGCGACATTCTTTGTATCAATCTGTGTGAACGATACAAGGATAGGTTTGTTTATAATTACGTAGTTGTGTACGCAGAATTATAATAAACTTTACTCCTGTGTGGAGGACCAGTGGACGTAGAGGGGTTTACCTCGAACCACTTTAATTACTGTGTTATTTACCTTCAGCTTTTACTGTTTTAAATTACTGTGATATATTAAGTATACACCATACATTTCGTTGCTGTATCCACGGCAACTTACTGTATCCAAGACTTCCGCTACGCACTCAGATTTAGAATCCGTACAGTTTGTTGTTTAAACTATTTTCCAAACTGTATCCAGTATACTTAAGTGGCCAACATGGCGATTATCAAAAACTCTAAGTGATTCTGAACCATGTTCATAGCTATCAAACAACGAAATCTAATATCTTTTAACATATAGGTAATCATCCGACTTTTAATTCAAGTCATATATTCATATTTCATCTTCCTCAATATCAACAACGTAAACACCAAGAACTCATAATCATGCCATGTTCACCATCATATGAAGAAACCAACAACAACATCACAGATCCGAATTGAAGGAAGACAGTAGCCAACATATCTCTTTGAAGATAAACAACACATTCGAAACCATCCAATTCATATCAATATCTTCATATCAACAATAACATCATCATCATCCGGTAATCCAACTCATAATCATACTTATCAACTTGTTTATATGATAATCATCAGCTCAAGAACATCATATACAATCCAAAACGAAATCTCAAAGTGAAGAGTAATTACCTTTTTGAAGGAATGGATTGATTTACAAGGTTGAATCCATTTCCAAGAATCACCAATGATTTCAAGCTTCAAATGTTGTTATGGATGATTAACTCCACCTTAATCCAGTGTTTGGAACCTCAAATACTTCTCAAGGCTCTCTCTATCGGCTCACATGAAGAAATGGATGAAAATGACGAAAAATAGCCAACTGCACTTATATATACTGTACATTATTAACGTATGCTAACATCTTTAATTAACGTGCGTTACACACTTAGCGTACGCTAACTGACTTTGTTAGCGTGCGCTATCACAGTCGAGAGGCTACTGTCTAGCTTCGTACATGTGCTTACGTACGTAATGTCCATGCATTAGCGTACGTAACTTACACTGTCTAGCGTATGCAAGTCCTTGCATTTAGCGTGCGCTAATACCAGTTGACTTGCTACAGTCTACACCTACCACGAAGATGCTCGTGACCCCACATGCCGAAAGCAACCAATAAAGCCAAGATTCCCTGTTGACCGATATACAGTTAGCATGCGCTAATCAACATGCATTAGTGTGCGCTAACACTACATTAAAACATCCATTGACTTAGCAGAACGTGCGCCGAAAGTGGCCTGGTCCACGCGTAGATTCCTTCCGATCGGACTGCATTAGCGTGCGTTATCTTATATCCGTAGCGTGCGCTAAACCTGCACGATAGCATGCGCTACTCATGATTATTAGCGTGCGCTAATAATGTTACACTTAGCCATTTTCAGCTATCCTCGTCCAACATCTCGACATACCAAATATGAACATACGGTATACTGAATACATTACTCAACACATTATATCCTCGAATACAATTGTCGACCAATAAGATAATTATACCAATACTGACATCTCAGTCCTTCATTTATTTTATCCATACTGTACAGATTCCACGCTGTACAACATAACTCGAATAAAATAACATTAAACAATAGTAGTAGAAATTCCGGATATTACACTTTAGATGTGGAGTTATTGATGATTCTTATGGTGTTCGGTTGTGTTGTTCATCTTCAACAGGTATGTTGGTTTATCCATCCCTTTACCTTCGGATTCTTGATGTTGTTGTTGATGTTTCCTTCGTATGATGATAGATTACGGAAGTATTGTTAATATTATTGGGGTTTCATGGAGTTCGTGTTGAGAAAATGATGATATGTTGATATATGTTGGACTATGAGTTAAGATAGTGGTTTAGATGTTAAAACACATATTGGATTATGTTGTTTTGATGAATATGAACAAAGCATTGTTAATTGAATGGGGTTATGGATTAACTCATGTTCTTGAATAAGTTCTTGGTGTATATGACATGATTAAGATGATTATATATTAAAGTGTTAGAGGAAATAAGATTTGGACATTTTTTGGAAAGTCTCGTGTATAAGGTTCGACTTTGAAAAATTACCATGGATTATTGAAAACTTCAAAAATTCTGAAACATAACAGTATGATAGAGCATCGAGTTAGCTTTCTAATGGTTCAAGTTAATCGGAGTCTGGATGACTGAGTTTTGGCCAAAATGGTAAAAACTATACTGCTTGTATTCAGAGCACATGTTACGTACGTTAACATGCCTGGAAGTACAAATATGTTCAAAAATCGGGAATTTCACTTCCCAACCCTTCCTACCCGATCTCCTTTCACCCCAAGGCACCAAACTCGATTTTTAACCCCTAATTCTCAGATTTTGAGTTGGTTTATCAATTGTTTAGATCTAGAAAAGTTTGAAACAAGGATTTTAACATCATTCTTGATTCTTTTGCCGGATTGAGGTAATTGGTTTGAAATTCCACATTTTTGAATGTTTGAAGATGTCTTGATATATTGGGGTTATTTAGTTTGTATCGATGGCTAGAATCATATAATGATGAAGGATATATATGGTTGTGATGGCGTTCTTCGTGTTCTTGATGTAGTTGGTGTATATTAATTGATGATTCGAATATACCTTTGAATTAAGCCTTCAAAGTGTTTGATTAAAGATTTGAGAGAGATACTGATTGAAATATTTTGGTTAAGTTTATATATTCGGTTTATTGAATTGATATATGGGTTTTGCGAAATTGTGGGAAAATTTGAAAGAAGTGTAGGTTTAATAAATCGTGGGATTATTCTTGTTAACTGGTCGTAGTAATTCGGATGTTGTTGTTTGAATTTGATATTGATATATTCGAGGCTACTGATTTTATGTTTATTGATATTTGGATAAATTGATATTGTTTAGGTCGTGATTGAAGAACTACCGAGTTGGAGTACTTGTGTACCCGAATTGACTTGTTGGTGTATCGGTATTTGAGGCAGGTTATACTTCTTCAGTTCATAATATTTAATGAATGGTATTTATTTCATTTCATTTATAATTCATATAGCAATGATATTATAAATGTAAATTGTCGGGATGATGGTTTGTTCGTGGAAAGGATATTATCTTCGGCTTTGAGGTAATTTAAATATTGCTCAGTTAAGGATAATTATTCTGATGAATTGTTGTATATGTTGTATGTTAAGGTTTCGTATAATGACATTTGTATTAACTGTTCGTCGAGGGAAGTTGATCCCAGGGCCATTGTTTGGTATTGATAGTTGTGTTGATCGATCGTTGAGGGATGATGATTCCAGGACTGTTGTGTTGAGATTATTGATCGTGTTGATCATTCTTTGGGGATGGTGATCCGAGAATGGTTGTTTTGGATATTATTGATCGTGTCGATCTTTCATTATCCATGTGTCGTTATTCACTTTGGTGAGTCTTTTGATCCTTATTGGATATGTGTTTTCCTTGATTTCATTGTCGTGTTGCATCGTGACATATCTGTCGTCATATCTACGTGCCGATCGGTTATGTGTAGGATTTTCTAGGCAGCCACGTATAGTCATGTGTAGGTTCATTACCTTCACATTGAGTTGTGCACACAAGACGTACTTCGTGAGACTGATAAGGTACAAGACCACACGTGTATTCGATCGATACCCGTTGGTGGCTTGTGCACAGACACATTTCTGGATCGGGCGTACTGTGACGTCCATCTTGAGCCATAATGATTGGTCATTCATACTCCATGTATGATTGGGTATGTTCGACGGTTTGCGACTGGTTGTTCATACGCCCGAGGGGTATGTTCGACAATCGGGTTTATTTCCTTGAAATCTATTGTATGTGATTTGTATGTCGTTTTGAGAATTTTATTCTCTCGTATATCTGTCACCGTGGTTCTTTGTTGGTCTTGTTTGGAGTTTATCATGTTGATGATATTCTCGGTTGTGTTTTGACCTTTGATTGGTCGTATTGGAGTTTATTATGTTAACGATATTCTCGGTTGATGTTTTGGCTGATCATGGTTATTGATCATATGAGCGTTCGGACTTTATGTCGATGGGATTTTGCTGTCATTGGTCTATAGATATATTGTGTATATTTGGTTCTTATCAGGATTGGTATTTGATTGTGCGATCGAACGGACATGATTTGGAACGGATGGACTATTCCACACTTATGAGTTAGGATGATGTTTTATGGATTTTGGTATTTTTTTTGACACATTACATAGGTTTAGATTTGTTTTCATTTCGTCATTTGAGAATGCGATATGTGAATTATGGTAAGTATTGGGTTGATATGGATTATCACGAGTCGGTAAGGTTATGACGTTATGATTACATTGGTAGTATTCTTACTTTGTAATTACATTGGTATGTAATTATTTATGTGATGTGATCGTTATCATTGTTGAGTATTGTAGTTGACCCCGTTGTGGGTTTTATTTTTAGGTAATCGGAGATCGAGCTAGTAGCGGTCGTGAAGTGACGAGCTTCCCGGGTGATACTGGCTATGACATGTATTTGGGAACCGAGTATTTTACTGTTCGTTATATTCTGCTGCAAATGTATTTTTAACTATGTCTATTTTCGCTCCGTTTGTATTCTAAAATAGCTTTCCGGTAATTTACCAACTCCTGTATAAATTTAAAATGGCCTTTTGGATATTTTGTAAATTTGGTTTAATTCATTAAATCTTTTTCCTTAAACAATCTTATCGGTACGTGTAAGCAGTGACTTAACGTATATTTTGAACCCGTCGAGTTTTGGCAGTTTTGGCCTTGAATACTAAATAGTATTTTATGACGGTATTTGGGAACTATATTTTGGAAAGCATTTAATTATTCGTAAAATATTACTATCTTTGCCTCTTTGGTGTGCTTGAAACGATTGTGAAAATAATTTTTATCCTTGTGGGTTCCGACGGGGGGCCCACGGTGCTGTAATATCCCCGGATGGTTTTGGGGGTGTTACACTGAAAGCGCTCGTCAAGCCTTCCAATCCTATCGACGTCTTGCTATGAGGAGGCACCACCCCATCTTCGTCTAGATGAGATTGGATGAGAAATAGGAACTCGAATACGTGCCGCCTCCTAGGTCATTGTGCAATAATCCGATCCTCATTCCACAAGTACATAACCATCCCTTAAGTACGGATAGAAAATCCAACCACGATTAAGTGTTCAGACATATCTCATAGTCCGAATAATTCATTCCCATATCACTTGACCCTTAGAGATCAGAACTCCTCTCAACCTAGTAAAGTCAACATGATTTTTTGCAAAAATTTCTACAAAACCAAACGGCAATCCATACTTTCTCTGTCGAACGGCAATTCAGACTTTCTCTGTTGATCTTTCTTAGAATATCCTTTTTTGTCAAAGATTAAACCTTTTAAACAAATCATTTCATCACTATAACATCAAAATTGACCTGTTCTGTAATATCCGACGGAATTCTTACTCGCTGTTGTACTATTCGGATAATTTAATACTGTTGTAATCTTGCTGCATTTGTGAAATGAATATTGATGTTGGAATATAACATAATATACTTGAATAAAACGATCACTCGTATTATGTTTGAATTTTCAGTGTTGTAGAGATAAGTGCATATTGAACTATTAAAAACCTGAGCCTAACGTACGTTAATCGTAAGTCTTAGCGTACGCTATTTTGAGGCCTTTACGTAGCGGTGTGCACATTACGACGTAACTGGGCAATCTGTCGGATCCGATCTCAACTTTCGCCGTGGGGCGGGTGGGATTCGAATATCCGATTTTGGAACCAACCTAGTTGACCCACATTACGCACGTAATGCTTCTAGCGGTAACGCACGTAATGAAGTTCGTATTTCACCAAAGAACCTATGGATTTAGCTTACGACGTAACACCCGTTGTGTAGCGTACGTAACGAACTGTTGTTATAAAAAGACAACTTGTGTCTTTCATTTTGCACGACCAACCTCCGATTTTCACCCATATAATCATCCCCCTTCATCCCTAGAGCAAGTTTACCTTCTTCCTACTTGTGTTGGAGCTTTACATTTTGATTTTGGAGCTTGTTGATTGGAACTTGGAGACATTCTTGAAGCTTATATTGTGTTCTTGTGGTTTGGTGTATAGTTCTCCATCTCTCGAAGGTATGTTCTGCGATTTAACCCTATAATCTCGAATTTAATATGATAGTGATTAAGTATATTTCACCTAGTGATGAATTAATCAAAATAAACATGTTGTAGTTAAGCTTTCAACAACTTAATGATGAACATGATGATTAGAGGGTTTGTAATGGTGTGTTCTTGGTGTTTTAATATGGTAATGATCATGTTTAGTTTGACCACACTCTCCTTGCTAGACTTATAACACCATTGGTATAATAATCCTTGTTCCATTGTAATGTAAATGACTCATTGGAATAATTACCATAAATGTTTTAAGAAACCTTGTTGATCATTAGAAGAATGAAATAATCTTCTTGAACCTAGGCTAAGTGAATTCAGAGGTGTGTTGTTTGAATCCCTGTGTCGTTGGTAGAGTATAAGAGTGGTGCTAAACTTGAGATAATCTTCATAACCATGATATGGATTTACAACTAATTAACTCAACATAAGTAATTGTAAGTAGTGCAGATTTTACTTTTAATCACTTAAGATGTTCTTGATAAGATTAAAGGATAGGAGATTATTGTTTAAAACATTATGGAATGATTCTTGATCCAACAAACAATTGGTATCAGCTTGTAATCAATTGTGAGAATTGAATGGTATGGATAAAGTTCTTGAAGTAACACTTTAGAAGTTAAACTACTCAATCGGAAATTAAGATGTTATCTCGTGAAAATTCGGTGTAGATGATCATATAAATGTATTAATGAGCAAAATATACTTCATTCAAGGTTGATTGTTCGAGTACACAATATTAGTTGAGGACCGTTCGTTTGTTCCGACAAGAAGAGGACTATTCCCGTCTCCGTATTGAGGCAAGTTATCTTGCTTGGTTATAATGATGTGTGAATTCTTATGATGATTATGCATTTCGTGTATATGAAACACTTATGAACTTGGTCTTGTGATTTGATGTTGCTCTTAATGATGTCCCGTTTTTCATCATGGGATTGTATTCCCAAGTTCGTTACTTTTGGACCCTTGATATTGTTGATCTTGTTGTCATCTCGGTGAGTCCTCGATTCTTATGCGGATTTTGTGAAATTCTTGAATTCGTTGTCATGTTGCATCGTGACATATCCGGAGTCATATCTACGTTCCGATTGGATATTGTGTAGGATTTTTAGCCGGGCACATATATAGTCATGCGTGAATATTTTCCGTGAAAGGTTGTGCACACGAGACGTAGTTCGTTGAGGCTAATTAGGTACATTGTCCCACGTATATCCCGGATTCCGTATACGGGTGGACATGTGCACCGACACATATTCGGATCGGGCGTCTTGTGATGTCCTCTTGAGCCGTACTATCTTAGTCGCTCACAGTCCATTTTTATATGTGGATGTGTTCGACGTTTTGCGACTGAGCGTTCATACGCCCGAGGGGTATGTTCGTTAGTCGGGGCGTTATTCTTGAAATCTCTTATGCGTGAATTGTATACTATCTTGAGAATCATTTATCATGTATATCTGACCCTGTGTTGGGCGAAATACTTGTGTTGTATTTTAGGTCGTGGAAAAGGCAAGGCACGGGAAGATCAAGGTAATGACGAAGGGTTCGAAGGATACTAGTTCGGGGGCCCCAAGTCTTTCGTGTCCGGTCATGGTTGTACCGTGTAATGTTATTTTCCGCTTCATTTTAAGTTTAAGCAAATGTATTGTTATTTGAGGTATAATTCATCTCCATATGGATTATACTTACGTTCTGGATCCTGTGTGTAATAAGGCCGTAGGCCATACTGCTGTAAACTCCACATCGGAGTAAGTATTATGTTTTGTGGTTCGGTATCACATGTATTGTGTATTTAATCTTTACTTTAGATATCGCCTGGTGGATCCCAGCGTGGGGTCCACGGCACTGTAATGGCCGCCTTATCGGGGTGTTACAGAAGATGGTATCAGAGCGGTCGTTTTCTTTCTTTTTGAGTCTTTGTGTATTGAACTAGTATCAAGAGACCTTCGTGTCACGTGCGACCCGTGCGAGCGCCTGATCCTACGAGCCAAATGCGGTACGTATTTTATGGACCATGTATAAAATATTGACATGATATTGATCTCTGAATAGATCTCCTTGTTGATCTCGGCATTATAAGGGCTTGTGGCAGGAATTATCTGATTGATGATTCAAATAAAATTCTGGATTGATTATATGATTGAAATCATTCGACTCAAACGTCGACATGATATTTTGTGTGACCCTCGTAGTGATGATAACTCATTACGAACTGTTTTCTCGAATATGTAATTTCTTACTGCCATTAACTTAGCATGAATTCTGATTGGTATCATGAACTATGCTTATGATTATCATTGCAAATTGATTCTTTCAGTATGGAAAGAAATATGAGAGGCCGTGGCAGAGGGGGACGAGGCTGCGGAAGGGGCCGAATCCCGATACCGCGAGCCAACAGACGTGCGAACGCAGAGCATAGTTCCGCAGGCAGTGATTCGCCTTTTAGGGACCAATCACACCACAATGGACGCGAGGATGCTCGTGTCGATCCTTACACTGTAATGCAGGGCATGATGGCTCAGATGACCCAAATGGGTCAGTTAATGGAAACAATACAGAGAGCTGCTACCGACCAGCATCAGGGGCCACCTCCTATACATGGCGGGCCGGTGAATCGGATCATCAGTGACATCTCGCGCCAACAACCCCCGATTTTTGAAGGTTCCTCTGAGCCGGCCGATATCGTGCATTGGATCGAACACTTCGAGAAGTTGTTCGATATGGTAGACTGTCGATGAGAATCGCGTCTCCGTAGCAGCTTACTACTTGGGCAAGGGTGCCCACACTTGGTGGCTTTCGGTGAGGCCAGCTGATGGCGTATGTACTTGGGAAGAATTTAAAAATCTCATGCTAGATCGTTACTATCCAGGTCCTCTCCGCAAGGCCAAATTATCAGAATTTCTGAATCCGGAACCGTCCGAAGATGATGACGTACTATCTATCGCCGAGAAATTCCAGGCACTTCTCCCTTTTGCCGCGACGATTGTCCACACAAAAGCTGATAAGATCAAATACTTTCTCAAAAGGCTTAAACCCCGAATGAGAATGCAGCTGTTGAACCATCGTTGTGTGACCCTACCGGAGTTCATCGAGAAGGCTCTGGAGTACGAATTGACCGTGAAGGAAATTTCCAAGAAGCAACCGCAGTCTAACAACAAGAAATTTAGGAACCAGAACCAGTCAGAAAACAACCGGGGAGCATTCAAGAGACCCCAACCAGTGCCAAATCCTTCTGAACGGCAACCTACGGCATCGAAGCCAACCGGATCGCAACCTCGAGCGGTCAGCCTATCTGTTGTGTGCTATAATTGTGGAGACCCGGGACACATCAATTCGAAATGTCCTAGGCCAGCCGTGTCATGCCATACTTGTGGGAAGAACGGACATCGTGCTCGTTATTGTAGGAGTGGACTAGGACGTATTCCCGCAGCACCTCATGCTCCAGTACAATCTTCGGTTCAGGACCGTGTACCTCCATCCGCTTCTTATCAGACTACCGGGGCAAACAAAGGGACGGGACGTGGAAATCAAGCAGGTACATCAGTGCGGCTGCAAAACCTAGAGTTTATGAGATGAAGAGGGTCAAGATCCGGCCGCATGATTGCGGTACTCTCGAGATCCAATCTCGGCTGTCTCGTGTTCTTTTTGATCTTGGTGCTTCACACTCCTTTTTATCTACTTCTTTTTTGAGTCGTTTTCAACTAGACCATTATATCAATTGTGAACCCTATATAATTGGTCTACCCGATGGTAGAAGAATTGTTGGGAATCGTGAAGTTCGGGATCGCCGATTCGAATGAACGACCGTAAGTGGTTGTCAAACTTAATTGTGGTCGATTTACCTAAAGATGATGTGATATTGGGTATCGATTGGATGGACCGTCATGATGCTATAATTAGTGTCCGCAAGCGAACAGTAACCGTCACATCTGACGATGGTATTGAGTGTACCTTACAGGGTGATAATCCCAGCCGTTCCGGGAGAATCATCAGCGCTATGAAAACGGTGAAACTGCTTAATCAAGGATGTATTGGCTATTGGTGTTACATGACCAAGACTAAGAATCGACCAGTTGAATTGATCGATATTCCGGTAGTACGAGACTACCCAGACGTATTTCCAGATGAATTGCCAGGCTTACCTCCGCATCGTGATGTAGAGTTCAATATTGAGCTAGAGCCTGGTACGTCCCCGCTTTCAAAAGCACCTTATCGCATGGCTCCGACTGAGATGCAGGAGCTGAAGAGCCAACTTGAGGATTTGACCGAGAAGGGTTACATTAGACCTAGTGCGTCCCCTTGGGGAGCACCAGTACTATTTGTACGTAAGAAGGACGGATCTCTACGACTGTGTATTGACTATCGTGAGTTGAACAGGGTAACCATTAAGAACAAATACCCATTGCCGCGTATTGATGATTTATTGGATCAGCTTCAAGGGGCTGCTGTGTTTTCTAAGATCAACCTGAGGTCTGGTTACCATCAGTTGAGGATTCGTGAGTCTGATATTTCGAAGACCGCTTTTCGTACTCGCTATGGGCATTATGAGTTCGTAGTGACGCCTTTTGGACTGACGAATGCACCGGCAGTATTTATGGAGCTGATGAATCGAGTGTTTATTAATTATCTGGATCGCTTTGTAGTCGTTTTTATTGACGACATTCTGATCTATTCTCGTGACCATGAAGAGCACGAGCGTCATCTCCATCTAGTTCTCGAGGCGTTAAGGCGAGAGCAGCTTTATGGAAAATTTTCTAAATGTGAGTTCTGGATAAATGAAGTTATCTTTCTCGGGCATGTGATATCAGTTGATGGAGTGCGAGTAGACCCGCAGAAGACAGAAGCTATCCGAGACTGGTTACCACCAAAAAGCGTTAAGGAAGTACGCAGTTTCTTGGGACTAGCAGGTTATTACCGACGGTTCGTGGAGGGTTTTTCCAAAATTGCCCAACCAATGACTAATTTGTTGAGGAAGGATAAGAAATATTTATGGTCAGAGGCTTGTCAGCAGAGCTTTGATGAACTTAAGAGTCGGTTGATTTCGGCACCTATTTTAGTCCTACCGAAAGGAACAGAAGGGTTTGTAGTGTATAGTGATGCATCTAAACAGGGCCTTGGGTGTGTACTAATGCAAAACGGGAAGGTGATCTCCTATGCATCGAGACAGCTACGACCTTACGAGGTCAACTACCCCACCCATGATTTAGAACTCGCAGCAGTGGTGTTTGCTTTAAAAATCAAGGCCATTATCTCGTATGGAGTAACTGTCGATTTTCACTGATCACAAAAGCCTGAAATACATTTTTACTCAGAAGGAGTTAAACATGAGGCAAAGAAGGTGTCTAGAACTCATCAAAGACTACGATATCGAGATCCTTTATCATCCGGGCAAAGCAAATGTAGTTGCTGATGCTTTGAGCCGTAAGACAGTGCAGGAGCAGATGGTGAGCCGTTTGACAGCACAGAGAGAGTTGCAATTGGACCTTATGAGGCCAGAAATTGAAGTCTGGTTACAGCGTATTCAGGGACAACTTTGCACCCTTGAGATTTCATCATCTCTTAATGATATGATCAGATCGAGGCAAGTTACGGACCCATTCTTATCTCGAGTCCGGGATGAGGTAACCCAAGGGAAAGCCCCTGGATTCGTGATCCACGAGGATGGATTGATACGATTTAGAAATCGAGTTTGTATACCCGCTGACGAAGAGTTAAGGAACTCTATCATGAG
Source organism: Orobanche coerulescens (assembly GCA_033398695.1). Taxonomy (NCBI): domain Eukaryota; kingdom Viridiplantae; phylum Streptophyta; class Magnoliopsida; order Lamiales; family Orobanchaceae; genus Orobanche; species Orobanche coerulescens. Next base: position 107,096,777 of record CM065817.1, on the reverse strand, counting down.
AGAAGCCCATGCTACCCCGTACACTATTCACCCGGGATCTAGCAAGATGTATAAGGATTTGAAGCAGAATTATTGGTGGGGAAATATGAAACGTGAGGTTGCCGAGTTTGTTTCGAGATGTTTAACCTGTCAGCAGGTTAAGATTGAGCACCAAATGACCGCAGGAATGCTGAAACCGCTCCCGATTCCCGAGTGGAAATGGGAGGACATATCAATGGATTTTATTACTAGATTGCCGACGAGTCGTCGAGGAATGAATACGATTTGGGTGATTGTGGACCGTCTGACCAAATCAGCCCACTTCTTGGAGATTAAGGACGCGTGGGGTCCCGAGAGATTGGCCCAGCTGTTTATTAAGGAAATTGTGAGATTACACGGTACCCCCAAGAGTATTGTATCAGACCGTGACGGGCGATTCGTGTCACACTTCTGGAAGGCAGTTCATCGTGCGATGGGCACGTAGTTGAATTTTAGTACGGCTTTTCATCCACAGACCGATGGTCAGTCTGAGAGAACCATCCAGACTCTAGAGGACATGTTGAGAGCATGCGCTCTTGATTGGAAGGACGATTGGGAAGCCCAGCTGCCTTTGGTGGAATTCACTTATAATAACAATGGCACGCTCGATTCGATGGCACCGTATGAGGCATTATATGGCCGTCGGCCGTAGGTCCCCTTTGTGTTGGGACGAACTATCGTAATCTCTGGGTACGGAACCCGACATGTTATTAGCGGCTCGAGAGAAGATCACTTTGATTAGGAGCCGGTTGTTAACGGCTCGAGTCGACAAGTCTTATGCTGACCACCGTCGACGACCGCTTGAGTTCGAGGTTGGTGACCATGTGTTAATGAAGGTGTCACCTACCCGAGGAGTCTTTCGTTTTGGAAAACGAGGCAAGCTGAGTCCAAGGTATATCGGGCCGTTTGAGGTTTTGGAACGAGTAGGCGAATTGGCTTATCGCTTGGCTTTACCACCAGCCCTGAGCCGGATCCATAACGTGTTCCATGTCTCCCAGTTAAGGAAATACGTTGTCAATTCGAGTCATGTACTTCAGTTCGATGAGATTGATTTATCGGAGGATCATTCGTATGAGGAGCGCCCCGTACGAATACTTGAGAGGAGGATCAAACGACTGCGTAATAAGACGATTCCCCTACTAAAGGTTCAGTGGTCTCGACACGGGGTCGAGGAAGCCACGTGGGAGACGGAGAAAAGCATGCAAGAGAGGTATCCTGAATTGTTTACCCCTTAGTTTCGAGGACGAAACCCCTTTTTAAGGGGGGGAGTATGTAATATCCGACGGAATTCTTACTTGCTGTTGTACTATTCGGATAATTTAATACTGTTGTAATCTTGTTGCATTTGTGAAATAGACTTGAATAAAACGATCACTCGTATTATGTTTGAATTTTCAGTGTTGTAGAGATAAGTGCATATTGAACTATTAAAAACCTGAGCCTAACGTACGTTAATCGTAAGTCTTAGCGTATGCTATTTTGAGGCCTTTACGTACGTAACGGTGTGCCTGTTACGTACGTAACCAGTGCAATCGGATCCGATCTCAACTTTCGGCGCGTGGGGCCGGGTGGGATTCGAATATCTAATTTTTGGAGCCAACCTAGTTGACCCACATTACGTACGTAATGCTTCTAGCGGTAACGTACGTAATGAAGTTCGTATTTCAGTCCAGTAACCTATGGATTTAGCTTACGTACGTAACACCTGTTGTGTAGCGTACGTAACGAACTGTGTTGTTATAAAAAACACAACTTGTGTCTTTCATTTTGCACGACCAACCTCCGATTTTCACCCATATAATCATCCCCCTTCATCCCTAGAGCAAGTTTACCTTCTTCCTACTTGTGTTGGAGCTTTACATTTTGATTTTGGAGCTTGTTGATTGGAACTTGGAGACATTCTTGAAGCTTATATTGTGTTCTTGTGGTTTGGTGTATAGTTCTCCATCTCTGAAGGTATGTTCTGCGATTTAACCCTATAATCTCGAATTTAATATGATAGTGATTAAGTATATTTCACCTAGTGATGAATTAATCAAAATAAACATGTTGTAGTTAAGCTTTCAACAACTTAATGATGAACATGATGATTAGAGGGTTTGTAATGGTGTGTTCTTGGTGTTTTAATATGGTAATGATCATGTTTAGTTTGACCACACTCTCCTTGCTAGACTTATAACACCATTGGTATAATAATCCTTGTTCCATTGTAATGTAAATGACTCATTGGAATAATTACCATAAATGTTTTAAGAAACCTTGTTGATCATTAGAAGAATGAAATAATCTTCTTGAACCTAGGCTAAGTGAATTCAGAGGTGTGTTGTTTGAATCCCCATGTCAGTTGGTAGAGTATAAGAGTGGTGCTAAACTTGAGATAATCTTCATAACCATGATATGGATTTACAACTAATTAACTCAACATAAGTAATTGTAAGTAGTGCAGATTTTACTTTTAATCACTTAAGATGTTCTTGATAAGATTAAAGGATAGGAGATTATTGTTTAAAACATTATGGAATGATTCTTGATCCAACAAACAATTGGTATCAGCTTGTAATCAATTGTGAGAATTGAATGGTATGGATAAAGTTCTAGAAGTAACACTTTAGAAGTTAAACTACTCAATCGGAAATTAAGATGTTATCTCATGAAAATTCGGTGTAGATGATCATATAAACGTATTAATGAGCAAAATATACTTCATTCAAGGTTGATTGTTCGAGTACACAATATTAGTTGAGGACCGTTCGTTCGTTCCGACAAGAAGAGGACTATTCCCGTCTCCGTATTGAGGCAAGTTATCTTGCTTGGTTATAATGATGTGTGAATTCTTATGATGATTATGCATTTCGTGTATATGAAACACTTATGAACTTGGTCTTGTGATTTGATGTTGCTCTTAATGATGTCCCGTTTTTCATCATGGGATTGTATTCCCAAGTTCGTTACTTTTGGACCCTTGATATTGTTGATCTTGTTGTCATCTCGGTGAGTCCTCGATTCTTATGCGGATTTTGTGAAATTCTTGAATTCGTTGTCATGTTGCATCGTGACATATCCGGAGTCATATCTACGTTCCGATTGGATATTGTGTAGGATTTTTAGCCGGGCACATATATAGTCATGCGTGAATATTTTCCGTTAAAGGCTGTGCACACGAGACGTAGTTCGTTGAGGCTAATTAGGTACATTGTCCCACGTATATCCTGGATTCCGTATACGGGGTGGACATGTGCACTGACACATATTCGGATCGGGCGTACTGTGATGTCCCTCTTGAGCCGTACTATCTTAGTCGCTCACAGTCCATTTTTATATGTGGATGTCTTCGACGTTTTGCGACTGAGCGTTCATACGCCCGAGGGGTATGTTCGTTAGTTGGGGCGTTATTCTTGAAATCTCTTATGCGTGAATTGTATACTATCTTGAGAATCATTTATCATGTATATCTGACCCTGTGTTGGGCGAAATACTTGTGTTGTATTTTAGGTCGTGGAAAAGGCAAGGCACGGGAAGATCAAGGTGATGACGAAGGGTTCGAAGGATACTAGTTCGGGGGCCCCAAGTCTTTCGTGTCCGGTCATGGTTGTACCGTGTAATGTTATTTTCCGCTTCATTTTAAGTTTAAGCAAATGTATTGTTATTTGAGGTATAATTCATCTCCATATGGATTATACTTACATTCTGGATCCTGTGTGTAATAAGGCCGTAGGCCATACTGCTGTAAACTCCACATCGGAGTAAGTATTATGTTTTGTGGTTCGGTATCACATGTATTGTGTATTTAATCTTTACTTTAGATATCGCCTGGTGGATCCCAGCGTGGGGTCCACGGAACTGTAATGGCCGCCTTATCGGGGTGTTACATGTTCATCCCTTAAGACATGGTAGATGATTTCCATATCTATGTTTACCAATTTTTGATGTGCATTTATTTTCGACGTAAGATTACAGGTTATAGCATCATGAAGTCGTCGAATATTCAACCCAAAGTCAAAATTCTTGTAATACCCGGTTGTAATTCAGTAATTATCATTCATTAATTGTCACTCAGTAATTTTCAGTCATTATTAATCATTCATCATTCATATTCATTCATTGCATTCACCGTTCAGAATAATTTGCATCGTGTATCAGTTATTATTCGTCTTTCAACCCGGTTGGAGAGTCGGGTCGAGCGTATCATCAATGTCATCTTTGTAGTGGGCTGTATGTGAGGAGTAGCGCATGCTACGTACTCTCCTTAGCGCGCGCTAATTGAGTACAGGTAGCGCATGCTACCTCTCAGCATTAGCGCATGTTGGCCACTAAGTATACTGGATACAGTTTGGGAAATAGTTTAAACAACAAACTGTACGGATTTTAAATCTGAGTGCGTAGCGGAAGTCTTGGATACGATGAGTTCTTTGTGGATCTGACAACTAAATGTATAGAGTATACTTAATTAATCACAGTAATTAAAATAGTAAAAGCTGAAGGTAAATAACACAGTAATTAAAGTGGTTCGAGGTAAACCCCTCTACGTCCACTGGTCCTCCACACAGGAGTAAACAGTTTATTATAATTACTACATACACAACTACGTAATTATAACAACACACAATCAATATATCGTTCACACAGATTGATATAAAGATCTTAGCTTCAACCGTTCACACAGATTGGTTTTGAGCTAATGCTTTGACTTGCTTCTTCACACACGATTACAAGCTTCGTCTTCTTCAATGCAAATCCTTCACACGATTCGGAGAAGCACAGTTATTCGGTCCACCATGTTTGTTTGTTCAAAGTATAGAGCAGATGGTGAACAACAACTTTGACTTTAAGAGCTTTGGTGATGAAGTGTTGTTCGAATAGTGAGCCTTGTATATCTCTTTCGATCGAGTTGCGGTAAGTGGGAGATATGTTTTGCTCGATAATAATTTCGATAGCTTGGGTAATCGATCTTGACATCTTGATGTGATATATATAGTCTGAAATATATATCCGTTGAGATGTATCCGTTTAGTGAGATTCGTTCCAACGGGATTATAACACGATTCGGATTTAGCGGGATTTGAAGATCATTGTGACAGACGTATTTAAATACTTTATCCTTGAGTATTTAAATACTTTTTTATTCAACGGGACTTGACTTACGGAGATTCCTTCTTTGTCTGTTGTGAGTGTATGGAAGATAAGCGTATTTGAGTTTGAGACAGGTTTCCATACTTGGTCTTTTATAAGACTTCTTGCTGTACTGAAGGGCTTCACTATATGCTGATTCGAGGCAGGTCTTCGATACAGGATAATGCCTCAATGCTTCGATACAGTTTCCTTTACTGTATGCGGATTGGCATATATGTCAAAACCTCTTTATCAAATACCGTTCGATACAGGGATTGGATATCCCGGCTGTTTCGATACAGGGTTCTTGTTTTCCCAACAATTTCCTCCTTTTTGACAATTTGCCAAGACTAACTTTCTTAACTTTTCAAGTATTCTTGATGATGCCAAAACCTTCTTCATGAAGCGATCTTCTTCGATGTCTTCTGGCAGATTTCTTGGTCTTTCGTCAAAAGGTCTGTCTTATTCTAAATGATGAACTGCTCGCAGGCAAGTTCGATACAGTTAAGGATTTTTACAACTTAAGCTTATGATTGGCGCACAGGCACAATCTTACAAAGTATTCCAAGCTTACAACTGAAATCGTGAACTGTTCGTAGACTAGTTCGTACAGCTTTATTTTCAATCAAGTTTGTATACTTGAGTTTGTTAATCAAACAATTTAAGTAATCAGACATCAATGCAGTAGATTACGAGTTGTAATCTTTCAAGACACACAAACACTTTTATTGATAATCAAAATTGAGTACAAGGTTTGCTGTTTCGAAGGAAAAATTACAAAGACAAAAATAATATACAAGGATTTCAGCTCCTATAGTGATCTTCATGTCTCCACGGCTTTCTCCCTGGATCATTCTCGGTACCACGCCACCAGTTCTGTAGGGAATCGTTGCCTCGATCCTGGTATATAGCTCTTCCTTCATAGGATCGATCAAAGGCAAGAATCCAGTCTTCTGGATGGGTGATCCAGTCTCCTCTTCTGTGGTTGCTCTTCATATCAAGCTGGAGAGGGAGTTTTCCGTCTTCTAGCATCTTTGTGAATTTCTCTGCGGCCTCCGCTAAAGTCTTATAGCTCTTGAAGATGGCGGATTCCCTGACGAGTTTTGCGAAGTATCTCATCAGTTCGTTCTTCCTCCATTGCTTCACCTCATCGGCAGTAGGATGGCGGTTGGTCGGCAGACGAATTTCAGAAGGTCTCTGGATAAGAGTTTGCCACGGGACATTTGGATCATGAAATTCAGGTCGGGAGCATGAAATCTTAAAACTTTGGGATGAAGGGGCTAGCCTGTTTAACTCAGCAGTGATGCTGTCTTGAGCAGCCTCGAATTCCCTTTCTTGCTGTATCCTGATTCTCCTAGCAGCTTCTCTTGCCTCTTCCCCCTTTTTGGCTTCATCAAGACGTTCTAGGATCTCTAATGCAGCATCCTGTTTTGTCTCGATGTTAGACATTCTTTCCACAAGGGAGGAAAGCGTTTGCGACATGTCCTTGATGCATTTATCATGGGCGCGCAATTGAGAGCTGTTTTCTATCATGGCACATGCGGTCTTGGCTTCAGCTATTCATGTTTTGGTTGCTTCTTCCTTCAGGAGTTGCTCCTGCTTGTCTTCCATGATTTTCAGAGCTTGTTTGAACACTTCTGGCAAAATAACGAATTCCTCGACAACACGAGATACTTCATGTTGTAGAGTGGTCATTTCTTCTACGGCAGAAGTATGCATCCAATTTAATGCTTTCTTAACGGAAGACAGAGCATTCACTGCATCCTGGATGAATACAGTTTGAAGACCAAGTGCGCGCAGGCGCTCTTTCCTAGCGGCAGAAATAGGAGAATCTGGTTGAGCAAAGTCTTCAGCGCTGTTCAACCTCCTTACATTCACGGTTGGTCGTGAAGTAAGTTGGACATCCTCAGGTACGATACCGTCCTCGGATTCGACGGTTGAAGGGGCGGGAGCAGCTTGTTCTGGTTCGGCGACAGGGGGTTGAGTAGCTTCCTGTTGCGAAGTTTCTTCAGTAGACATGGATACAGGAGGGACTGAATCTTCCTGTTGTCTTTCAGGTACAACTTCTTGATCGCGTGAGCTCAGTGCTGCTCCAAAATTTCTTCAACTTCCTCAACTTGAGGGACTGATTCCTCTTCGTCGGGAATGTTTTCATGCTGTGGCGAAGGGGGATTGCTTCGAGTAGATGGCCCTTTGTCTCCTTTGGGTGGAGAGGCGTCTCTTGCTTAAGCCTCTTCACGACTCATCCTCAGACCAGCTTGAAAAGCATCGTCGTCTTCTGAGTCATTATCATCGTTGTCTTTTGGATAAGTGGGAGAGTCCTCTGACTTTTCTTTTCCTTTCCTCCTAGCGTCATATTTGTGCAGAAGATGGCTTTCAATTAGTTCCTTGCAGAAGGGATTGTCCCATCGGATCAGGGCTTCAATTTCCATTGAGTCCGTTACTTCTGAGACGAATCTTTCTTCTTGGCTCCAATCGCTCCAGTTGTACAATGTTTCGTACGGAGCTAGCCTGTAGCCTTTCCATTGCAAAAATCTTTCGTAGGCGTGTTCAATTTGAACAGAGAGAAGGGTCTGATTAATAATCGAGTCAGGAGAGGGACTGCGTACAACGTCTGGAGACGCTGTAGCGAGGGATTCCTGTACCGGTATGGGATCCTGTATGGAAGTGGGACTCCTTACAGGGGATGGTGCCCTGAAGGAAGATGAATCATGTACGGGTGTGGGATCCCGCAGAGGAGAAGTAGCTGTTGGCTCCAAATGGGCAGCCGACTCGCTAAATTCTTGTTCGTTGGCAGATGTCTCTTTATCCGTCCTAGCCGCCAAAGGCTCAGGATCTACTGTCGATACAGTAGGAGACACCTATTCCACAGGGGTTGGGCCCTGGGGTTCTTCGTCAGTGGGTTGAGCCACGGGGGAGACTACTTCGGTGGGCTTGGCAGATTTGACTTTCGAAAGCCTCCTAAGTCTCTTATTGGGCTTCTCACCAGCAGTGGGTTTCTTGCTGTGAGATCTCTTTCTCTTCTTTGAAGATTCCACTTCCTGGAACTTCAAGGATTCATCTCGTGGATTGGCGAAAACTGGCATACTTCCAGTTTTTGTATGGTTGCAGACCATGGTGGTTTGATTATACGCAGTAGGCTTGACGCCTCCTAGGTATATCCTGGGGTTATTCTTCTTAGCATCGGCGGATTGTGAGAGTCCGCATTTCGTCAGGATATTGTTTAACATCAAACCAAAAGGTCTCTTCTGGGTGGCCGGTTTGCACACCTCCTCTTGCAGGCGTTTCAGTATTATTTGGCACCAATTGACCTTTTCACAGGTCAGAATTGCCACCATCATCCTGAACCTCAGGTTGGTACACATTTCGAACGCACCGGTTCGATTCTCAATTATCCTGCAGCAAAAATCATGAAGATATACATATGAGAGACAAAATTTTTTCTTGTGACATGTAGTCTGAATCATGTCAACAACTTTGGAGCCTGTGAACAGTCCATAAAATTTAGTGATTAGCTCTTGAGACCCGAATGTCTCAAGTTGATCCATAGTCAAGCCATCAGCGGGTAGCCTGTAGATGTTCTGGAGCAGATCGTTATCAATACAGATCTCAACTCCCTGGATTGTAGCGGTGATGTCGGCAACATGACCTCCTTGGGCCAATGACAGAAAGTGTACGTCGGCGTTGAGGTAAAATTCCTCAACCAGATGTGCATCATACATATCAGCAGTCTGACTTCCAAAGCGATAAAGGCCTTGTTGACGAAGCCGAGTTATGATGTACTCCATGGGTTCTGCGTCGTTGGTTTCAGACAGAATGCGCTCAATGATAACAGATCTTGAAAAGATCCGGTCATCAATGATGTTAGCAGTTTTATTCAAAGCAGGAGAAGAAGTTTGTCCAGCCATTTGATGATTTCTTAAGAAAAAGTGCAAGAAAATAATCGAAATATGCAGTAAAATGCAGAAAAGTATGTAGGCTGTTTTTGCTTGAGAACTCTTGAATTTGCAGAAAGCGTAAAGAGTCTCTAATGACAGACTCAGTCCTTTTATAGTTGGGCGGCGAAATAGGGTTTTGCAGAGTACGAATGGTCAGATTTTAAGGGATGGGAACCGGTTTTTGAAATCAACGGTTAAGATGAACTGAGTGTAACTGGTACGCTAATCCATTAAAATGTTTAAAAAATGAGCGGGTCCCATTTCTGACATTTGTGTCACCTTAAATGCCTAAAACGGCGGTTTTAAAACAATAAACAATTTAAAACTTCGCGGCTTTTGAGATTCAGTTGTCCAGATGTCGTGTAAGGCATTTAATGTACATGACGTTTGACATAAAAACAGGGCACGTGGACAAAAATCATTCAAAAAGGAAATAATATGATATTATATATATACTGAATCGAAATCCTATTGTATGTGATGTTTCCGCGTCGATGCAGCGTTCCCCTTTAAAAGGTACGTATAGGTTTTAAATTCCATACAGCAACTTAAGGATTAATGCTGTATTCATGGGTCCGACAGTATTCCCCCTTAATTATTGCACACGTCAGCTGTAGGATTCATATGTCTTCGATCGATACAGTGCTGTATTGATGATTCTGAGTGTACAAATAATTAACGTTGGATACTGTATTCTTGGGTCTTACAACGTTCCCCCTCAATTTGTTGAGTAAAAATAGTAAATCACTTACAAGGAGTCTGGCTGTAGCATTCCCAATTCTTGTCTGAGCATGTTGAATCTTGCTGTGTCGAGCGGCTTGGTGAAGAGGTCGGCCAGCTGAACGTCTGTATGAACCTTTTCAATGCGAACATCCTTGTTCTCGACGTGATTCCTTATAAAGTTATGCTTCATGTTGATATGCTTAGTGCGCGAGTGCAGGACAGGATTGTGCGTGATTGCAATTGCACTCGTGCTATCACACATGATTGGAGTCTCTCTGGCATCGATTCCAAAGTCTGACAAGCATTGCCGCATCGAAGGATTCGCATACAAAGAACTACCCGGCTGACATAGTACTGATTCAGCCGTGGAAAGAGAATTTGCCAATTGCTTCTTACTGAACCAGGAAACGAGTCTAGGTCCAAGAAAGTGACAAGTTCCACTTGTACTCTTCCTATCTAGCTTGCAGCCTCCGAGATCCGAGTCGCTGTATCCAACTAAATCGAATCCGCCTTCCTTAGGATACCATAGTCCTGCATCGACTGTTCCTTTAACGTACTTCAGGATTCATTTAGCTGTATTGAAGTGTGATTCCTTAGGTGCAACTTGATATCTTGCACACACTCCAACAGCAAACTGGATATCGGGCCTGCTAGCCGTTAGGTACAGGAGCGAACCAATGAGCTTCCTGTAGAGTGATTGGTCAAACGGCTTTCCGGCTTCATCAGCACTAATTTGCACGGAAGTGCTCATGGGGGTTGGCGAGGATTTAGAAGTGTTCATTCCAAATTTGTTGAGAAGCTCCTTGCTGTATTTTTCTTGGTTGATGAAAATACCTGTAGGCATCTGCTTTACCTGCAAACCTAGAAAATAACTAAGTTCCCCCATCATACTCATTTCAAATTTACTTTGCATGAGATGAGAGAACCTTTGACATAGAGCAAGGTTAGTTGCACCAAAAATAATATCATCCACATAGATTTGCACCAAAATAAGGTCATCACCTTCCTGTATCTTGAACAAGGTCTTGTCCACAGCACCTTTCTCAAATCCGTTGTTGGTTAGACACTGGGACAGGGTTTCGTACCAGGCTCTAGGGGCTTGTTTAAGTCCATACAGCGCTTTCCTTAGCCTGTATACTAGGTCGATACCGTCTCTGTTGGCAAACCCTGGTGGTTGTTCAACATAAACTTCTTTTGAAAGATCTCCATTCACGAAAGCACTTTTGACGTCCATTTGGTATACAATAAAGCTCTTATGGGTGGCAAAGGCTAGAAATATCCTGATGGCTTCTAGTCTCGCTACAGGAGCGAAGGTTTCATCATAGTCTATGCCTTCTTCCTTACTATAGCCTTGTGCGACTAGTCTGGATTTATTCCTTATGATAAGTCCATTTCGATCCTTTTTGTTTCGAAATACCCATTTGGTTCCTATAACCGATTGATGTGTTGGTCTGGGTACAAGATACCATACATTGTTTCTTTCGAAACCGTTAAGCTCTTCTTCCATAGATGTTATCCAATGGGAATTATTAAGAGCGTCTATGGTCGAAACAGGTTCGGACTGGGCTAAGAATACAGCGATAGTGCACATATTGAGTCTTCTAAGCTCGGATTGAGATTTCCATTCAGGAAACTGTGATATCTCAGCATCAGATTCTACTTGTGCACAAAGTACATTTCCTTGTGTACTCTGTATTCTCCTACGGGTAGAAACACCAGCATTTATGATGATCAGCTCTTGCGGGTGATCTCTCAACCATCTTTGTTCGGGTTCTAATTCAGGATCCTGTACTGTATCGAAGGATTCTGTGGATACAGCTTCAGCTTGTACAGCGTCGGCTTCATCCACATTGATTCTTACAGCTGCAGGGTTGATTTCTAAATCAACGACAGGTTCTATGGGAGTTGGAGGATCCAAGATAGATAGATGGTGAATGTTCTGAGTGATATCATCTACTCCTGTAGGGTCATGGTGTGGTTCGTCAAACACTACATTAACTGATTCCTCAATCGTCAGCTTCCTTTTGTTAAAGATTCTGAAAGCTTTGCTGACGGAGGAGTATCCTACGAATATTCCTTCATCTGATTTCTCATCAAAGGTTCTAAGTTGGTCTTTCCCATTATTCAATACATAACACCTGCATCCAAAAATGTGGAAATACGAAACTAACGGAGTTTTGTTGTTCCATACCTCATATGCTGTTTTGTTGTGGTGTTTGTTGATGATACAGCGGTTTTGAGTGTAGCATGTTGTATTGGTTGCTTCACCCCAGAAACGCTGTGGCAATTTGCTTGCGGCAATCATTGTCCTTGTTGCTTGTTTCAACATCCTATTCTTTCGCTCGGCAACACCATTTTGTTGAGGTGTACGGGCAGCTGAGTATTCGTGCTGTATTCCATTCTCCGAACAGTATTGCTCTATAAAGCGGTTAGTAAATTCTGTACCTCTGTCGGAACGATTGCACACGATACTCGATGCCTTTTCATTTTGCAACTTTCTCAGGAGCTCGGGCAGCTTTGAAGTTGTTTCCTCCTTCTTTCTAAGAAAGATCGTCCAAGCATACCTGGAATAATCATCAACAACAACCATGCAGTATTTCTTACCTCCCAAACTTACTGGGTCTACAGGACCGTAGAGATCCATGTGTATCATTTCCAACACTCTTTGGGTTGAAAGGTAGGATTTGCTCTTCAGGGTTGACTTGATTTGCTTGTCTTTCTGACATGGTCCGCAGACGCTGTCCTTCTTGAATGACACATTTGGCAATCCTCTAACCATTCCCTGTCTTGAGAGCTTGTTGATTGTCTTGAAGTTGACGTCAGACATCCTCTTGTTCCATAACCAGCTAAGATCTGCAGTGCCTTTGGCAACAAAGCATGGAATTGAGGAGCTCATAGGCTTCCAGTCAGCAATATACATATTACCTGATCTGCTTCCTCTAAGCACGACTTCCTTGGTTTGGATGTTTTTGACTCTATAGCGATCTATATAGAACTTCACCGAGAACTGTTTATCACAGAACTGGCTAATACTAAGTAGATTATACTGTAAGCCTTCAACATATGCAACATCGGTGACTTTGAATTTCCCGACAAGTAGGTTTCCTTTCCCTCTTGTTCTTCCTTTAGATTTATCACCGAAGCGAACTTTTGGACCGCGACCTTCTACAAAATCTGATAGCTTGCTCCTATCTCCGGTCATGTGTCGAGAGCATCCACTATCAAAGTACCAGGTATCCTCCTCTAGAATGTCCTGTAACAAAAAGATTATGTAGATTTAGGTCCCCTTTGATTTTTGGGTCCATGATTGTTACTTCCTCTTGGTACCCAAGTTTTCCTGGCAGCAATTGGTTTACTGTAGGATATACTCGGTACAGTGTTGCGATATCTACGGGGGGCATATCCGTAGTTATTATAACCATGATAATTATTATGCACGAAAAATTCAGGGTTATTATTATTAATCCAGTACGAGTGCCGTCTTGGAGGTGGAGCCATTTTTTTAGGCCTAGCAGCTTGCCTTCTGGGTCTCCAGTTGGATTCCCAATGCTGTTGTTGATACTGAACCGGCATCTGCTGTCTCGAGGGATAACGGGGCTCCTGTATCCAATACCTCGGCGTCTTTGTCTTGATAAATCTTGCCCGTGCGGGCCTTTGGTGGTTGGATACAACCTTCCTTACGAGCAGTCATTGGCGCTGTTGATATGCTCGGGAGCATCTTTGTTGAGTGCGCCTCACGGGTTGGAACGACTTATGATTCCGTATGCGGAATAGGATTGCGGGGCGGATTAGCGACCTTCGGTTTTCTCGGTCTGACGGAGTTCCTTCACGGGACTAGGGATTTCTTCCGATTCTGGAATGTGTTCCACACTCTTGACGAACACTGTACTAGTTTTCCCTTTGTTTGAACATGAGTTGTATCCTAAGCCACTTTTATCATGAGCATTTTGCCCAGTGCTCAGAATTTCTTCCATTCTTTTGTACGATTTCTCGAACGATTTCAGAGTGGTCTCAAGTTCAGTTTCTCACTTTTCGAGAGTTGTGATTTTGGCTTGTAGTAGAACCAAATCATTTGTCTTGCTCTCGTTGTGAGTTTTAGCCTCACTTAGTTCATGAGCAAGTTGATGATTGCTCTCCATGAGTTTTTCAAAATCGACCTTGCTAGTTTCACAATCAAGAGACATATTTTCATAATTTATTTTCGGCAAGTCATTTTCATCTTTCAGCTCTAAATTAGTTAATTGAAGTTGTATATTCTCAGTTTTTAGTGTCTCATGGGCCTTTTAAATGTTTTTAAATTCATTCATCATGTTTTCAAAAGTATGAGATGCATTTGACGGAATAGCTGAGGTTGAACTTACCTCATCGTCGCTGTCTTCACCTTCTAGAATGTCTTTGGCCATAAAGCACATATATGCTTTATCATCGAACTCATCGTCAGATGAATCACTTTCAGTGACTACCTGAAGACATTCTGCTGATTTGGATGGTGTGGGGGAGGCTTCTGATTCTCCAATCAGGGCCTTGAGCTTGTCTTTCCAAGCACGTCTTCTTTCATCTCTCTCTTGTTGCTCGGCTTCCGGCAACCTTTGGACTTTGGGATGAGGACATTTATTTGCATAATGCCCTGGTTTCCTGCAATTATAACACAGGTTAGCATCACCAGATGATGTTTCGGTACTTACCTCGTGGACAGGTTTGGGCCTGTAGGGAGTCTTTCCAGACTGTTTGATGAACTTTTTGAATTTATGCATGAGAAGCGCCATTTCATCGAGACAGGATGTCGTCGTCACTGTCAGCATTCTTGTGACTAGGCTTCGACGAGCTGGGCATGCTGTGTCAACGGTTCGATACAGCGGCTAGAGCTGTGACCTTTGAAGGAGATTCTTCAGCTTTCTCTCTTCTGTCAATATCATACTCAAAATCATTGAGGTCAGAGAAGATATCAAAAGTAGATATTTCATTAAGATTACAAGATACACGCATAGCCGTGGTCTTAATGTCCCATCGGGATGGGAGAGATCTGAAAATTCTTAGATTCTTCTCCTTTTGGGTATAAATTTTGCCCAACGCTTCAAGTTCACCGACAATACCAGTGAATCTGAGGTCAAGTTCCTCAAGTGTCTCAGTTGGTTTCATTTCAAAAGATTCAAATTGCTGAGTCAGTTTTGAAATCTTGTTTTCTTTTGAGAGCTCAGTTCCCTCACAAATCAACTTGAGTTTATCCCAGATTTCTTTGGCTGTTTTGCATCTCTTTACCTTCGAGAACGTGCCTTTGTCAAGAGTGACAAATAACGCGTTCTTAGCTACGTTGTCAAGGTTTGCTCGCTTTCTTTCATCTGTGGTCCATTGCTCACGATCCTTCTCGAGCATCTCCGCATGGGCTTGGCCTTCAATCCTTGCGGATGTGTTCACCTTCATGATCTTGATAGGAGCATCCTGTATAACAAAAATCATCTCTTCCTGCATTGCTGCAAGATGAGCCTCCATTCTAATTCTCCAGTCATCAAATTCGTTAATAGAGAACATAGGAACTTTGTTAATCATAGAAGTATCTATGTGATACTACAGAAATGAAAGAGACTGTTTTGAAAATAAGTGATTTTGAATCTGATTCGGTTAAAAATACGACTGATTCTTTTTAGAATCAACCGCTCCGATACCACTTGTTGGCCACTAAGTATACTGGATACAGTTTGGGAAATAGTTCAAAACAACAAACTATACGGATTTTAAATCTGAGTGCGTAGCGTAAGTCTTGGATACAGTAGGTTGTTGTGGATACAGCAACTAAATGTATAGAGTATACTTAATTAATCACAGTAATTAAAACAGTAAAAGCTGAAGGTAAATAACACAGTAATTAAAGTGGTTCGAGGTAAACCCCTCTACGTCCATTGGTCCTCCACACAGGAGTAAAAAGTTTATTATAATTACTACGTACACAACTACGTAATTATAACAACACACAATCAATATATCGTTCACACAGATTGATATAAAGATCTTAGCTTCAACCGTTCACACAGACTGGTTTTGAGCTAATGCTTTGACTTGATTTTCACACACAGTTCTGAAGCTTCGTCTTCTTCAATGCAAATCCTTCACACACAGTTCCGGAGAAGCACAGATTGTTCAGTCCACACAGGGCTGTTTGTTCAAAGTATAGAACAGATGGTGAACAACAACTTTGACTTTAAGAGCTTTCAGCTGATGAAGTGTTGTGCAGAATAGTGAGCACTGTGTATCTCTTTTGATCTGAGTTGTAGTAAGCTTTGGAGATATGTTTTGCTCTAATAATAATTTCGATAGCTTGGGTAACTGATCTTCAGCATCTTGATGTGATATATATAGTCTCTGAAATATATATCCGTTGAGATGTATCCGTTTGAGTGAGATTCCGTTCCAACGGGATTATAACACGATTCCGGATTTAGCGGGATTTGAAGATCTGTTGACAGACAGTATTTAAATACTTTATCCTTGAGTATTTAAATACTTCTTTATTCAACGAGACTTGACTTCTGGAGATTCCTTCTTTGTCCTGTTGTGAGCTGTATGGAAGATAATTGTATTTGAGTTTCGAGACAGTTTCCATGCTTGGTCTTTTATAAGACTTCTTGCTGTACTGAAGGGATTCACTATATGCTGATTCGAGGCAGGTCTTCGATACAGGATAATGCCTCAACGCTTCGATACAGTTTCCTTTACTGTATGCAGATTGGCATATATGTCAAAACCTCTTTATCAAATACCGTTCGATACAGGGATTGGATATCCCGGCTGTTTCGATATAGGGTACTTTTTTTCCCAACATCGCACGATATGGTGGTTCAGGCTGACAGTCCAGAAGGCACTGGACTGCAGTCGAGTTGTAGTAGCACACGCTACGAATGGTAAGTAGCGCGCGCTAGTAGTTTGGGGTAGCGCACGCTATGCAATCGGTGTAGCGCGCGCTAAGGTCGATCAGGCAGAGTCCAGTGGGTACTGGACTGAATTGGAATAATTCATAGCGCACGCTATGAGTAGATATTAGCGTACGCTAATGGTGTAGTAGCGCACGCTGAGTTTTGGGTTAACGCACACTATCGGGAAGGCATTAGCGCACGCTACCAAGTTCGTAGCGTACGCTAACGAGGCAGTCAGAGCTCACTGGACTATTCGGTTAACTCGCTAGCGCATGCTAAATATTAGGGCTTAGCGTGCACAAAACTGGAACAGTATAAATAGGACAGTCAGCCCAGGTTTCGTTATTTCTCACTTCTCATTTCGTTTTTGGGCATTTTCGGGCGATTTCGGACGATTTGGAGAGATCTCTTCAAGCAGCATCCACCTATAAACATCTCCAAGCTTATAATCCGGATTAATCATCATTCCATCCTCTCCAATACATCAAATCAAGATAAATATTTCTTGGATCTAGAATTTCAGATTTTGAATGTTTTCCTTCCGGTCTCTTCGTGTAAGCTTGGTTTTAAGTTGAATATGTTAGGTATGGATTATCTACCTTGTAAATGTATTCCTACAGATTTATTGGCATATATTTCGGATTTCATGAATGTTAGGGTTTGATTCAAGAACACTTTAGAGTTGACTTTGATATTTTGGGGGTTTTTGATTAGATGTTGTCGTTAACTCGTTTTGTGGATTCATATGGGATTATCATCATTGAAGGTGTTTTGTTGGATTTTATTACTCACTTGGAGTTTGGTTTCATTATTTTTGGGGTTGGTGTAACCAAAGGGAAGAACATTTACAAAGTATTCGTTAGAATGCCCCAATGAGTATGATTATTGTTGTATCGACGTTTGAGTTGGTTATTATCGTGCTTGATGCGTATATTGAGCGTTTGTTGGCAATATGTTATTCAAGGTTGTTCAAGCGACCAGTATTTTTCCTTAGAACGATTATTCGAGAGAGGATGTTTCATCACCGGTATTGAGGTAAGTTAATTCTTACTCGGTTAAAGGGATTTTCATTCCGTATGTTGTTGTTCATTCATTCATGTAATTCACTCATAATATATCATTCATGTCGAGACTTGTAATTATCAATTAATCATTCAATTCACAAGGAACGACGGTTCCAATCATTTCAATGAGCTACCATTCATTTCATTGTTATTTCATCTCGGTGAGTCATTCTTGACCCTTGTCGGATTATTATTCATTAATGTTCATTGGTCACTTTTGTCCTTGTGGCCTTCTGGGTTCATATTATGTGGCCGGGTGGGGATTTATGGAATTTTTAGTCGGGCACTTGATAGTCATGTGATCGGGTTCACCGATATAATGGACTGTGCACACGGTAACGTACCTCCGTGAGACTAATTAGGCACAAGGGCGGGTGTGTCCGGACACTCGTCTTGTGCACTTGCATATACCATTATGGGCGTAGTATGGTACCCCTCTTCAGCTAGATTTCATAACTAAGATATATGATTGTTGCATATTGTTCAACTCTTGAGGATTGTTGTTCTGTGTAACTCACCCCGTTGGGGGATGTTGTTTTCAGGTCATGGCAAGGCTAAAGCACGGGAAGAGAACGTTGACGGCGAGGAGTCCCAGTGATACTAGTAGGGGGCCCCAGTCCTTTTCAATCATTCATGTTCCTTCATTTTTATTCCGCTGCAGATTTCCGTTTGGATATTCGTTTTCATTTAGTGTTGTATATTTTATCTTCATATAAAATATACATGTATTCCGTATTTTTTCTAGGTGTGTTGTACTTGAAACTTCTCATTGGAGTAATTAATGATATAATGTGGTTTAGTACTATAATTATATTATTTAAGTCATTAATGTTCATTCGCCTGGTGGGTCCCAGTTGGGGGTCCATGGCACTGTAATATCCGCCTGATTTGGGGTGTTACAGAGTTGGTATCGGAGCGTGGTTTTGAATACTACCTTCCGAGTCATGTCTCATTTGAAATCATCATTCATCGGACTAGTATCATTGGACTTTTGCATCACG
Organism: Orobanche coerulescens; assembly: GCA_033398695.1. Lineage (NCBI taxonomy): Eukaryota > Viridiplantae > Streptophyta > Magnoliopsida > Lamiales > Orobanchaceae > Orobanche > Orobanche coerulescens. The sequence goes on along the minus strand of CM065817.1, from coordinate 107,078,016 downwards.
TGTGACCTGTGCAAGATCCGAGCCCCTCAGACCAAAGAACAGTAAGATTTCTGACGCTATGGTATAATTTCTGGCAATAAGAATCACTCATTCATCATTCAACAATCAACAATCCTCAATCATCATTTTCATTTTTGATCATGTCGATCATGTTAACTCATTCATCACTCAGTTCATTTCATTGCTCAGTTGATGATCCTAAGGATCGTATCATTAATCTTGTTAACTGTTCAAGATAATCATTTCAAGAATTTCATTAGATAATCATGTCACCTCAGTTGATCATTCATGTAATCATTGTATCAGATTGCGTACACTCATTATTATCATTTCATGACGTAATCATAATGCGGTATTCATGCGAGATCTATAACCATCATGTGACTTTACTACTTCAGTATAGAGAGAGCTGGCAGAGGACGTGGGGGAAGAGGCCGCGGTGCGGGCCAAAACCCAAGAGCTCGTGTGAATACACGCGCGAATGCGAGGAATAATGCAAATTCATCAAGCAGCGACGCTGCCACTCATTAACCCAGAAATGATCATTCACTGTCAGGGAGTTGTACCCAGGACACAGCTCAATCAGAAGGTGTTCGGGTTGATCCCCTCGCTTTTATGCACGGTATGATGTCCCATATGACACAGATGGCACATCTCATGGAGACGATTCAGAACTCAACCGCCCAGAATAAGCAGGCTCCTCCGCCGCCACCTCAGGGGCAAGAGAGGAGTGTGAGCAGTATTATTGGCGACATCTCTCGCCAAAGACCACCTACTTTTGAGGGCTCGTCTGAGCCGGCGGATATAGTTCACTGTCTTGAGCATTTCGAGAAGTTGTTTGCTATGGTGGAGTGTCCCGAAGGGCACAAAGTTTCAGTCGCGGCTTACTATCTAGGTAAGAGCGCTCACTCTTGGTGGATATCGTTGAAGCCCACCGACGGATCTTGTACTTGGGATCAATTCAAGATTCTCATGATGGAGAGGTATTATCCGGCCTCACTCAGAGAGGCCAAGTTATCAGAATTACTCATTCCAGAGCCCTCAGTGGACGATGATGTTCTCTCCATCGCCGAGAAATTTCAGGAACTTCTTCCTTTCGCCTCATCTATTATTCACTCTAAGGCGGACAAGATCAAGTATTTCAGCAAGAGGTTTAAACCTCGTATGTGGATGCAATTGCTTAATCACAATTGCACTACTCTGGCCGAATTCATAGAGAAAGCTCTTACTTATGAGCTTACTGCTAAGCAGCAACCTTCATCTGCTAGCAAGAAATCAAAGAATCGTAATCAGTCTGAAGGTAGTCAGGCAACCTTCAAGAAGCCTCGTGCGGACCCTACTTTTTCTGAGCGACCTCCTATGACGCCTAGAGCCGCGGAATCTCAGTCTCGAGCGGACAGTTCGGCCATCACCTATTTCAACTGTGAAGAACAGGGTCATTTCAGCACCAAGTGTCCGAGGCAGACTATCACGTGCCATAACTGTGGGATTGCTGGGCATAAGGCCCGTTTTTGCCGAAAAGACTCTAAACCTACTCCGGCAATATCTCAGGACTGAGACAGTCAGTGTTTCAGAATCAGGCCACTCAGTCTGCGCCGTTCAAGACGATGGGAGCAAACAAAGGCGGAGCCAAAAGCTATCAGACGGGAGCGTCCGGTTCAGGGGTCGGCAAGCCGTGAATTTATGAGATGAAGAAGGCCGACGATCCGGAGGCCCGGATGATCTTAGGTACACTCGTAATTCTATCTCAACCTGTGTGTACCCTTTTTAATACTGGTGCATCGCATTCATTTATTTCCGAGTCATGCTTGAGTAGACTTCATCTGGATAGTGCTACTAGTTGTGAACCTTTTATCATTGGTCTACTTGACGGTAGAAGAATTATTGGGGATCGTGAGATTGAGAATTGTCCGATTCAGCTTAATGGCCGTGTTTGGTTGGCAAACCTGATCGTAGTAGATTTACCGAGAGATGATGTTATCTTGGGTATTGATTGGATAGATTTTCACGATGCCATCAATAGTGTCCGCAAGCGTATGGTCACTATCATTTCAGACGATGGAGTCGAATGTGTATTCCAGGGAGGTAATCCCAGCTGTCCCGGTAGAGTCATTAATATGATGAAAGCAGTGAAATTACTCAGTCAGGGGTGTGTTGGTTATTAGTGCTATATGACCAAGACCGAGAAATCATCAATAATGTTGGAGGATATTCCGGTAGTGAGAGAATATGCCGATGTATTTCCAGACGAGTTACCTAGTTTCCTCCACAAAGAGATGTCGACTTCACAGTAGAGTTGGAGGCTGGTACATCCCCAATATCAAAGGCACCGTATCGGATGGCCCCGACAGAAATGCAAGAACTGAAGAATCAATTGGAGGATTTGACCGAGAAAGGTTATATCCGACCAAGTGCGTCCCCGTGGGGAGCACCTGTGTTATTTGTCAAGAAGAAGGATGGTTCGTTTCGCTTGTGTATTGATTACTGGGAATTGAACAGGGTGACGATCAAGAATAAATATCCCCTACCCCGCATCGATGATATTTTAGATCAACTTCAGGGAGCTTCAGTATTTTCCAAGATCGATTTAAGATCTGGGTATCATCAGTTGCGAATTTGAGAGTTGGATATTACTAGAATGGCGTTTCGAACACACTATGGTCATTATGAGTTTGTGGTAATGCCGTTTGGGTTAACTAATGCACATGCGGTGTTCATGGACTTAATGAATTGGGTTTTCATCAACTATTTGGATCTGTTCGTGGTTGTCTTCATTGATGACATTTTGATTTATTCTCGTGACCGAGAGGAGCATGAATTTCACCTTCATCAGGTTCTCGAAGTGTTGAGATGTGAGCAACTTTATGGGATGTTTTCCAAATGTGAGTTTTGGATGTCCGAAGTGACGTTTCTCGAACATGTGATTTCATCAGACGGAGTATGCGTTGACCCTCAGAAGACAGAGGCTATCCGAGATTGGCCACCTCCGAAGAATGTTAAGAAAATCCGAAGCTTTCTCGGATTAACTGGTTACTATCGGTGATTTGTGGAAGGGTTTTCTAAAATCGCTCAACCCATGACGAACCTATTGCGGAAGGATAAGAGATAAGAGTGGTCCAATGTGTGTCAACAGAGTTTTGAGGAACTCAACAGCCGATTAATTTCAGCACCTGTGCTTTCTTTGCCACAAGGGACGGAAGGATTTGTGGTTTATAGTGACACATCCGGACACGGTCTTGGATGTGTATTAATGTAGAACGGGGAAGTTATTTCCTATGCTTCACGGAAACTGAGACCTTATGAGGTCAACTATCCGACCCACGACCTAGAGTTAGCGGCCGTGGTATTCGTGTTGAAGATTTGGCGTCATTATCTTTAAGGCGTCACTTGTCAGAACTAATCAAAGATTATGATATTGAGATACTATACCACCCGGGCAAGGCGAATGTTGTCGCCGACGCCTTGAGTCGTAAGTCCATTCTGGAGAAAATGCTTGCTCGTTTGACTATTCAGAAGGAACTTCAACAGGAATTCCTAAGATCCGAGGTCGAGGTTTGGTTACAATGAGTACAAGGGCAACTTTGTACGTTAGAAATTTCATCGCCACTTGAGGAGGCGATCAGAGTGAATCAGGGTTCGGACCCATATTTGTTGCGCATTCGAGATGATTTGACTCAGGGGAAAGCCCCTAGATTTGTGGTCCACGAGGATGGACTTTTGCGATTTAAGAACCGGTTATGCGTTCCGACGAATGACGAGTTGAAAAACTCGATTTTGAGAAAAGCTCATGCTACCCCTTATTCCATTTATCCGGGGTCTAGCAAGATGTACAAGAACTTGAAACAGAATTACTGATGGAGTAATATGAACCGAGAAGTCGCAGAATTTGTTTCAAGATAGAACATCAGCGACCGACGGGTATGCTGAAACCTCTCCTTATCCCAGAGTGAAAGTGGGAAGATATTTGTATGGATTTCATCACGAGTTTGCCGACGAGTCTTCGTGGCATGAATACAATTTGGGTAATTGTGGACTATTTAACTAAGTGAGCTCATTTTCTTGAGATTAAGAATACGTGGGGTCCCGAGAGACTTGTCCAGTTGTTCATCAAAGAGATAGTGAGACTACACAGTACTCCTAAGAGTATCGTTTCTGATCCTCATGGGCGATTCGTGTCGCATTTTTGGAAATCAGTTCATTGTGCAATGGGAACTCAGCTGAATCTCAACATATCTTTTCATCACCAGTCCGATGGACAATCAGAGAGGACTATTCAGACGTTGGAGGACATGTTGAGAGCATGTGTCCTTGATTGGAAAGATGATTGGGAAGCCCAACTACCGTTGATTGAGTTCACGTACAATAAAAGTTGGCATGCTTCAATTAACATGGCACCTTATGAGGCCATGTACGGTCGTCGTTGTCGATCTCCTTTGTGTTGGGATGACTTATCAGAATCAATCGGCACCGAGCCCGATATGCTTATTGCCGCCCGTGAGAAGGTAGCTTTGATAAGAAGTCGTTTGTTGACTGCTCAGAGTCGACAGAAATAATATGCAGATAATAACGTGTGACTGAATCAAGTATGAGTCGTGTTCGAGTATACTGGTCCCACCAATATACTTATAACTATGCTATCAAGACATACACATGCCCTAGCATCAGTTATAGAAGTGTTACTCAAAACTTAATGCCCAATTAAGTTTATCGACTGGCGAACGGTTTACGTAAATAAACTTTAAACACTTCCAGTGCATTTTCTCTTATCCGATAACGAGAATGGAATGTTCGCTCTTATTTACATGGACTTATCTTCAATGTTTACCAAATCAAGAATGCAATTGAAATACAATAAACAGTGAATGAATCATATAACCTTTTATTGATAATTCCATAATTACAAGTACAATGCCCCTTCTCTCTCATCCCATGAGTGGCATTCGAGGGCATATTCCTAACAGACAAAGGGACATTCTCCAAGATAAAGAGATACAAGACAGCCAAAGAAATCTGGGAGAAACTCAAGTTAATTTGTGAGGGAACTGATTTCTCAAAAGAAAACAAATTTCAAAATTCACTGAGCAGTTTGAATACTTTGAAATGAAACAACTGAAAGATTGAGGAACTTGACCTAAGATTTACCGGCATTGTCAGTGAACTTGAAGGTTTGGGCAAAGTGTATACCCAAATGGAGAAGAATCTCAAAATATTTAGATCACTCCCTGCTCAATGGGACATTAAGACCACAGCTAGCATGTGTCTTGCAATTTAAATGACATATCCACTTTTGACCGCTTCTTTGACCTTAAATATTTTGAGTATAACATTCACGGGAGAGAAAAAGCTGGAGAGTCCCCTATAAAGACTACAACACTGGCTACTCTATCCGACAGGAGACACAACTCTGCCCCAATCACATCCAAATCCGCTAACAGCGATAATAACTTCCTGTCACAAGATGAAATGGCATCATGCACAAATTTCGGAGACTCATTAAGAAATCCAGAAAGGATCCTTACAGGCCCAAACCCTTCAACGAGGTAAGTTCTGATTCACCATCATCTGAAAACCCTAATCTATGTTATAACTGTAGGAAACCAAGACAATATGTGTGGATGTCCTCATCCTAAAGTCCAGAAGCTGCCAGAAGTTGAGCAACATGAGAAGAATGAGAAAAGATGTGTCTGGAGAGATAAGCTCAATGCATTGATCGGAGAATCAGAAGCCATACCCACACCCATCAAAATAAAGTAATGCCTATAGGCTATCACCGATAGTGACTCCTCTGATGATGAAATAGAAGATAAAGCCTACATGTACTTTATGGCAAAGGAAGAGGAAGATGATAACAATGATGACGAGGTAAGCTCATCGTCAGCTAATCTTATAAATGCATCACATACCTTTGAAAGTATTATGAATGAGTTTAGAACCATTCAAAAAGCACATGCGATGCTTAAACAAGAAAACCTACATCTATATCTTTCAAATCTAGAGTTGAAGGATGAAAATGACCTGCTGAATAACACTTATGAAAATATGTCTTTGGGTTGCGAAAATAGCAAGGTCACTCATGAAAACTCATAGAAATCAATCATCAACTTGCAACTGAGCTAGGCGAGGTAAAATCTCAAAACTAATGCAAGACAAATGATTATGCTTTACTAGAATATAAGATACAGCTTCTCGAGAAAAGAGAAGGAGAACTCAAGACCATCCTCAAATCATTAGAGAATTCATATAGGAGGATAGAAAAACATCCTAAGCACTGGACAACATGTATATGACAAACATGGCTTGGAAACGACTCGTTCTCCAACAAAGGCAAAACTAGTATGGTGTATGTCAAAGGAGTGGAACCTGTCACTAAAGCCAAGGAAGTTCCAAAGGTTGATCCGGTTGAGAAAGGAAAGGCTACATCTATCCCTTCATAAAAACCAAAGGCTGCCATTCCGCCACCTAGCTTTTATCATAAGCAGCGGAAAACACAGCCTCACAAATCTGTAAGGCATAATGCTTATTGTAAAAAGTATGCCCCAACATCATCAGCAGAAAAGAAGGAAGATTGTACCCATGTGCCAACAGCAACATACATCTTAGTGCTACCGACAATACAATGCTCCTAAATACTGGGTACAAGAACCCAATTATATTTCTCATAAAAAGGTCGTCGCTCAGTTCTACCAATAGCAAGTCCGGGAATCTAACTGGAAACCTATAAGGCAGGCTACAAGACAGAAAGATACGGTTCATCGCAACATTAAGGAGATGTCACCAAGCTAACATATTATGTAGAAGATTGTGGTCCAAAGGTACGATTTGGTGACAAATCAAAAATGAAGAACAAGAGGGAAAGGAACCCTGTTTGTGGGAAAATTCAAGTTCACGACGTAGCCTACGTAGAAGGACTGCAGTACAATCTTCTTAGTATTATCCAGTTCTGTGACAAACAGTTCCCGGTCAAATTCTATGTATATCACTGTAGGGTGAAAGACATAAAGACTAAAAAAAATAGTTCTCACAAGAAGCCGGTCAGGTAACATATAATGGTGACTGGAAACCCACTAGTAATGTAACTCCTTGTTTTGTTGCCAAAGGCACTTCAAATCAAAGCTGGCTATGGAACAAAAGGATGTCTCACATCAACTCTAAGACCATTAACAAATTAGCCCGATAGGTAAAGGTCGGAGGCTTGCCCGATGTTTCATTTCATAAGAACAACGTCTACGGACCCTGTCAGAGAGGCACGCAAGTCAAGTCATCTCTGAAGAGTAAATCTTATCTATCAACCCACAGGGCCCTGGACATACTACATATGGATCTTTATGGATCAGTAGACCCTCTCAACCAAGGAGGTAAGAAATATTATCTTATTATCGTTGATGATATTTTGAGGTACACATGGGCTATCTTCCTAAGAAATAAGAAAGATAAAACTACAAAGTTTCCGGAACACCTAAAAAGCTTCAAAATGAGAAAGAACCGAGCATTGTATCCATTTATTACGACAGAGACACAAATTTAACTAACCGCTTCGTAGAGCAGTACTGTGTGGACAATGTCATACACATGAATATTCAGCAGCCCGTACTCTTCAACGAAATGGTGTTGCTGAGAGAAAGAATAGGAAACACTGAAGAAAACAACGGGAACTATGATTGCTGCAAGCAAGTCACCACAACATTTCTGTGGAGAAGCACCAAATACAACGTGTTATACATAAAATCGAAGTATCATCAACAAGCACCACAACAAAACCGTATATGAGGTATGGAATAATAAAACTCCTATGGTTACGTATTTTCACATTTTTGGATGTAGGTGTTACGTTCTTAACAATGGGAAGGATCAACTCAAGACATCTGATGAGAAATCAGATAAAGATATATTCGTTGGAACTCCTCTATCAATAAAGAATTTAAGATTTTCAATAAAATAGAAACTGACAATAGAGGAGTTAGTCATTAAGGTCTTCGATGAACCCCATTTCGACCCTACATGATTAGAAAACCTAAACCAAGCTGTCGAGACGTTATCTCTTGAGTAAATTCCACAGACTCATGAAGAACCTGATGCAATCTAGAAATTAACTCTGCTGCTGTAAGAACATATAAAGTAGTCGAAGCTAATGTTGTGGAAGTTGAAGCTGAACCTACAGCCTAATAAGACACAGTAAGGGATGCTAAATTAGAACCCGATATGGGATAGTTAAGAGATCATCCTTAGGAGTTCATAATTGGTGATATTGATGCTGGTGTTTCCACCAAAAGAAGAATACAAAGTACACAAGGAACTGTACTCTGTGCATAAAAGGATACAAAATCCAGATCTGAGCAGCCGCCATTCCCTGTATGGATGTCTAAAGTTGAACTTAGGAGACTTGCCATGTGCGCACTAGCCGTATTCTTAGGTCAGTATGAACCTGTTTCTACCGTTGAAGCTCTCAATAATTCTCAATGGATCTCATCTATGGAAGAAGAGCTTAATGGGTTTGGAAAAGGAATAATGTTTGGTATCTAGTCCCCATACTAACCCACCAAGCTGTAATTGGAACCAAGTGGGCATTTCGAAACAAGAAGGGTGAAAATGGCCTTTTCATAAGGAATAAATCCAGACTAGTTGCCCAAGGTTACAAATTGGAATGAAGCATAGACTATGATGTAACATTTGCCCTTGTAGACAGACTAGAAGCCATTCGGATATTCCTAGCTTTTGCGAATTTTAAGAAATTCATTATGTATCAAATGGATGTTAAGAGCGCATTTCTTAATATAGCCTAGCTGAAGAAGTGTATGTTGAGCAACCAAAAGAGTTTTCCAACACATAGGAAGGAGATTTTGTATACATGATAAGAAAAGCGCTGCATGGTCTTAAGCAAGCACCCAGGGCATGGTATGAAACCCTGTCACTTTATCTTAGCAATAGTGGATTTGAGAAAGGTGTTGTCGACAAAACTCTTTTCAAAATCCATGAAGGTGATGATCCCCTTATGGTACAAATCTATGTAGATGATATTATTTTTGGTTCAACTAACCTTGATCTATGTAAGAAGTTCTCTCACCTCATGCAAATTAAATTTGCAATGAGTATGATTGGAGAACTTAAATATTTCTTAGGGTTGCAGATTAAACTACTACCTACAGGCATATTCATCAACCAGGGAAAATACAACAAGAATCTGCTCAACAAGTTCGGGATGAACACTTCAAAGTCTTCATCCATCCCCCATGAGTACTTCTAGACATATAAGTGCTTACTAAGCTAGAAATCCAGTGAACCAATCACTCTATATGAAGCTTATAGGCTCACTCCTGTACCTAACAACTAGCAGGCCCAATATCCAGCTTGCTGTAGGAGTGTATGCTCGATATCAGATAGCACCTAAAGAGAAACCCTTCACCACAGCCAAATGAATCCTTAAGTATGTCAAAAGAACAATCAATGTAGGAATGTTGTATCCTAAGGAATGAGGATTCGATTTGGTAGGATACATCCAAAGCTACAGGACTATGGAATCGAGGGGACGCGAAACTCCAATAATGTGCAACAGCAAAAGTGCAATCGCAATCACGTTCCTGTATCACACTCGAGGATCAAGCACATTAATATGAAGCATCACTTCATCAGGAATCATGTGGACAATAAAGATATTGGAACGAGAAAATTCATACACATATCGAAATAGCAAACTTCTTTACAAAGCCTCTAAGCATAATAAGGTTCTGTATGCTACATCAGGAATTGGGAATGCTACAGCTCGACTAAACTCTTCACCGGTGAATCCAAGGCGTCAGACATTCATTTGTGTTCCCACAAGAAAAGTTCCCCTTGCCCCTACTTTTATCTGCATGAATTCTGTTGTCGGGTTGTGGAGAACCAAATCGGAGCATGCGAGAGTGCACAAACTAGACATTCCGCATGATGGTGGCCATCCTGAGTGGGAGAAGGTGAACTACTGTCAAATTTTAATGAAGCGCCTACAAGAGGAGGATTCTAAGTCAGATTCAGAAAGGAAGTCCTTCGACCTGATTCTGAACTCTATGTTGACTTGTTGTGGCATATGGTAATCTCTTGCAGCCAAGAAGATATTGATTGGGAAACTCTTAGGTGCTTCCAATCCCACCTTGTACAACAAAGCAAGTCTGCTTGCCTATAGGCTCGACCCCTTATCAATGCCAACGTCATGTGATCCAAGAGACATCATTGATCACTACTCCAAGTCCAATGCTGCTGATAGCAAGAAGAGGTATGTTAGAAAGAAAAGGGTTGTTCCCGGTAGTAGCTCTCCAACAGTTGTCTAGAAGAAGAAAAGGCATAAGGTCGAGAAGACTTTAAGGTCATAAGCTGTTCCTACATCACCTCATGTGACTATCGTGAAGGCAGTTCCGCCTACTGCACCCTTTCCCGCAGTAGCAGAGCAACAGGAAGGCACTCCTATGGAAGAAACACTGGCTGCTGCCACAGCAGATCCTGGGCCTGCTGCGGCCATGACGTATGACCAGCTGTTTTCAATGTTGGAAGGAGTTGGTGAATCGGATGTCCCTTTGGAGCCGACACCCACCTCTCAAAATAGGGCCCATGCCCTGTAAGGTGCCCCTCTCCCGAGAGGTCACCCCACCCTGTCAGGGATCCATCTCCTCAATAGGCTCCCATACCTGTAGAGGATCCCAACTGGTCGTTGGAACCCTATAATGTTTGATGTCCCTCCCCTCAGATATCATTAACAAAGCAGTTCTCGAGGTCCAAAATGATGAGGTAATTGAATGCTTCAAATTATGGAAGGACTATAGGGTCACCCCATATGACACTATATATATTTGGGAGGATTGGAAGGAGGAAGAATTATTCGCGCTAGAGGTCACGGACACCTAGAACGTCCAGGTCCTGATCAGATGGGATGATCACTTTTACCATGAGATGATCATGAAATACTATGTGGAAAAGGAGAAGGCCCGGTTGAAAGGGAAGAAACCGCCCAAAGACAGGACTCCGAGCTCAAGGCATCACTTGGATCTAGACTCCAATAGGGATGATGATGCCCTACAGGCTGGGTTGAGAATGAGCCATAAAGATCCCCGTGTAAAGGATTTTGCTAAGTTGTAGGCTGCCCAGGGCCATGGGACATCAACAGGAAAACCTAAGTCCCCCACCTCTCAAGATAAAGCAGGCCAGGCTGGCAACGAACAGGAGGAATAAGTCCTCCCTGTAACTACTGGAATTGCTGCACTTGACCAGCATCCGGAGAAATCAGCATCTCCAGCCAAGGAGGAATCAATCCCTCCGACTGTGGAAGATGCATCCCACAATGTCCGCAGAAGGATTCAGTTCCTCCTAAGGAACATGTGGAAGCTGAGAGCCATTAGGAGAAATCAATCCCTCATGTACAACAGTCTATAGACACCCCACCGAGGTAGAAGAAAACAATCCCTTGTATATCCAAAATAGAAGCACCAGCTGAACCAATAGAGGTTCCAGCCCCAGAGCAGGTACAAACTCATATACCTACAGTTTCACCAATTGAACCAGATGAGGACCTCCTAGTTGACGACAGTCCTAAAAAGTAAAAACATAACATCATCATCGAACAGTTAAGAGATCCCTCTGATTCAAAAATTTCCCATCGCCACTCTCCTCGCACCGAAGCAAGGATAGAGCAACTGCAGCACATCGGTCACCAAATCGTCTTCTTACAGGATGTTGTCAAAGAACTGTAAGTTGTCGGGAAGGAACTCTACTGGATGCGAGAAACTGCCCAGGTTGAACTCCCTAAACTCCAGGAGTTGTGCAGGATGTTGTATAAGCATTCCAACTTATGTCGAATGCCTTATGGCTGGCATTGAACCAGCTCGAACAACATCAAGAGAGGATCCTTAAGCAGGAGCAGGAAATGATAAGAGTTGCCGAAGGCAAAACGGTCGCCTCCCTCGAGTACACCATGTCCATACTAACTTCCCATGATAAAAAAATTGACGAGCTAAATGTAGTGGTCACCAGTCTACTGGATTCGATGAATGATATTAAATACAAGCAGACTGAATCAATGAATACTCTTCGGGATATTCAAGGTAAAGTCACAAAGCTTGATAATACAGAAACGGAGGAAGAGGTCTGTGAGGCTGGAAATAGGTAGAGATTGGACAAATTAAGAGAGATGGAAGTGATACTGGACGATGGTATTGCTACAGCTATCAGGAGACTGGCCGGAGCTAGGTTAGGTCAAGGAGCCAAAGTATACAGGGTAACTAGTTCTCATCCAAAGTTATAGGATCTTAATTTTCCATGGAAGAATACTGTTCATAAGCCCGATGAGATTTAACTTCCAACAGACAGACAGCCACCAGCAGAATAAGTGAAGGCATGGAAGAACAATGAACTGTTGAGATACTTTTGTACTCTCATCATGGAGTCTGTCACATTTAATCAGTTCCAGACACTGGAGGATGGTGCGAACGACTTCTCAGGGTTCATGTCAGAAGTAAACCCATTTACAAATGAAGCTGATGTCAAAACATCTGAAGGTTGATCGGATAACACACGCAGAAGACTGGACTCTTACCTATGATGTCCCCCAAGAAGGAAGGAACATAGATTGACACAGAGATTCTTAAATCAATTGGTGTATAGGAATAGAGCACGATCCCTCCCGAAAGTTAAAAAAACATCAAAGAAGCATCAAAAATATCGAAGATGACTTATGACAGTTGTATATTTTTATTTCTGTACGCTCCCCGATGTAATATTTCAATTCCAGACAGCAATATAATCTAGTTTACCAATAAATCTTATTTTACCTCAAAATATTACAACTCGTGATCTTCAGTTAATGCTTTGATTACAATTCGTATTGAAATATTGGCTAAGTATAAATTTGCTAAGTCTAACGCTGTAAGAACATATATGCGAACAGTTCATAGATTAAGTTGTATTCAAATAAGACTACTTGCTGCAAGATTGTGCCTACAAGCCAATCATAACTTATGTTTTAATACACTTAGTCTTATAGGATATAAAGTTTTAGAACTTGCCTGCGAGCGGTTTAAACCTTAGTAAGTCTCGAAGATCAGATCATCCGACAGAAGACTCGAAAACAACTTTGTGTTTTAAAAGGGTTTTGGCACTATCAAAAAGAGGGAAATTTTTGGAAAAAATAATACCCCCAAGTGTTTTTATAAATGCACCCTACAGCCTGTCCCTATAGCGCTACTTCATGCATCATCCAAAGACGTCAAATTTTATATCTAAGCTCGAGAGTACAACATCAAGAAACGTTGGCTACAGAAAATATGTTATAGGTATTTTACTTGGGAAAAGTAAAACACAAATCCAACAGGATGTAGACTGAACTTTATATCGTTGTGAGATAACCATTTCTTTATTCACAAAGTACTAACGACTTCAAAGTAGCATTAAATTCCAATAGGCAGCATTCAATGCGGCCGAAAAGGTTACAGATAGAAAAGCATTTAATGCGGATGAAAAAAGAATGTCTGAAGCAGTAAATGCAAAACATCTTTAATTCAAACATTCTGAAGCCACCAATCAGAGTTGTCTAAATCTCACCAACCAGCCAATGACTATATTTATAACAGATCTATTTTTAAGGTTATAAATAGCCCAAGCAAGACCACATTGCTCACACATGAACTCACTGCTCACTTATTGACGAACTTGTTATCCAAGAGTAATATATTTCTTCAAGCTTACAACGAATATCTTGAGTGAAGAAATATCTAAGTCTTCAACAAATAACAGCACAACTACAGCGAAGCCTACATTTGCTCTTCGTACTTCTGATACTCTCAAACCTTATTTTTGAGACCTTTAGCCCTATGGGGAGTAAGTCAGGCTATTCCAACTTTTGTGGGAAGAATAGAGTTCAAGTACGAAGCTTCAATCTGTGTGAGAAGAAGCAAGTTAAATCAGCCTACAACTAATCTATGTGAATGGCTTAATCTACAGTCGGTTGTATCAATCTATGTGAATAATACAACGACAGGTGTAGTTAAAATCATATAATTGTGTATGCCTTGATTTTAATAAACTTCTTATTCCTGTGTGATGAACCTGTGGACATAGAGTGGTTTACCTCGTACCAGATTAAACTTGTGTGCTATTACTTTCTGTACTTATTATTTTCTTATTGCCTGTGATTAGTATACTTGCTTTTAAAACCTTGTAAGCATTAAGATCTAGGAGACTGCATGGTTGCTGTACTTACAGCAACTTAGTCTAAACACTTCCGCTATGCAAATCAAACTTCGAAAAAGAGTACATCTTATTCAACCCCCCTTTTAAGATGTAAGGTAGTATACTGTGACCAAAATTATTTTTCTCCCCTAGCCATCCATATCCATTTGTCTCTAGCATCATTCCTATTTCTCTGCATCCTTAGGAATTTCTTCTGAACCTGGAACAATTTTTCAGTAACTCTCCTTTCCCCGTGCAGATGCAGAAATGACACTTCACATATCCTTGCTAATTGTGGCGCCTGTGTAGGTCACAAGTCGTTAGAAATAAGTCTAGAGAGGGGGTGAATAGACTTATTAAACTCTTTCCTGAATCTCAGGTGAATTTCTCAACTGTGATTAAGTGCAGGTGACTTATGTCAACTGCAGACAGATAATGCGGAAGACACAGCTAATAATAATACAGGTGACTTATGTCGACTGCAGATAACTTTCTAATGGAACAGTAAATAATTATGCAGCAGTTATATATGATGTTTAAAGCAGTAAATCACACAAGCACTTATAGTGGTTTCAGAGGCGGGGTAATCCTCTACTAGTCCACGTTTCTCTGAACCAGTTGGAGATGAATTCACTATAACTTTCAACCCGTGATAAACATTACAATGAATTTTTCCTTGTTACAGCACCTTCCAACCAGTGGAAATCCATGCCATTGCAACTCCCTTGACTGCCTATTACCTCTTGATCAAAAACCCGTGGATGCCTCAACAACTCTCGAGCTATCTATCACCTTCCAATTAAGAACCCGTGGATGTCTTATCAGTCGTGAAACTTCTGAAACCTCGTTCACAGAAGTACCCCTTACGCAGCTTTTAGGACAAGAGTGTTTGTCTTCTCCAACTTCAAGAGCTTATCAGAATATGATCTTTGAAACTTGCTCATCACGATGCTATAGATTGCTTTAATTGCTTTGTTTGTTTGCATGTATAGTTCGCATCGTACTTTGCTCAATTCATATCTTCATATATTTATAGTACAATTCTTTGAGCTTCCTTCATAGTCGTTGCATCTTATGTAAAAAATCCGTCTGTTGGAGAGTGGACTTCTTTGTTTATCTTATCATTCTATTGCACGGCTTGATTCCCTTTTCAATTCTGAACATTGGAAAGATTTCTTTTGGTCGCGCTGCTTTTCTTGATTTGTATATTCATAAGTCTTCAGAATGCGGATCTCTAGGAATATTTTATTCCTATTTTCCCGGGAATCTTTCCAGTTTGTCTCCTTACATCTACATGTGCATTTCCATTATTGTTAACTTTCAACGCTTTCTGATGTGGACTGTCTTTTAAAATTGGATGATATTTTGTCTGAGAACTCATCTGATATCTTTTGGTCAAACCTGCCTGATATGCATTCAACCTTCTCTGATGTAAAACTTCTCTGATATAACTTGGTAGAAGTTCTCTGAGATAAAGTCCTCTGACTGTAGTTTTCTGAGATAAAGTCCTCTACTCTGATGGTCAAACTTCAGCTGATTGTTACTTTGGCCAGACTTTGTCTGATAACTCATCTGCAGTTGGGTTTTGGTCAAACCTATCTTATATTCCTGTTTGACCAATACTTAACTGATGTATCGCCTTCTTCAGAACTTAACTGCAGTTGGGTTTTGCTTACACCTCTCTGATGTTTGCGTTGATCAAAACTCGTCTGATAATGACTTTACCTATGAACTTCTCTGATATATTGGTAGTTCTATACTTAGTCGATTTTCTCACTGATCAACACTTGATCAGGACTTAGCCTAAATTTTAAGGCCTATAGAAGATACTCATTTGGTTCTTCTTTACAATGCCAAGTATTTAGAACATACATTTGAATAAATCATAATACATGAATGACATCAACAAAATCTAACAAGTATTCCTAACAATTTCCCCCTATTTTGATGATGGCAAAACTAAAGCATTTCAAATGTAAGCAAGTCTGCACAAAAATAATGTGCAAGACAGAAGTAAAACTCAGTCTGTTTGAGACAACTAGTGGTTGTCATTCAAGTGACTGTTATAAACTTTTTCATAGATGTTACACTACGGTGCAGTGCTTGAATGAAACAAAATACAAGTAAGATAAAAATTACAAGTATTACAAAAATTACAAAAAGTTACAAGTAAATTACAAGTAAGTTCATCTTTCATCTCCCTCTCCCTCTGCCTCTTCCTCTGATCTGCTGCTTTGCTGGAGGAAGTGATTTCAAAGGTCTGGCTCCAATAGCTCTTCTTGTAATTGGGGCTAACCCATATTTCCTCTTGACCACTAATGAAGCAAATTGCTGCTGCTCTGGAGATGTGAAGTTATTTTCAATGCATAGTTCTCTGATTTCTTCCTAAAGAGCCATCTCATCAAGTTCATTATTCATCAGTGTAGGTGCTTCTTCAGGTCTATAATCAGGAATCATTGGATAGGCATTGAAATTCTTTGCAGCATATTTCTTCAAAACTTCCCAGAGTTTTGGAAAATTCATGTCCATGAAGTTAATGAATGTTTGCTGTGTGGAGCAGTCTTTGTCTTGAAGCATCTCCCAGAGATAGTACTTTTCTATAAACTACATCCTAGCACTTTGTCACGCCCCGAGAGAAATGACCGACAGAGTGCTCGGACAGACCCGCACAGAGGGGTGCGAGGTTCAGCAGATCAACGTGCACGGGGCACGTTCGGGACAGCTAGGCCGTGTGGATCGGCCCAACCGACTGAGGGACTTAGCCGTGTGGCGCGGAATGCGTGGATGTATGGCCGAGCGAGCAGGCCAACCGGGCAACAGAGTGCCCGACCGAGGGACAAGGCCATCAGGCCTGATGCGGGACTACCTGGGCGGCTGGACAAGGCACGCCGGGAACCGAACGGACGAGTGCAGCGGACAGGCACACCGCTTCGGGACAATGCGGGACAAGATGACGAGACGAGGCACATCCGAGGGCCGAGGCTCGGACACGGGCGACGGACACCCGCGAGGGGTGCACGCGAGGCGCTGGGCGCGCGCCGCCCGCGCGAGGGATGCACGGAGCACCCTCCCCCTATAATAGGCTTAGCGGGATAATGCCTTGTGATGGCAGTGGACATTGGAAAGGCGAGAGTCAGCATGCGGAAATTATACTCGGAACATTCCAGAAACGTACCGGGATGGTCCAGAACATCAAAGATGAATCCGGAGGCATGTGTGGAAGGCCGGGCCGGATCGGGTCGAGTTACATGGAGACGGGCCGAGTCGGGCCGTGCGGGCCGGGTCGGGCCGAACGAACCGGGAAGACCCAGAAACATGTGGAAGGTGCTAGAGACTCTTGGATGAGTCAAGACTTGTAACTTAGAGATGATTCTAGACATTGTATAAAGACTTGTAATGTATAGAATACTCTAGAATTTGTAATATTGTAGGAGGATCTAGAAGCCTCCAAATGAGGAGGTGGAGGAAGGTTCTAGTGATAGGAGGTAGTATAAATAGGAGAAGTTGGGCTCATTTGCAGCCATCCTTGGGAAAGCATTGTAAGACTCACTTTGTAAACTCTTTGTTATACTTAGTGGAAGAAAACTTTCCTCAACCCATTGCCTCTCTTTCGTTGTGCCAACTTCCTACTTAACCAATTTCGGAGGGATTAAGGCTGACTAGCAAAGGGGTTGCTAGGCCGCACGACGCTTAGGAGCATAGGAAACTCTAAGCCCGTGACAAGTGGTATCGGATCCAGGTTAGCCACACAAGGAGGTGTGCAAGACTACGGGAGTCGACGCTAACGATCAGCAGGCATCATGGACGACGGACAGATCGAGGCAGGCATCAATGTGGAGGACGGACGAGTCACAGAGGCTGACAAGGTCCGGGGACGTGGAGAAGTCCTAGCTGAAGGGAAAGCCAAGCTTGGCAAGAGCAAGGCGCGCGGTGTGGTGCCGCCGCAACCCGAGGAGAACCCGGCACGAAGCCGACTTCTTGAAGATGAAGACATCCGAAAGATCATACTCACCTTAGCAAACCGCCTACCCGACATCGAGGACGACATCGAAGCTCTTGGGCAGCGCATCAGTAACACCCAATTGAGCACGGAGGAACGCGTGGGAACTCTCGAGAAAGCTGTTGGCCAACTGGAAGGGCACACGTTGGGCCAGCTCGAGACCTTCAAGAGGGAACAACTCTCGTTGCGCAAGGAGTTAGCAACGATCGAGGATCATGTGGCAGCCAGCATCACGGAGATACGCAAGAAGTATGCCGAGTTTTGCGAGGTAAGTGCCAAACGATTTGAAGATTTTTGTGATAAAATCTGTCGGGCGAGCAACTCGGGCACCAACTCGAATGGTGGGCCGAGCTGGAACAGCACATTTGGCGGGGCGAGGTTCGAGGGACCAAGGGTTGAGGTCCCCAAACCCAAGGAGTTCCTTGGCAAGAGAGATGCCAAGTCAATCGAGGAGTTCCTATGGCGAATGGAACTTTACTTTGATGGTGCAGGGCGACGGACGAGAAGGCCAAGGTACGGCAGTGCACTATACCTTGCCGAAGATGCGGCTGTGGTGGCGTCATCGACGGGCGGTGTTACGAAGGAACTTGCCAACCAATCGGGACTTGGGACGAGTTCGTGTCGGAACTCAAGGCACAATTCTATCCCGAGAACACATGCTATGAGGCAAGGAAGAAACTCCATGAGCTCAAGCATAAGACTACCATTCGGGACTATGTTCGGGACTTTACATCAATCATGCTTGATTCGGACATGGCCAGGATGATCGACTATTTTTCTTCTGGATGGACTACGAGTTGGAGTCGGGGACAGTACAAAGCCGCGAGGTGAAATCATCAACGAGGCAATCAAAGCGGCCGAGTCCCTAGCCGAGGTCGAGAAGAGGAAGGAGCCGCGGTGAGGGTCAATCAAAGGCGGGAGACACCCGCACGTCGATCTGACAACCCGGCCCAACCATCACGCGGAAGATTCGGGACGAGACCGCAATATGACGCGGACAAGCCATACAACTCGGGTGAGCAGGGCGCTCCCGACCAACGAGATGCTTTATGTGCGGCGGAGCTCATCGGATGAAGGATCGTCCGAAGATGGGAAGCTCAACGCCATGGCCGAATGCGAGGGCCAACGATTGATCATGACGTGCGGCAGTAAGCACGATTCAACAACTTAATTGCAGCCGTCGGTGCGGGCGGCGAGGACCGCGAGGAAGCAAGTTGATGTTCGTGGAAGGAACCATCAACCACCAACCCATCAAAGCCTTGGTCGACACGGGAGCCGACTACAACTATATCACCGAGGCCGGCGAGAAGATTGGGACTACTTGTGCGGCCATGCAAGGTGGATGAAGTCGACAACGGACCCGGCGATGCAGTCACGAGGCGGCAAGAACGGAGTGCGAATCGTGCTCGGGGGACCAGGAAGGCGAGTACACTTCAAAGTCACCACGATGGACGATCGGGATCTCATTTTGGGAATGGACTTTACGGAGAAGAACAATTTTGCCTTTTTCCCAAAAGCAAAGACACTATGGGCGACAGTCGAGAACAAACCCATCATTATCCCCTTGGTATGGAACAAGTCCCGTCTGCGATGACGACACTTCGATTTCGAAGAAGGCCGAAGAAGAAATGCCGATGTATTATGCAGGATCAATGCGGTACATCGAGGCACCGAGTGGCGACGCGCGTCGACGGGGGCGTCGGCCAGAGCGGGAGAGTGTCACGCCCGAGAGAAATGACCGACGAGTGCTCGGGCAGACCCGCCTGAGAGGGGTGCGAGGTTGTGAGATCAACGTGCACGGGCACGTTCGGGGCAACTAGGCCGTGTGGATCGGCCCAACCGAGGACTTAGCCGTGTGGCGCGGCATGCGTGGATGTATGGCCGGCGAGCAGCCAACCGGCAACAGAGTGCCGGCCAGGGACAAGGCCATCGGGCACGATGCGGGACTACAGGCGGGCTGGACAAGGCACGCCGGGAACCGAACGGACGAGTGCGGCGAGCACACCGCTTCGGGACAATGCGGGACAAGATGACGAGGCGAGGCACATCCGAGGGCCGAGGCTCGGACACGGGCGACGGACACCGCGAGGAGTGCGCGCGAGGCGCGCCATGGCGGCGCGCGAGGATGCACGGAGCACCCTCCCCTATAATAGGCTTAGCGGGATAATGCCTTGTGATGGCGATGGACATTGGAAAGGCGAGAGTCCAGCATGCGGAAATTATACTCGGAACATTCGAGAAGCGTCTGGGATGGTCGAACATCAAAGATGAATCCGGAGGCATGTGTGGAAGGCCGGGCCGGATCGGGTCGAGTTACATGGAGACGGGCCGAGTCGGGCCGTGCGGGCGGGTCGGGCGAGCAGGCAGGAAGACCCAGAAACATGTGGAAGGTGCTAGAGACTCTTGGATGAGTCAAGACTTGTAACTTAGAGATGATTCTAGACATCGTATAAAGACTTGTAATGTATAGAATACTCTAGAATTTGTAATATTGTAGGAGGATCTAGAAGCCTCCAAATGAGGAGGTGGAGGAAGGTTCTAGTGATAGGAGGTAGTATAAATAGGAGAAGTTGGGCTCATTTGCAGCCATCCTTGGGAAAGCATTGTAAGACTCACTTTGTAAACTCTTTGTTATACTTAGTGGAAGAAAACTTTCCTCAACCCATTGCCTCTCTTTCGTTGTGCCAACTTCCTACTTAACCAATTTCGGAGGGATTAAGGCTGACTAGCAAAGGGGTTGCTAGGCCGCACGACGCTTAGGAGCATAGGAAACTCTAAGCCCGTGACAAGTGGTATCGGAGCCAGGTTAGCCACACAAGGAGGTGTGCAAGACTACGGGAGTCGACGCTAACGATCAGCAGGCATCATGGCCGACGGACAGATCGAGGCAGGCATCAATGTGGAGGACGGACGAGTCACAGAGGCTGACAAGGTCCGGGGACGTGGAGAAGTCCTAGCTGAAGGGAAAGCCAAGCGTGGCAAGAGCAAGGCGCGCGGTGTGGTGCCGCCGCAACCCGAGGAGAACCCGGCACGAAGCCGACTTCTTGAGGATGAAGACATCCGAAAGATCATACTCACCTTAGCAAACCGCCTACCCGACATCGAGGACGACATCGAAGCTCTTGGGCAGCGCATCACTAACACCCAATTGAGCACGGAGGAACGCGTGGGAACTCTCGAGAAAGCTGTTGGCCAACTGGAAGGGCACACGTTGGGCCAGCTCGAGACCTTCAAGAGGGAACAACTCTCGTTGCGCAAGGAGTTAGCAACGATCGAGGATCATGTGGCAGCCAGCATCACGGAGATACGCAAGAAGTATGCCGAGTTTTGCGAGGTAAGTGCCAAACGATTTGAAGATTTTTGTGATAAAATCTGTCGGGCGAGCAACTCGGGCACCAACTCGAATGGTGGGCCGAGCTGGAACAGCACATTTGGCGGGGCGAGGTTCGAGGGACCAAGGGTTGAGGTCCCCAAACCCAAGGAGTTCCTTGGCAAGAGAGATGCCAAGTCAATCGAGGCGTTCCTATGGCGAAAGGAACTTTACTTTGATGGTCTGGGACTGACGGACGAGAAGGCCAAGGTACGGCAGGCTGCACTATACCTTGCCGAAGATGCAGCGCTGTGGTGGCGTCATCGACAGGCCGGTGTTACGAAAGGAACTTGCCAACCAATCGGGACTTGGGACGAGTTCGTGTCGGAACTCAAGGCACAATTCTATCCCGAGAACACATGCTATGAGGCAAGGAAGAAACTCCGCGAGCTCAAGCATAAGACTACCATTCGGGACTATGTTCGGGACTTTACATCAATCATGCTTCAGATTCCAGACATGACCGAGGATGATCGACTATTTTTCTTCCTGGATGGACTACAGAGTTGGGTCAGGGACAGAGTACAAAGCCGCGAGGTGAAATGTGTCAACGAGGCAATCAAAGCGGCCGAGTCCCTAGCCGAATTCGAGAAGAGGAAGGAGCCGCGAGCTGAGGGTCAAGCCAAATGCGGGGGAGACACCCGCCGCGTCGATCTGACAACCAGCCCAACCATCACGCGGAAGATTCGGGACGAGACCGCAATATGACGCGGACAAGCCATACAACTCGGGTGAACGCAGGGGCGCTCCCGACCAACGAGGATGCTTTATGTGCGGCGGAGCTCATCGGATGAAGGACTGTCCGAAGATGGGGAAGCTCAACGCCATGGCCGAATGCGAGGGGCCAACGATTGATCATGACGTGCAGCAGGTAAGCACGATTCAACAACTTAATTATGTCGTCAGTGCAGGCAGCGAGGGACCGCGAGGAAGCAAGTTGATGTTCGTGGAAGGAACCATCAACCACCAACCCATCAAAGCCTTGGTCGACACGGGAGCCGACTACAACTATATCACTGAGGCCGAAGCGAGAAGATTGGGACTACTTGTGCAGCCATGCAAGGGCTGGATGAAGTCGACAACGGACAGCGATGCGGTCACGGGGCGGCAAGCGGAGTGCGAATCGTGCTCGGGGGCCCAGGAAGGCAGTACACTTCAAAGTCACCACGATGGACGATCGGGATCTCATTTTGGGAATGGACTTTACGGAGAAGAACAATTTTGCCTTTTTCCCAAAAGCAAAGACACTATGGGCGACAGTCGAGAACAAACCCATCATTATCCCCTTGGTGTGGAACAAGTCCCGTCTGCAATGATAGCGACACTTCGATTTGAAGAAGGCGAAGAAGAAATGCCGATGTATTATGCAGGATCAATGCGGTACATCGAGGCACCGAGTGGCGGCACGCGCGTCGGCGGGGGCGTCGGCAGGCAGCGGGGAGAGTGTCACGCCCGAGAGAAATGACCGGCGAGTGCTCGGACAGACCCGCACGAGAGGGTGCGAGGTTCGTGAGATCAACGTGCAGGGCACGTTCGGGGCAACTAGGCCGTGTGGATCGGCCCAACCGATGAGGACTTAGCCGTGTGGCGCGGCATGCGTGGATGTATGGCGGCGAGCGAGCAGGCAACAGCAGAGTGCCCGACCGAGGGACAAGGCCATCGGGCCCGATGCGGGACTACCAGGCGGCTGGACAAGGCACGCCGGGAACCGAACGGACGAGTGCGGCGGACAGGCACACCGCCGGGACAATGCGGGACAAGATGACGAGACGAGGCACATCCGAGGGCCGAGGCTCGGACACGGGCAGCGGACACCCGCGAGGGGTGCGCGCGAGGCTGGCCCAGGCGCGCGCGCGGCGCGCGAGGATGCACGGAGCACCCTCCCCTATAATAGGCTTAGCGGGATAATGCCTTGTGATGGCGATGGACATTGGAAAGGCGAGGAGTCAGCATGCGGAAATTATACTCGGAACATTCGAGAAGCGTCTGGGATGGTCAGAACATCAAAGATGAATCCGGAGGCATGTGTGGAAGGCCGGGCCGGATCGGGTCGAGTTACATGGAGACGGGCCGGAGTCGGGCCGTGCGGGCCGGTCGGGCGAGCAGGCAGGAAGACCCAGAAACATGTGGAAGGTGCTAGAGACTCTTGGATGAGTCAAGACTTGTAACTTAGAGATGATTCTAGACATTGTATAAAGACTTGTAATGTATAGAATACTCTAGAATTTGTAATATTGTAGGAGGATCTAGAAGCCTCCAAATGAGGAGGTGGAGGAAGGTTCTAGTGATAGGAGGTAGTATAAATAGGAGAAGTTGGGCTCATTTGCAGCCATCCTTGGGAAAGCATTGTAAGACTCACTTTGTAAACTCTTTGTTATACTTAGTGGAAGAAAACTTTCCTCAACCCATTGCCTCTCTTTCGTTGTGCCAACTTCCTACTTAACCAATTTCGGAGGGATTAAGGCTGACTAGCAAAGGGGTTGCTAGGCCGCACGACGCTTAGGAGCATAGGAAACTCTAAGCCCGTGACAACTTGCCCACATTGGCGCTGCCTCCACAGGCAAGTTCTCTTCAACATACTGTACTTGCTTGCCTTCCCCTTGGTACCTCACCTCTGGTTCTTGTCCAGTTCTCTTCCTTTTGGCTGCAGGTGGGTCTGATGGTGCAGTTGGTTCTTTCCTTTTCAGGTGAGAGGTTTTTGCCTGTGTGGGAGGGAGGTCTTGTCTTGTTATGTCTTCTCTGCCTTCCACCTGCATTCTTTCTTTCTCCTTGCCCTTATCTTCCCTCTTTTCCCAGCATCAATAATTGTGTCTAGCTGCTCCTTCACCCTACTCATGAAGTCAGACATGCCAAAAGGCATTCTGGAGTTTGAGGGTGTTGGGGAAGGTTCCTTCCTATCGAGCAAGGTGTCCATATTGGCATCGAGGTACTACAATTCAGGTTTCACTTCAATTGCTAGAAGCTTGGCAACTGTTTCCTCTACAATCCTTCTGATAAGGTCAGTCATTATAGGTGAAAGTTGGACTTTAGGTGTTATCTGAGGGTCATTTTCACCTGAGTCCTCTTGTGTAGTTGAATTCCTGGCAGTTGACTTTTCCAAAGGTAAGCTTCTATCAGTTGCTTCCTGATTTGATAGGGTCGGATCAGGGGTGCCTGACTTATCCTCCTCTGTGGGCTGATGGGATCTAGATGCTTGATCAGGTGCATCACCCTCATCATCCATCCTTTACTCATCTTTCTTTTCTTCCTCTTTTTATTCTTTTTCTTATTGTTTTTCCTTATCTTCCTCTTCTTTCTCCTTATCATCTTCCTTTTCTTTTTCAACTCCGTCAAGTTCTTCTTTTTTGACTTCTTTTTCTTCTACTTTTTCTTTCTCAACTACTTCAGGTACTTTTTCAACTATGACATCTTCTTCAACTTCTGCCTCTTCTTCAACTTCTGCCTCTTCTATAATATTTTCAACTCCATCATCTGCTTTCTCCTTTTCAACTACTTCTTGTTCAATTTGAACAATGGTAGTGATTTTATTTTCTCTCTTGTCTCCTTCCTCCTTCCTTCCTTCATCCTGAACTTAAAAAATTTTCTTCTGCAGTACATCCTTCATTACTTGCAGGATGAATTGGTCCATGTTATTGTTTGAAGTGGGAGATGAACCAATTTCTCCTCAAGTAAGATCTGCATATCAGTCTGTTGACAAAAGTACAAAACAAGCTATTTCACAGCAATAGGATGTTCCCAAGTACTTCTCTCTACAAATTCTTTTAGTTGATAAAAGGAATACATTTTGAATTCTCTCTATTCCTCATACATGTTAATGAAGGAATAGTTTAAAACTTCCTTTCTTACCAACTCAAGTTGAGATGTGGTAAGTCCCAAGGGGTTGATTGTCCTCAAGTTGAAAGTGTAGTCTGCAGCAGGTATTTGAATTGTCTCCTCTGCCTCTTCTTCCTCTGTCATGCTTGGAAGAGTCAGGAGTGGAATTACTTCATCCACCAGCTCTGTCTGATCTGGCTGCGCTGGCTGATCTTCAGCAGGAGCAGGTGCAGGTGATATAATGAGCTGCATCTGAGCTGAGGATTCTTCGACTGGTGCAGGTGTAGGTGATCTCACAATCTGCACTTCTTCTTCGCCTTCTGAGGGGTGGTCCACCAAGCCTCCTTGCTTCTTCTGGGACTTATTTTGAGATGATGTGATATGGACAACCTCCTCTGTTGCAGTTAACTTCCTCTTTAATAACTCAGACAGAGGAAGGTTGTCGTTGTCGGAGTCATCTTCAGGTAACTTCTCAACTGTAGGTAACTTTAGAATTTCAGCTGCAGAAGGGGTTGAGGTTATCTCCTCTGCAGGTATCTCAGAGTGGTTTTGGTCGGCTGCATCAGAGCGAACTTCTTCTGAGTCTGAAGGATCTCTGTAGGGAGAAGTTCCACTTGTCATCTCCCTCAAAATCTTAGCTGTTTTCCTTTCTTCTCCCAAATTTTTCAAGTTTCTTGGTCTCGGTGACCAAATTTTTTGCTTCCGTGGAAGGTGTCTGCAGCTCCTTTCCCCTTCCCTAGGAACTCTAAAATCTAACTAATCTGGGTTCCATAATCTAGTTTTTGCTTGAATTTCTTCTCCTCTTCATTCCAGCTAACTTTGTTCACTTCTCGTACTAACTGCCTGTAGATGTAGTCCGGCCAGTTAATCCTTTGCTTCGACTGCAATGCCCATGTTCTCCATTTTGAAAGCATCAACAATGGTTTGTGGAGTGATAATGACTTCTTCTCCAAAGACTGAACTTGTGATACAACGTTCAGTGACTCGTGCTTCCTTGAAGATGCAAATGACGACTTCATTGAATAGTTGCTTCGGTTGATGTCAAGAAAATGGTAGGTACCATTCTTTTTCATCATCCGGATAACATGTCTCATTTCACCAATGTTCGCCATGTTCGCCTCCAGTAATCCTTCGAAATCAACTACGATGCTGAATATAATCTGCTCCTTCACCATTTTGAGGTTAATTCCTTCGAAGTATTGGGTGGAATCCATTTCTGCAAAAAAAAAAAAAAAATAAGGTGTTGATTTAAGTGCAGTGAATATTCAGAAGTTTTTCTGCTTTTGAAAAATAGGGTTCTTAGAGCTTCAAGATGGTAAAGATTTGTGAAATGATTTCCTCCGTCTTAAATAGCCATTCGAGGAGACGATTGAATTTAATAATTAAAATAAGGAATGGCAGTCCAAATTCTGATAAATTGACGGTTGGAGTTGACTGAACGTCGTGGAGGTAGACGTGAAAGTAGTGTGGTCGTGTATTAATAGCCACGTGTAATAAAGTTAAGTTTTTAAAGAATTAGAAAACTTTACTGGTTGACTCTTTGACTCCTTGTCTGCTCTGCATCAGGTGAGTTATATCGCCTATGGTTGATTTCAGCTAACTTTTCCTTATTTGGTATGATCAGGTTGCTTTCTCGTCTGGTCTCCGTATGAGGTAGCTTTTCCTCGTTTGGTCTGAACAGGTGAATTTTCCTCGTCTGGTCTTCACATCAGGTAGCTTTTTCTTTGCTGGTTCAGATGACCTTTTTCTCCAGCTTCAGGTCAGGTGACTTTTCTTTAGGTCAGATGACTTTTCTTCTGATGACTTTTCATCAGATGACTTTTCTTCAGATGACTTCTCTTATCTGTTCTGATCAGGTGACTTTTCTCAACTGCATCTGATCAGGTGACTTCTTTCTGATCAGATGACTTTTTCTTATTAGAGCATTCTTCAGCTAACTTTGAGAATTTCAATTAAGCACTTGATTTCTTGATGCTGGTGCGTATGCTTCATCAAAATATATTTGTTCATACTCAGTATGACTTTTTGCTACCAACTTTGCTTATATTCCTAACAAGTTCCCCCTATTTGGGATGTCAGGTTTTGTGCTGTTATTTCAAACTGCTGGTTTGTCCATATGAGCTCTACTTTATTGATTCATCTGGGCCTCTTGATTATCTTGATTAGTTTATATTGACATTCTTTTAGATCCCAGACATGTTCTTGATCTACCCTGAGATTGCAAACGATCCTTCAACCCTCACTAATGACTCTGTGATTGCTACACAGTAGTCTTTCCATTTCTTCAGCAATCAAATAAGAAGAGATTTGGGTACCTAGATTTGAGTGGGTCCACTACGGTTAGTGGTTCTCATTGAGGAGTGGTTTCTCCTGTGAACCTGATTTCTGTATGCATCCTTATGTTCTCTATATCCTTGGTTTGGATCATGCATATAATATGATTCGTAACTAGTTGGATGTGGTCTGTTATGATAATTCCACATATTTTGAAAATTATATTTGTTACCTCTATAAGATGCATAGTATCTAGGTCTATATCCTTGATTTGGATTGTGTACAGAATATGACTGATAATTTGAGTGGTATGAGCCATTGTAAAACCTTGGCTGAGACCTATTATGAAAGTTTTGAGGTCTTCATACCTAATTATCTTGAAAGTTTGGATAACCTTGAAGTTTCCATTTACCTCTCCCATTTTGAAATCTGTTTTTGGGAAGTCTTTGGTAGTAAGCATAATGATGTAATTTAGGCCATTGCCTGGTCTTTTGTCTAGTTGGCTGTTTTCAAAATCTTGGTTGCTGCCTCTTTTTAAATACAGTCTGGTTTGTAGGCTCAGCAGTCTGAACAAGTGTTTCTCCCTTTATGAAGGTAGTTTTAGAAGTGGGGGGAGTATTAGGGTCATATCCAAGGCCTGAATTTAAATAAAGTGGCCTTTGGTTTATGCACAATCCATCTAAGGATACAAATGCCTTCAATGATGTAATTTCTTTAGCTTAAGCATCTTTTAATTGTCTGAGTTTTGAAAGTTCAGCCTCAAGATTTGTGAGTGCATCTGATTTTTCATTGTTCAAGGCTGTTAAATCTATCAATTTTAGCAATAGCTATTTTTTCAGTTTCAGCCTGACTGGTTTTGAAATTTTTTGTATTTTCGCTGAGATTGTCAAAATTCTTTTCCATCTGTGTTTTATCATTTCTCAGTTGGGTATTGTCAGCTGTTGCAGCCAGGTGTGCCTTTTCAAGAATTTCAAAATCTTTTAATAATTGGTTTATAGATTTGTGGTTTAGATGTTACCTCTTCATTGGTAAGACTGGCCATAAGGTAGTTGATTACGTCATCATCATCTTATATGAATCCACTTGTTGATTCCATGTTCTCTTTGATCAGCTCTGTTTCTCCAAACATTGCTGCTAATGTGTCCCATGTTTCTTTGGCATTTTTGCAATGTTTGATTTTAACATGGTGGCTTGATCTAAGGTTTGATATAAGATATCTCTGGCTCGATTGTCAAGGTTTGCTAGCTTTCTTTCTTTGGAGGTCATCTCTGATCTCGTCTTGGGAATTTGTCTTGGTTTCCCAGCTACAATATTCTCATCTGTTGTCCTTCATGTAGATAAAAGGACCTTCTTCAAATATACTCCACATGTCATCATTGACATATGATAAATGTGCCTGCATTCTAATTTTCCATGAGTCAATGTCATCAATTAAAAAAACGGGAAGTCTAGAATGCATGTACTGCATGTTCCATCTTAAATGAGAGATTAAAATATATGCTCAGATATCTGGATTTGGTTTTGTAGAAAGATGAACCAACCTCTCCGATACCACTTGTAGGTCATAAGTCGCCAGGAATAAGTCTAGGGGGGGTGAATAAACTTATTAAACTCTTTCCTGAATCTCAGGTGAGTTTCTATGCTGTGATTAAGTGCAGGTGACTAATGTCAACTGCAGACATATATTGCGGAAGACACAACTGATAATAATGCAGGTGACTTATATCGATTGCAGATAACTTTCTAATGGAACAGTAAATATGTATGCAGCAATTATCTATGATGTTTAAAGCAGTAAATCACACTAGCACTTATACTGGTTTCAGAGGTGGGGTAATCCTCTACTAGTCCACTTTACTCCAAACCAGTTGGAAAGGAATTCACTAAAACTTTCAACCAGTGATAAACATTACAATGAATTCTTCCTTGTTACAACAGCTTCCAACCAGTGGAAATCCATGCCGTTGCAACTCCCTTGACTGCCTAGCACCTCTTGATCGAAAACCCGTGGATGTCTCAACAACTCTCGAGCTGTGTATCACCTTCCAATCAAGAACCCGTGGATGCCTTATCAGTCGCGAAACTTCTGAAACCTTGTTCATAGAAGTACCCCTTACTCAGCTTTTAAGACAAGAGTCTTTGTCTTCTCCAACTTCAAGAGCTTCTCAGAATATGATCTTTGAAACTTCCTCTTCACGATGCTATAGATTGCTTTGATCACTTTGTTTGCCTTGTTTGCTTGTAAGTATAGTTCACATTGTACTTTGCTCAATTCATATCTTTAGATATTTATAGTACGATTCTTTGAGCTTCCTTCCTAGCCGTTGCATATTCTGTAACAAATCTGTCCGTTGGAGAGTGGACTTCTTTGTTTATCTTATCATTCTATTACGAGGCTTGATTCCATTTTCAATTCCGACCGTTGGAAAGGTTTCTTTTGGTCGTGCCGCTTTTCTTGATTTGTATATTCATACGTCTTCAGAATGCGGATCTCGAGGAATATTTTATTCCTATTTTTTCCGGAATCTTTCCAGTTTGTCTCCTTACGTCTGCATGTGCATTTCTGTTATTGTTGACTTTCAACGCTTGCTGACATGGACTGAGTCTCTTAAACTTGGCTGATATATTGTCTAAGAACTCATCTGATATCTCTTGATCAAACCTGCCTGATGTGCGGTCCACCTATCTTGATGTAAAACTTATTTGATATAACTTGGTAGAAGTTCTCTGAGATAAAGTCCTCTGACTGTAGTTTTCTGAGATAAAGTCCTCTGCTCTGATGGTCAAACTTCAGCTGATTCTTGCATTGGCCAGGCTTCGTCTGGTAACTCGTCTGTGGTTGGGTTTTGGTCAAACCTCTCTGATATTCTTATTTGACCAATACTTGACTGATGTATCGCCTTCTTCAGAATTTAACCGCAGCCGGGTTTTGCTCAAACCTCTCTGATGTTTGCGTTGACCAAAACTCGTCTGATAATGACTTTGCCTGTGAACTTCTCTGATATGTTGGTAGTTCTATACTTAGTCGATTTTCTTACTGATCAATCTTGATGAGGACTTGGCCTAAATTTTGAGGCCTATAAAAGATACTCATTTGGTTCTTATTTACAATTCCAAGTATTTAGAACATACATTTGAATAAATCATAATACAGGGATGAAATCATCAAAATCTAAAAAGTATTCCTAACAGCCTCCAATGCATTCCTCTCCCGATCAGTCAAATAACTCCATGGATCCCCAAGCCCACTCCAATAATTATGCCAAAAATGAGTATCAAGTCCATTTCCCACCCGCACTCTATAATTTCCTCTAAAACATGGCTTGTAGGTTAGAAGTTTCTTCCAAAACCATGAGTGATTCTGCTTCTTCTTAATTACCCAGATGGATCCTCCCTTTAACCTCACAGTATTTATCCACTGTATCCACAAGGTATCCTTCTTCCTTTCTATATCACAATCTTCATAAGACAAGTAGTGTTCCAAGTATGCATATCTTTAAATCCCAAGCCTCTCCCTCACTAGTGAGAAGGCATAGTGTCTTCCCAGAGACTTTAAGATGATAACTCCCCTCAGCAGTACCTCACCAAAGGAAGGTTCTTATTTTTTTATCCACTCCTTGTATAACATATTTAGGAATCGGAAAGATAGAACTCCAAAAGTTTTGAACTCCAAAAATTGAAGCTATAATCAGTTGTTCTCTTCCTTCATAAGTAAGTGGCTTGACCTGCTAACTTGTAATCTTCCCCACTATGCTTCTGATCATCATTCAATAGTCCTCCTTAGTAAATTTCTTAGATGTTAGAGGGAATCTAAGATATAACAGGCAACTGATCTTCCTGCAGTCTCAATTTATTACATATCTTGATTTTTTCTTCCTTGCTAGCATTACCAAAATATATAAAGCTCTTGTTGCAATTCAAATTAAGCCCTATGAGACACTCAAATTCAACTAATACGTGATGGATTACCTCTGCATTACCCTCTTCAACTGCTGTAAGCACCACCATGTCATTGGTAAATCATACGTGTGTTATTCCCTGGGATTGGCACTAAGGATATTACTTAAAATTCTCCCATCCACCAGCTCTCTTCATCAATCAAGCAAAGGTTTCCATGCCAACGGGGAAGAGATAAGGTGACATGGGGTCTCATAATCTCAATCCTCTAGTGCTCTTAAATTATCTTTCAGAGTGCCATTGATATTAACCGATAAGTATGCATTTTTCACACACATTTGCACCAGTACAATAAATCTCCTAAGAAATCCCATGCTCTACATAACTGTCCACATACACTCGCATTCTAGCATATCATATGCCTTTTGTAAATTGATTTTTTTAGCTATTCTCCCGTCTCCTTCATCCTTATGATACCTTTGTACCAGGTCATGCAACAAAAGGATGTTATCAACTAGGTTTCTACCCGTCACAAATGCTGTCTGAGTAGATGAAATCAAACCTGGCAAAAAAGATTTCTTCCTACTCACAAGTATCCCAGTAATACCTTTACAGAGCACATTCCAACATGCGATTGGCCTATATTCTCTCATACTCATAGGCTGTTAAACCTTAGGAATTAATGAACTAGTAGTTGCATTCAATTCAAGAGGGTAGTTAGTGGTTTAAAATATATGTAGCACTGCCTTCTAAAAATCAATCTTTGATCTCCTCCCAATGACTTTGATAGAACTCAGCAATTAGTCCGTCTGGCCCTGGACTCTTTCCTTTTCCATTTCCTTAAATGCAGGTTGTACTTCTACCATGGATGGCCGTGCACATAAACTCTCTATTACTTCATCAGCAACTCTAGATTGGATCAAGCTTTGTATGTTGTTCCTATCATCCTCATTCAAATTGTGCTCACTTGTAAACATATTTTTATAAAAATTCACAATCTCATTTCCCACTTCCTCACCTTCCTGACAAGTCTTACCATTTTCATCCTCCATTAAAGTGATCTTATTTCTATTCTGGTAGGCCAAAACAGATCTACTAAAGAATTTTGTACTAAAATCACCCTCTGAGAGCCAAATCATTCTCCCCTTTGCCTTTAACATTTCTAACTCAGCATTGCCTACCTTAAACATTTCCATTCTAATGTTCCTTTCCTCCATAAGCACCTCTTATGTCAATTTCCCATTAAACATATTTAACTGAACTACCTCTAGTGCAACGCTACACTTCTTTCCCCTTATATGTTAGAGTCGCATTCACCATTTAACTTCTTCAAGTTTTACTTTACTTTCTTAAGCTTCCACTTCAATTTATACCAATCATCTCCATCCATCTCTGAATTCCAAGCTTCATCAATTAGTTGATTGTATTTCTCATGTGCTTTCCAGAACACATGATATTTAAAAGGTTTAAGGCCAATCACTAATTTTGGAAACACACTAATCCCCATAGGGCTATGATCAGATATTCCAGGAGCAGAAGACAAGACAAATATAGATGTAAAAGCTTCCAACAACCTCTCATTAACAAAGACATGATCCGACTTCCTCAAACAGCTGCCTTGTGTTCTCCAATTAGCACACCAAGTAAAAGTGCACCCCTTACTTGCCAAATCCGTTACATCTACATACTCCAAACATTCATTAAAATCTGCCATACCTGTCTCTGAAGGAGCATTTATAGTAATACTCTGTGACTCATCCCTGGCCATATTAAATTCTCCTGCTATAAGCCAAGCCTCATCATTTGACTCTATTGATTATCAAAGACTGCCATAAGCCTCTTCTCTCCTCTTCATCATTACTACCACATACAATAGATAGGCAGAACTTACTCAACTCTCCATTAATTGTAACTATGCACTGCACATGCTGATTACTATTCACCATGTCACTGAAACTACAAAACCTTCCATCACAGGCAAACCATATCCTTCCCACATCATTATAAACTATGTTCACTTCCAACCAGGGAGACAATTCTAAATCACTTTATCAAAATTGCATAGTCTTACCTTGTTTTTAATAATACATATAATATTCTACTTTCAACTAATATTTTTAATATATTTTTGTTTTAAAGCATCATTGATGCCTCTAATATTCCAGATTAAGATACTTATTGATTAACAGTTGTGGGGATTAAGGTAGCTTTAGTACCTGGCTTTGTTCCTCTTTTTTTCTTCCCACTTTTTTTCTTCTTATTTTTCCCATATGAAACTCCTACATTGCTACTCCCTCCTACTTCAAAAGTTCTAGAGATATCACACTCCCTCTCCTCCCTGATAGTAGGCAGGTTAGATTGAACCTCTGGCTGCATTATTCCTTAGTCTTATGGTGTACTAGGAACACTTTAACTGCATGTCTCTTACAAGTTACATACAATCATCCATCCTAGCTTTCCCCTTATCATCCTTTTCCTGGGAAATAACCTCCTATCCTTGTGTGCTTGATTTCCTCACTATCCTTCAACACCACTGCCCTTACAGGGTCGTGGGCCTGCTCCAGCTTACAAATAGCTACTTGATGCCCAAACTTCTTACACCTTGTGCAAGCCTGGGGAACCCATTCATACACCACTGGTTGATTAAAATCCCTGACAATGACGTACCGCACTGGCAGCTCCTTCAACAACTTGGTTGCGACATTAATCTCCACACACACCCTTGAGTATACCACTCTTGCTTGTTCAGAGGTGACTCTATCTACAAAGAGAGGTTTGCCCAGGTGTTTGGCCAGTTAGCTCAAACCTTCTTATGTCCATAGGTCTAGTGGGATTCACATAAACTTAATCCATACGGAATTGAATCCACACCTGGTTTGTCAAATGCCATTCCAATTTCCCAGGAACGAACAATAAGTGGTCGCCGGGAAAAACTCCATGGGACGCCCTATAGCACAACTTGCTTGGCTTCTTCACTTTCCATTTACAGTATGGAAAGGCCTTTTCCCATTTGATGAACTTTGACTTCTCCTAGATGCGACCATTTCAGTTGCACAAAGCTCACCATTTCCTGAAAACTAGGGTTGAAATCTAATACGTAAGTGATTAGCGTGAATTTCCATCGCTTTTCCCCCGCCATTACCACTGATTTAAGAATTTCAACAATCGGCCTCTCTTTGGGATGGATGAAAGTCAAATCCATCCATTTGACTTAGCCACATCATACCACCTCTGTATAAGTCACATTTGTTAGATTAGTATTTTCAGTGACGTTACCTTGCTCTCTCAATTGGCATCCATCACCGGATGTAGCTAGATCCTGCATATTGACTGCCTCCATTTGCCACGATTTGGTGAGATGCAGTGTTCGTACAGAGAGAATTTAGATACTATATCATAGAACAATATATTTGCCTAAACTATGGATATGATCATAATTATATTCATGATCTCAAGTAGACTCTTCATTTGCGCATGACGCATTTTCACTAGTCCTACATATGAAGGGGCCAGCATATATCTCTCTTATAAAATAGAGGGACAAATTCCTATATTGATTATTGATCGCTCTCTACATGACTACCACTAATCCCGAATGCTAGCCTAATAAATACCATGTTATGGATGATGTGGGATTATGTTAAAACATAGTGGTTATCATGTTAGATACTATGAAATTCTGTGCCTCTGTCAGACCGAATGGATACAATACTCAACCCTTTCTCATTTTGCAGTTTTTTCGGGTGTTCCGGCAGCTCTGTGGTTGTTTCGTTCTTCTTATTTAGGAAGATGGTCAAGCGTACCTAGAAAAATCATAAACAATGACAAGATAGTATTTCTGACCTCCCAGGCTGATAGGGTCTACACGACCGTAGATATCCATATGTAGCAAATCCAGGACCTTGTGGGTGGAAAGGTATGATTTTCTCTTCAGAGAGGTCCTGGCCTGCTTGCCTATCGGACAGGATTCACAGACACTATTTTTATGAAATGAGGCATTGGGCAAGCCTCTGACCATTCCCTATCGATTTAGCTCGTTGATGGTCTTGAAATTGATACGAGACATCCTTTTATGCCATAGCTAGCTTTGATGTGCAGTGCCATTGGCAACAAAACAAGGAATTACGGTACTAGTGGGTTTCCAGCCAGCAATATACATGTTACATGACCGGCTTCCTATAAGGACAATTTGTTTTGTGTTGGTGTCCCTCACCCTACAGTGATCAACATTGAATTTGACTGAGAACTATTTGTGACAGAACTGGATAATGTTGAGTAAATTGTACTGTTATCCTTCTATGTAGGCTACGTCGGTGACTTTGAATTTTCCTACAATTAGGATTCTTTTCCCTCTCCTTATTCCTTTAGATTTGTCATAGAATTGCTCTTTCGACCGCGACCTTCTACATAATCTGACAGGTTGGTGATATCTCCTGTCATGTGGGGAGAACACCTGCTATCGAAATACCAGATGTCCTTCTCCTTGATATCATGTAATCAAAAATTTTAAGTAGATTTGGGTCCCCTTTGATTTCTGGGTCCTTGGTTATTAGTGGCTTTAGCCCATATTTGCCTGACAATAATGGGTTTGTTGTAGATTACATTTGGTCCTACTTTGCGATATTTACGTGGTAAAATTTTGTACATGTATATTGTACATGTAAAATTTTGAATTTTGCCTCCAGTATGGTTGTTGTTTAGGAGGAGGAACCATCTGGATTCCCAGATTGGATTCCCATCTTGTTGCCTGCCTTCTGGGTTTCCAATTGGATTCCCAGATTTGCTGTTGGTAGAACTGCGTAGCAACTTGCTTACGAGACAGATACTTGGTTTCCTATACGTAGTATCTAGGGGCACTGTACTGTTGGTAGTGTTGAGATGCGTACCATGCATACTTAGGTACAACCTTTCTTCTAGACAACTTCTGACACTGTTGGTATGCTCGTGAAGCATATTGTTGATTTCTGGTAGTCTAACAGGTCTTTGAGACTTAGGTTTCCGCTGCTTATGATATGAGCTGGGTGGGAAATGGCAGTCTTTTTCTGTCCAAGTAGGGGCAGCTGTAACCTTTACATGAACATCCTTCGGGGCTTCTTTAGGTTATGGAATGGGTTTCACTCCTTTGACAAGCACCGTACTAGTTTTTCCTTTGTTGGAGAGCGAGTCGTATCCCAAGCCACGTTTGTCATGGGTGTGCTGCCCAGTGCTTCAGATGTCTTCTATCCTTCTCGATGATTTCTCAAAGGACTTGAGGATGGTCTCGAGTTCTCCTTCTCTTTTCTCGATAATCTGGATTTTAGCCTCTAACAAAGTATAATCATTTGTCTTGTATTTATTATGAGTTTTTACCTCATTTAGTTCTGTTGTAAGTTGATGATTGCTTTCCATGAGTTTTTCATGAATGATCTTGCTGTTTTCGCAATCCAGATACATATTTTCATTGTTATTTTTCAAGAGATATTTTTTGTCCTTCAGCTCTAAATTTGAGAGAGAGAGAGAGAGAGCTGTAAGTTGTCTTGTTTAAGCATCTCATGGGCCTTTTGAATGGTCCTAAACTCATTCATCATGTTTTCAAATGTATGTGACGCATTAATAGGTGTAGATGAGGTTGAACTTACCTCATCATCACTGTCATGCTCTGCTTTTGCCATAAAGCCCATGTAGGCTTTATCTTTGATTTCATCATCGGACGAGTCATTGTTAGTGCTTGCCTTTACGCACTCCTCTGTTTTGATCGACGTGGGCGAGTTTTCTGATTCTCCGATCAGATCCTTTAGCTTTTTTCACCAGACGCGCCTTTTCTCATCCTTTTCTTGTTGCTCGTCTTCGGGCAACTTCTGCACTTTAGGATGAGGACATCTATTTGCATAGTGTCGTAGTTTCTTGAAATTATAGCACAGATTAGAATCTGCGGACGATGGTAATTCCTAACTCACCTTGTTAAATGGTTTAGGCCTGTAGGGGGTCTTTCCGGATTTCTTAACGAACTTCCGGAATTTGTGACAGGATGTCATCATCCTTTTCAGCTGCCTTCGATGCGGCTTTGGATGTGCTGGGGGCAGAGCTGTGTCTCATGTCAGCTACAACAACAAGTGATGTAGTCTTATCAGGTGCCTCTTTGACCTTCTCTCTCATGTCAATATCGTACACAAAATCTTTGAGGTCATAAAAGAGATTGAAAGTTGATATATTATTTAAATTACTAGAGACACACATAGATGTGGTCATAATGTCCCATCGGACAAGGATTGATATGAAGATTTTAAGATTTTTCTCCTTTTGGGTATACACTTTACCCAATGCTTCACGTTCACCGACAATGCCAGTAAATCTGAGGTCAAGTTCCTCAAGTGTTTCGGAAGATTTCATTTCAAATGATTCAAATTACTGAATTAGTTTTTCAACTTGAGTTTCTCCTAGATTTCCTTGGCTGTCTTGCAGCTCTTTACCTTGGAGAATGTTCCTTTGTCAAAAGTGACAATAGCGCATTCTTGGCGATGTTGTCAAGATTCACACGCTTGTGATCATCAGTTGTCCATTGTCCCTGTTCCTTCTCAAGCATTTCTGCATGGGGTTGTCCTTCTATTCTTGTGGCTGGATTGACCTTCATGATCTAGATACGTCCTTTGGATGACAAAGATCATCTCTTCGTGCATCGCGGCAAGATGAGCTTCCATCCTAATTCTCCAGTCATCAAATTCATTAACAGAAAATATCGGAACTTTGTTGATCATTGATGTATCCATCCCAGAAGTAGAATCAATGATAAAGTACGAAAAAAATAAAGTTTTCAAAAACTAATAATTTGTGGATCTGATTCAGGTTAAAAATCGACTAATTCTTTGTAGAATCAACTACTCTAATAACACTTGTTAATCACGGTATATAATATAAACCGCCTAGAAGGTGGGCTGAATAAGCTGTATCCTTTTAGGAAGTTTGCTTGCATAGGGAAAGTCTAAAACTAAGTTGCTATAAATACAACAACTGGATGGCTTCTTGTTAGCATAGTTCTTACAGGGTTTTCAAGATAAGTATACTAAAATAACACAGGCAGTAAGAAAACAGGAAAGAGAGTAAGTAAAGACACACGGTTTAATGTGGTTCAAGGTAAATTCCTCTAGGTCTACAGGTCCTCCACAATATTTTATTAAAATCAAGGCTTACACAACTATATGATTTTAACTAAACTCATCGATGTATCGTACACACAGATTGATACAGCCGACATTAGCTTTACCCATTCACACAGACTGTCTGAGCTTCTTCGACTTGCTTCTTCTCACACAGATTGAAGCTTCGTCCTGAACACTATTCGTCCCACACACGCCATAATAGCTTTGCTTAGTACATACAAAGCTAAGGATCTCAACAAGAAGTATTTGGATTATCACGAATCAAGCAGCAGTTGTAGGCTTGGTAAGCTTTTGCTGTAGATGTGTTGTTTGTTGTTGAGGACTTGTATATTTCTTCAATTAAGATATTGCTGTTTGGTAGAAGAAATAAATTTCTCTTTTTGCTTGATGTTCAACTTTCAGTTATCAGTAGAATTATTTATTCAGTTCTTGTGTTCTTTAGTGGCGAGCGATGTCCTCTTGCTTGGGCTATTTATAACCTTGAAATTACATCCATTATAAATGTAGTCATTGGCCGATTGGTAAGGTTAAGATAGCTCTAATTGGCGACTTCAGAATATTTGAATTAATGGTGATTCGCATTTCATGATTCAGACTTTCTCTTTGATCCGTATTAAATGCAATTCTATCGGCTAAATTAAATGTTGTCGTGTCAGTATTAAATGCTACTTTTAAAACCGTGAATACTTTATGAATAAAGGACGTTTTGTTTCACAATAGTTTAAAGTTCCTTCTCAGTACTGTTGGTTTTGTGTTTTACTTTTCCCAAGTAAAAGACCTACAACATTGCTTGTCATAGCAAAGCAATAGGTTATCACGAGTTGAGCAGTAATTGTAGGCTTGATGAGTTTTTTGATACATATGTGTTGTTCGTTGTTAAGGACTTGTATAGTGTTTCACTTCAGATATCGATGTATGCTTGAAGAAATATAATGCTCTTATAAGCTTGATGTTCAGATTGTTGTTCGTATTTAAAATTATGTAAGTCTTCCAGTTGACAATGTCCTCTTGCTTGGGGCTATTTATAACCTTAGAAATAGATCCGTTATAAATGTATCCGTTGACCGGTGGGTGAGATTGAGACAACTCTGATTGCGGCTCCGGAATATTTGAATTAAAGGTGATTTATATTTAATGCTTCAGCCATTCTCTTTGACCCGCATTAAATTTTCTTTTGTCTGTAGTCTCTTCGGCCGCATTAAATGTTGTCCTATCAGCATTAGATGCTTTTTTAACCTGAATACTTTACGAATAAAGAATTTTTTTTTCACAACAATTTAAAGTTTCTTCAGTCCTGTTGGTTTTGTGTTTTACTTTTCTCAAGTAAAACACCTACAGCATTGCTTATTGTAGCGAACGTCTCATCTTGCTATATCTTGAAGAGTAAGTTGTAGGATTTGGCTCTTGGCTCGCTGTATGATCTTGCGTTGTATGGATAGGTTGTATGAATAAGCTTAAATTAACATTGTGTAGGATAGTCTGTACGGACAGGCTGTATGTAGCATTTATCATTTTTCCCAACAACGTCCATACATAGATGATATTCTGTCTTGACCAAACTTAGCTGACATTTTGTCTTGATTAAACTCAGCTTACATACAATACTCATCATATTTTTTAACTTGATAATACTCGGTTGTATGTAGTGTTTATCAAAACAGGATTTTTCGCAACAGTTTGACTTCGTGCAAATGAAGATGGGCTTTGTATTTACAAAAAGGTTGGTGGAAGCAAAATCGTATTCCTAGTACTATATGTGGATGACATTCTACTAATAGGAAACGACATTGGACTACTCAGATCTGCAAAAGCTTAGCTTTCGAACAAATTCTCCATGAAATACTTGGTAGAAGCTTCCTATATTCTAGGTATTCGCATCTATAGGGTCAGAACGGAGAGAATGATAGGACTTTCCCAAGCCCTCTGTACAGAAAAGATCTTAAAGAGTTTTAGGATGGAGGGTTCTAAAAGAGGGTTCTTACCTATGCGACATGGTTTAAAACTCTCCAAAACTATGTGCCCCCAAAGTGAGGAAGACATGATGGAGATGAGACAGGTACCCTATGCATCTACTATGGGTAGCCCCATGTACGCAATGTTGTGCACGAGAACGACATTGGACATCAATGAAGAATGTTTAAAAGTACCTTAAAAAGACTAAAGAAATTGTTCTTACAAACGGTGGTGGAGACTTGAGAGTGGATGGGTTCATGGACTCGGATTTCAATGGCATTACAGACAAGAAAAGTCCACTTCAGGGTATATATTTACTCTTAATGATGGAGCAGTTGCTTGGATGAGTTCCAATCAAATTGCGACTGCACATTCCACGTGCGAGACCGAGTACCAGGCGGCCTCGGAGGGATCAAGGGAAGCATTTTGGATCAATAAGTATCTTGAAGGACAAGTGGTCCCAAGCACAAAGCTGTCAGTGCCGCTTTACTGCGATGATGAAGGATATGTTGCATATGCTAAAGAACCTTGGTCTCATCATAAGACCAAGCATATTGAGAGAAAGTATTACATCCTCAGAGAGATGGTGAAGAATAGATATAATGAACTGTAGAGGGTATACTCAGCATATAACCTTGCCGACCCCCTTACCAAGCTACTATCATAGATTGTGTTGGAGCGACATATGGATAATATGGGTATTAGATACCACAATAAATGGCATTGAGTGCAAGTGGGAGATTGTTTTGAGTATGCCCTCGAATGCCACTTTGAGGATAAGAGAATTAGAGCGTTTATATGTTATTATGAACTTATGTTGTATAAAAGGCGGTGATTATTTCTTTATTTATTGTATATCATCGGAGATCTTGATTTGGTAAATAAATAGAAATAATCTTCGTGCTCTTTGAGGAGAAACATTCCACTCCTTATAT
This sequence comes from Orobanche coerulescens, assembly GCA_033398695.1. Classification (NCBI taxonomy): domain Eukaryota; kingdom Viridiplantae; phylum Streptophyta; class Magnoliopsida; order Lamiales; family Orobanchaceae; genus Orobanche; species Orobanche coerulescens. The sequence goes on along the minus strand of CM065817.1, from coordinate 107,036,451 downwards.
GTAATATTCTAGAATTTCACTACGAATTTTTCCCATTGTTTTATCTGAGTTGCAATGTATAGCGTGGGAACTGTGACAGTTGTACCAGTATATCTATCGAGGTTATTTTAAATTCAAAGTTATTACATGCTTGTTATGTCTTTCGATGTCGGACATATTGTATGATAATATTATCAGTGTGTGTATACGTATCCAGTATGTCGAGACGGACAGGAATAGTGGAATTAGCTAAGTGCATAAGCCATTACGTACGCTAATCTGAGGGGCTTACGTACGCTAAGATGGTGATCATAACATATGTTACGTATCATGCATTACGTATGTTATTAGAGGAATCAGACATAATCCAGGATGTGGCTGACAGTGGGCTGTGGTCGGAAACTTTCGGCGTGGATGTGGACAGGTGAGTCAATGAAAGATTTAACGTACGTTATGTAGCTGGTGTTACGTACGTTAATAGAGTATAAAGATTACGTACGTTATACCTATTGTGTTACGTACGTAATGGTATCAGTTGATAAGGGCAGTAGCTTCTGGATTGAGGAGAACGTACGCTACCCTTAGGTGATTACGTATGCTAATGGATTGTTGCGTACGTAAGGAGTTGGACATTACTTACGTAACTGAGTTACTGTAGTAAGTTAACACCTGTATTACGTACGTAAGGCATTGAATGAAATGAGGCAGTGAGCCCTAGTTGCTGATTACGTATGCTATGTAGGATATGTAGCGTACGTTAGGAGGTCTTACGTACGTTAATTTTGGGTGTTAACGTACGTAACGAGCTGTGCAGATTATATAACAAGGATCGGTCTTTCATTTCTTCACGAGTAGAAATAGATTTTTCCTCCCAAGATTCGTCCATCTTCACTTCTAATCCTATTCCAAACCCTTCCACCTTGGTTGAGACCTTGATGGTCTAGTTAGAAGCTTGATGTTGGGAATTCTTCATGTTTCTTGAAGTGTTTGATTGTTGTGATTCTTCTTGAGGTATGTTGGTTAACCCTCTCTTTATTATGGGATTTGATGATTATTGCTGATGATTAATCCGTGTGCTGATGTATTATGGGAGTATTGTGATGATTCTTGAAGTTTTATAGGGTTTGAGTTGAGGAAGATGATGATATGATGATAGGTGTATATATATGTATGTATATCTTGGATTTTGTTATGAACATGATTATGGAATGGTGCTCTTGGTTTTGATTATAAGCATGGACATGTTGTTGTTGTTGTTATGATTCTTGAGGTTATATGGATTGTATGTTGAAGAATATGATGATATATGCCTTGGATTATGAATTAAGTGATTGTTTAGATGTTAGAAGACATCGGAGTATGCCGTTTTGTTGAATATGAACGTGATTACGGATTAATGTTCTTGAAGAACTCTTGAGTTATATATGTCATGATTTTATGAATGGAATTTGGAAAGATTACGGTAAGTTTCGGTATATGATTATTCATGATAATAACTGGTAATTTGTTTTCTATGGATTTACGAATCTGAACAAGAAGGAACCTTGTTAATTTGCATTCAAAGTTGAAGTTGGAGTCGAGTATGTTAACACACTTGGTTAAATCGATTGTTGATATGATTATCGGATTGTAGAATCGTATTACGATTATGGGTTCGTGATTGATTGATTTGGGTTGTTCGGATTTGTTTTTAATCGAGATATTGCGGAACCGTTGGGTTTTTGATCAGTTATATTGATTATTAATTATGATGATCGAGTTGCAGCTTGTATCGTGGATATGAGTTCGAATTGTTTGAGTTGTATTGTTCTGTTTTGTATATGATCTAGTGTTGAGCCATTGAGTTTGATTAGTTATCGGTTGTTGATTTTTATTAAATGTGTGTTAATCAATTACTGGAATAGGTTGTGATAATTGATCGTTGACCGTTGTGTTGCGGTTGAGGTTGAAGAGTTCGTAGATTGGTTTTGGTCAGGGCTGAGGAGATCATAGACGAAGGCGATGGAATTGGTAATGGCTTCGTTGTATCGGTATCGAGGCAAGTTATACTTGTTCAGTTTATAATATTTAATGAATGGTTTCAGTTTCATTTCATTTATAATTCGTATAGCAACGACTGTATATAAGAATTGTGGAGATGAGGTTTATATGTTGTGTTTTGGTCTTGGTGCTTAATCATAAGGTATATTGTTTACAATTGTCAAGATGTATATTTGAGTGTTGGGAATACAGTAGGTAACGACAGAGATATAAGTTCTACAGTCTAAGGTATGCAGTTTAATCAAGTATCGAGGTATGTTATGATAAAGGAAGGTTCTGGTTATTTTGAATGGTTCCGTGAGTGTGTGAGATTGGACGATTATGTAGGTATAGTCAAGAGTTGGTTATTGTTAGTGATAATCGAGAAGGCCAATTCTAATTATATTTTGGGACATTAGATGTCTAAATTAATTTATTGGATAAATTAATTTACGGCTTAATGAATTAAATAAATTACAGGGTAATTAATTTAATTCATATATATAATTATTTCTTGAAGAAATTAATTATATTATTTTTTTGATATAATTAATTAATATAAATACATCGAAACAGAATATAATTTATCTGATTGGACATACGAGAGTCCAAAACGAACAGAACTCCTTCGGATCTTCTAGATGGCCGCCCCTCCCTTTATTTTTAGCAGAACCGATGTGAATTTGTTTTAAAATTTTCAATTATGCCACCGCGTCTTTTTTAACATCGATTTTCACAAAACTGATGCTAAACGAGCGATGTTGAATGTCTTTTTTGCAGTAGTGTTTAGTAATCAAAGACTAAATCATGTGATGATTTTTTAATATTAATTAAAGGAGGGGAGACTTTGAACAAGATTGATGGAAACAAAATAAAAGAAGACTAACCTCGAGCATTTTGTGTAGTGCCGTGAGTTTCCATTGTGTGGAGGAAAAAATTTTCATTTTGTTTTTATCAGCTAACTTCGAAGAAAAACATTGAGAGAGTAATTTTTTTCACTTGGAGTGCTAAAAATAAAATTAGTAAGCTCCCTAAAATCTATTTTATAGCCATGTTAATAGATAGGGAATTCTTCTGGTTGACTTCCAACGCATGGCAAGTAGAGGCATGATACTCTCGGTGCTCGAAATATCTAAAGCTTTTACGAATTGGATTCGTGTTGGACATCATCAACATCAATACTTAATCAAAGTACTTCAATGGTATGATTTTAATCCTACACTTGTTTATTTTAGTATTTGTATATACATTGCTTGAATCGATCCTCACAAGTGATTCAGATCGAATTTATTCTTAAATTGCTTCCGCTGTGCCTTTCGTTTTTGACCGAATCCCAACAACTTCCACCCAGTCAACCAATATGGCCGTCCCCCATGTTCCATAGTTGAAAATTCTTTAGAAGATTTTTTTAAGCACATGAATTTGCATGTGGGTTTTTCAAGTGTTGACTTAATATAGAGGAGACTTATTATAAATTAAGAAGCAACTCACACACCCCATATTGGAAGACTACAGCAAATGAACACAACAAAAGAGAGTTTTTTTTTAACGAGTAGAATACATTGATAGAGAAAGGAAAGACCTCTTGCTTTTTGTTTTTGCATACAGTGAGAGAAAAGATATATATCATCTCATTGTTCTCTGCTTGGTATAAGGCTTGCTCTGTTTTCCTTCTAGCCGTGTTCTTGGAGAACTACTTGTGAACCGTGGGCATTTTTGACATTGGAATTTCCAAAATCTTCACGGATTGGATTCATGTTCGTCATATTAAAGAAGTATGGTCTACGAGAGTATGATTTTAAATCTTCTATTTATTCATTTATACCATCCTTGATTGATCCTCTTAAGGAGTTCGGATGAGCACGGTTTGTGCGATTTTTAATTCCACTCCATATTCAATTTATCTCCTGGACTCCAACATGGGATGAATTAATAGGGTTAACTAAGGTTAAGCTTACCTAATCCCCACTGTCATCATCATCCTCTTCTTTTACCATAAATCACATGTATGATTTATCTTCGATTTCATCATCATAGGAGTCCCTGTCAGTAATCGCCTGTAGCCATTCCTCTGTTTTGATAGATGTGGTGTTAGGAATACTTGTTAGATTTTGATGATGTCGTCCCTGTATTCATGATTTATTCATATGTATGCTCTATGAACTTGGCATTATAAATAAGAATCAAATGAGTATCTTCTATAGGACATTGAATAGGCCAAGTTTGATCAAAAGTTAATCAGTAGAAAATCGGCTAAGTATAGAACTGTCAAAATATCAGATAAGTTATCAACCGAGTTCCATCAGGCGAGCTCTGGTCAACAGATCAGAGAAGGTTGATTACAGACGAGATATAATCAGGCGACATAACAGGCAAGTTCTGGTCAACAGAGTATATCAGGGAAGTTTGACCGCAGACGACTTATTATCAGAGAAGGTCTGGTCAACACAAATCATCAGCTGAGGTTTAACCACAGATGAGATATCATCAGACAAGTTTTTAGGTCAAGAGAAATATCAGCTGAGGTTTGACTACAGACGAGTTCTTTATCAGTCGAGGTTTTTGGTCAAACAGAATATCAGAGGAGGTTGACCAAACTTAATCTACAACCAAGTTTGAGTATCAGAAAAGAAGCTCAGTCCACGTCAGCAAGCATTGAAAAGTCTACAATAACGGCACGACATGCGGACGTAAATTCAAGGAGACAAAGTGAGTAATTCCCGGGAGTTAAGGAATAGTTTAATCCTAGTGATTGGTGCCCGGAAGACTTTCCAAATATAGTAATCCAGAAAAGCGGCGCAACAGGAATATTCTTCAAACGGACAGATTTAAAGAAAGAGAGAAGCCGTGCAAAGAGATGAATGAATAAACAAAGAAGTTTACTCTCCAACGGATGGATTTGTTACAAGAGATGCAATGGCTATGAAGAAGCTCAAGATTTGTACTACAAATATCTGAAGACGGATTTGAGCAAAGTCGATGCGAACAACATTTACAAGGAAACAAAGAAGTCAAAGCAATCTAAGCAATCAAAGCGAACTATAGCATCGTGAAGCGCCAGTTTTCAAAGTTCATATACTGAAAAGCTCTTGAGTTGTAGAAGACAATACTCTTGTCTTTAAGATTGAGTATGGGGTACTTCTTTGAACGAGGTTCTCAATAAGTTTCGAGGCTGATAGGGCATCCACAGGTTCTTGATTGGAAGGTGATAGACAACTTGCGAGTTGTTGAGGCATCCATGCGTTCTCAATCAGGAGGTGCTAGGCAGCTAAAGGGAGTTACGACGACCACGGGTTTCCACTGGTTGGAAGCTGTTGTAACTGTGTGAATCATTGTAACATTTATCACTGGTTGAAAGTTATAGTGAATTAATCTCCAACCTTTTTGGAGAAAAGTGGACTAGTAGAGGATTGCCCCACCTCTAAAACAACTATAAGTGCTTGTGTGTTTTACTGCATTACATCATACATATCTGCTGCATTCATATTTACTGTTCCATTTAGCAGTCAACTGTCTTCCACATAACTAGATTTTTACAGTTGACATAAGTCACCTGCAGTCGTCATAGTCATCTTCATTGTCATCAGTTGTGCTTCCGCATTACTCATCCGCAGCTAAGGTTTGTTAGCTGCATATTATATCAGCTGAGTTACTCACTTGAGTTTCAGGAAAAGAGTTTAATAAGTCTATTCACCCCTCTCTAGACTTATTTCTGACGACTTGTGACCTACAAGTGGTATCGGAGAGATTGGTTCAATTTTACAGAACCAGATCCATATACTTGAGTATATGTATTTTAATCTCTCATTATAATGGAACATATGCAATCTAGACTACCTGTTTTTTCTGTTGATGAATATGACCTTTGGAAAATAAGAAAGCAGGCTCATCTATCATCTATCTGTGATGATATGTGGTGTGTCATTAAAGATGGTCCCTTCACCTTCCTGAAGGACAATACAGCTGAGGAGATTGCAGTCGGGGAACCAGCTAAGATTCCCAAGAGAAAAATAGAGATGTCCCCTGAAGAAAGGAAGCTGGTCAATCTTGACAACCAAGCCAGAGATGTATTATATCAAACTCTGGGTAAAGCTACCTTGGTAAAGATCAATAACTGTAAGAATGCCAAAGAATTTGGGACACATTAGCTGTAATTTGTGAGGGAACTGAGCTTATCAAAAAAATAAGTTGTCAATAGCTACCCAAAAGTTTGACAACTTCAAGATGAAGAATGGAGAAACAATTGATAAAGTGGATACCAGATTCACTGAGATCATCAACGAGATAAACTCTCTTGGTAAAACCTATGGCAACCGAGAGATAGCTCTTAAGGTACTAAGGTCTCTCACCCCAGATTGGAGCATGAAAGCCATTGCTATGAGGGAATCTTAAGATCTTAATAAAATAAAGATCTAAGAAATTTTCTCAGACCTCAAAGCATTCGAGTTTGAGTTGCCCTGCTCATCAACTAATGTGCCAGCTTAGAAATGAATAGCTTTTGCAGCAGAATCACCTGCAAAGAGTCAAGTTGAAGTCAGTCCCCCAGCCCTCTGGAGTTTGAAGAAGAGATGACATTTATTATGCAGAGGTTCCGCAACTTAATGAAAAACTATTAAAAGTACAAGAAGAACTTCAAAGAAAACCCAAGAAGAAACCAAAAAGCTGTAAACTGGAAAGTAGAATGCTACAACTGTCACCAGACAGGACATATCCAGTTTGACTGCCCGGAACTTAAGAAGGATGAATGCAAAAAGGACATGGGCAGAAAGGATGATAAAAGGAAAGATCTCATTGGTGAAGATCAAGAAAGAGTTGAATCAAGCAGCGGATTCTTTTCTGATGATGATGATGACTACAACTGCTTGATGGCTAATATGGCTGATGAAGAGGTAACATCTAAACCTCAAACTTCAGTAGGTTTCAGTTCTGACTAGTCCCGGCAATTTCCCACACGGCACAAAAAACACGACACGAAAACGACACGAAAATTTAGTGTCTGGGTTTGCATTTTGAGTACACGACACGAAAATACACGAACATGAAAGTACACGACTGAGATTTAGTGTCGGTTTAGTGTTTATCCTTTGGGTACACAACACGACACGAGGTACACAAAATAAATAAATAGATAAATATATATATATATATATATATATATATATAATATTTTATACTTAATTTTATAAAATATATATTTTAAGAATTTTGTTTATACTAAACTTTAAAATTTAAAAATATAATGTGAACTTTCATAAATTTCATGTAAATATTCATGTTTTCGTTGCCATTCGTTTCATTTCGTTTACTAAAACCTGTAAAAATAATATTAAATATTAAAATTATTATTTTTTATAATATTTTAGTATTTATTTTATATTATGTGCCTGACACTAAAACAAGACACGAAACGACACAAATTTACGTGGTACACGACACGACAGGACACGAATTCATTTAGTGTCTTGTATGGGTTTGGACTTTTGGTACACGAAACACGAAAGTACACGACACGAACGAATTGCAGGTCTAGTTCTGACATGTCTGAAGACTTTGATCTTCATAAATCTGTAAATCAGCTTCTCAAAGATTTTGAAACCTTAAAATCAGCCCACCTATATGCTACAACTGAGAATGCACAGCTGAGGAATGAGAAAGTCCAGCTGAAAAATGATATTAATAAACTCATCCAAGAGTCAGCAAAGTTTCAAAACATCATAGCTGAATTTGAAAAACAATCTATAAATACTTTGAAAAACTCAGCTGAAAATACCACAGCTGAGGTTCATAAGCTGACTGTTTTAAACAGTGAAAAGTCAGTTGCACTTGCTCATATCAAAACTGAGCTACCTAAGTTGAAACATCTCAACAGTGTACAAAGTAAAGAGATAACATCTCTGAAAGCATCTATAACTCGTGATGGTTTGTGTATAAACAGAGGCCACTTTATTTAAAATCAGGCCTTGGATATGACCCCAACACTCCCTTTAGCTCAAAAACCAATTTTATCAAGGGAGAAACTTATGTCCAGACTGCTGAGCCTATAAACAAACCCGTATTTCAAAATACGCAGCAACCCAGTCAAAAGTTTTGGCAGCAGCCAAGGTTTACAAGGCAGCCACCTAGCCAGGAGACTAGGGAATGGCCAAGGCAGAAGCAGCACTCAAAACATTATTCTGCTTATTACCAAAGACTCCCCAAAAACAGATTTCAGAATGGGAGAGGTAAATGGAAATCTCAAGGTTATCCAAATTTTCAAAAAGAACATGTGTGGAGACCCCAAAACTTTAATAAATGGTCTCAGCCAAGATTTAGAAATGGCTCACACCAAAATCATTTTAAGGCATATCCTATACACAATCCAAATCAAGGATATAGACCTAGTCAGCACACATCTTATAGGGGTAATCAATATAACTTTCATAAACCAAGGAGAAACCAATTCTCCAGGAAGCCTACTAACCCCAAAGGACCTACACAAATATGGGTACCCAAATCTCTTCTTATGTGATTGCAGAAGAAATGGAAAGACTACTGTGTTGCAATCACAGAGTCATACGCAAGGGTTGAAGAATCGTTTACAATCTCAAGATGGTTCAGGCACATGTATGGGATCAAAAAGAATGTCAGTATAAACTAACCAAGAGGCCTAGATGTGTCTACTGGCGAAAGCTCATGTGGAAAAACCAACATTATGGAAAGCAGAAGAGACATGTCACCTCATCTACACGAATCACAGAAAAGACATGTCACCTGATCCAAACAATAGGACAAAAAAAGTCAACTGATCAAAATGAGATTAGAAAATATATCTGACCTGAAGAAGAAAAAAAGTCATCTGACCTGAAGCAGGCGAAAGTGAACCATACAAGAAAAGTTACGTGATCCGCAGACCATACAAGGAAGCCACCTCATCAGAGGAGACGAGGATCCAAAGCGCAGACAAGGAAAAGCTAGCTGATATCAACTATAGGAGACATAACTCACCTGATGCGGAAGCAAATAAGGACAGACGAAGAAAAGCAAGCTGATCAGAAGCGCAGACAAGAAATATCCCCTGATCAGAGCAGATAAGGAATTGAAATCACAGCTGCATCAGAAGTCAAACGGTTAACCAGCTAAGTTTTCTAATTCTTTAAATACTTAATTTTATTACACGTGGCAAAAAATACACGATCACACTACCTCCAAGCTTACTTCACGAGGTCCAATCAATCTATTCCAACCGCCATTCTTTATTTAATTAATAAATTCAAAAACGTCTCTTCAACTGGCTATTTAAGACGGTCGACTATCATTTCAGAAAAACCTTATCGTCTTAAAGCCCTAGAAACCCTAATTTTGAAGTAGAAAAACCGTAGAACTTCAATACACTAAAAACCGAAAAATCTTTCTACTGAAATGGACGCCAACACTTATTTCGAAGGCGTTAACCTGAATATGGTGAAAGAGAAAATATTCTTCAGCATCGTCATCGATTTTGAAGGTTTACTGGAGTCCAACAACATGACTGAGATGGCGCAACTGATCTTAAAAATGAAGAAGAATAGTATCTACCATTTCCTAGATATCAACCCCTCTCAGCTTTTAAAGGAAGTTGTTATCTCTTTCTTCAAAGAAGTACAAGTCACCGAGCATGGGATTGAAAGTTCAATTTTTGGCAAGCACATCATTATTACCAAGCAGACAATTGCTGATGGTTTTAACATAGAAAACAGAGGCATAGCAGTCAAGGCTCTGAAACAAAAATCCATTGACATCTGGTCTGAGATCGAAACACCGGACCAACCAACGAAGATCAAATTCATGGCCAAGAAAGGAGATCTCTAGAAAAATACAAGTACATTCTGGATATTACAAATAAGATAGTAATGGGAATGGAAGGCAGTTTTGATCAAGTATATTCATCCAAATACACTATCTTCGAAGCACTGATCCAGATAGAAAGGATTAACTAGCCTGATTATATTTACAGGCAGTTAGTCCGTGAAGTCAACAAAGCCAGTTGGGATGATGAGAAGAAATTCAGACAAAAATTGACTTATGGAACTCAGATTAGTTGGATATTGGAGTTCCTTGGGAAAGCTAAACAAAAAGCAGATACTTTTCATGCCAGCAAAAGACTTGGTCACCTGTACCAAGATACCTTGAAGAAGGTTTGAGATAAGAAGCTCAAAGCATCTGAGATACTTAGGGAAATGACTAGTGGCACTTACCCTTACATAGGACCTTCGGACTCAAACGAGGTCCAATCTAATGCAGTTGCTCAAAACCCATATGAGATGATTGCAGAGGAGATGATGTCAGCTCCCTCTATAGCTGAGATTTTACAAAAGTCACATGCCCCTGAAGTGGCACCTGCAGATGACTATGACATTGATAACCTACCCCTGTCCAAAATTTTCAAAAGAAAGTCATCTGAACCAGAGGAAGTTGTCCATGTCAAATCCTCACCTGATCAGTCCCTCAAAAGACATAAAGGCCTGGTGGACTACTCATCTAAAAAAAAGGAAGAGATGCATATTGGGATATCACCTGCACCTCCACCTGTTGGAGAACAACCAAATCATCCCTCAGATCAAATGCAGATAGTCATCTCACTGGCACTAGCATTACTTGAAGATCTACCTACTCATTCCTCTGAGCTGATGGCAGAAGTGATTACCATCCTAACACTTCTAAGTGTTACTGAGGAAGAAGAGGCAGAAGAAACTATTGGGGTACCAGAAGCTGGATACTCCATCAACCTCAGGGAGAACAACCCCCTAAACCTTACCAAGGATCAACTGAAATTGGTAAAACAACAATCCCTCAAATTTTCTTTCGTCAATATTTATGAAGAATGGAAGGAACTGAAAACACTTACCTTCTCACGATTAAGAGAATTTATTGAAAGAAGTACCTGGGATCACCCCACAGCCACTGAACAACTCATTATGTTCTTCTGTCAAGAGACAGATATGAACTTTTTGTTAAAGAAGAACTGGTTCATCTCTCATTTAAACAAAACATGGACCGGTTCGTCCTTCAATTATGAAAGGTGTATCACAAGGTAAAACCCTTAGTGAGGAGGAAAAAGTAGAAAAGAATAAAGAAGATAGATAAGGAGAAGAAAAGAAGAAAGAAAAAGGAATTGTCATTGAATAAGTTGAAAGAAGAAGAGAGTGTAAAAGAAGGAGTTGAAAAGGAAGGGAAAGAAAAGGTAGAGGAGAAGGAGGAAGAAGAAGAAAAGAAGGAAGATGAGGAAAAGGAGGATGTGGAAGAGAAAGATGAGAAAGAAGATGAAGAGAAGCAGGAAGAAAAGGGAGAAGACAGAAAAGAGGATGATGAGGACCATGATTAGAAGTCACCTGATCAGGCCCCTAGTTCAGCACATCCTGATGAAGCTGAGGAAGCATAGCACCAGGGAGAACAACCTGAGGATACCCCCTCAAAGAAGAAAGCATCAGCAGAGAAGAAGTATCTGCAGAGAAGAAGTCCTCTGCAGAGAAGAAGTCCTCTGCATAGAAGAAGAAAAGAAAGTCACCTGCAGATGAGGACCTCGCAGACAACTCAGGTACCCCTGATCCAACACCATCTGATCAACAACCAGTTGACAGGCAACTCTCATCTGATAAATCCGTTGCTAAAAGACCAACTGCATTGGAGGAATCAGGAGAGAATGTTGATTAAGCTCCTGCATATCATCTTCCTTCAAAGTTCACTGCCCTGGTCAGAGAAATTATTGAAGAGACAGTTGCTAAACTTTTGGCAACGGATGTCAAACCAGAGCTCAGATCTATCAATAAAAAGATAGATACTCTGATCTACAGGAAAGAACCCTCACCACCACTGACAAACTCAAGAATACCTCTTAGCATGTCTGACGTAATTCTAAGGGTAGAGGAACAACTAGCAAAAATCATTGATGCTGGCAAAAAAAGGGAAGATACGAATAAGGGGGAAAAGAAAGACGAAACAAGATCAAAAAGGAAATAAGACCCTCCACTGATTCAGGTAGGAATCTCAAGCCTGAAGAGAAAAGAGTCAGTTGCAGCATCTGAAGAACCTGTAGCCAAAAGGAAAAGAACCAAGCAAGATCCTATTGTACCATTACAATGGTAAGGAAAAGAGACCCAATATGTTGAGGAATTCTTGCTTGTTGAAGCAGATCCTATGTAGGGAAGAGCAAGAAAACAGTTCATAGAAAAGTACTACCTTTGGGAAATACTTCAAGACAAGGACTGTTCCCCACAAGAAATTTTCATAAACTTCATGGAGATGAATTACCCCAACCTTTGCGAGGTTTTGAAGAAGTATGTAGAAAGGAAATTCAATGCATACCTCATGATTCCAAACTTCAGACCTAAAGAAGCACCTACTCTCATGAATGAAGAACTGGATGATATTGCTCTTTAGGAAGAAATAAAAAGTATACATTGAAAACAAATTCTCATCTCTAGAACACACTACACCAAAAATAGGATTTTGTGACATTGAAACTCGCTGGATTTGTGACTGTCAATGACAGTCACAATTTTATGACTGCCAATAACAGTCACAAAGACCAAACAGTGATAAATCCAAATGCTTGTGACTGTTAATGACTGTCACAAGTGTTCTGACTGTCTTGAGCAGTCACAAATCCAAATATTTGTGACTGTCTTGAGCAGTCATAAACTTTTCAGTTTTATGTATAAATACATTTTGGCAAACCCTTAGTACAGGCAACTGCCACATCTGAAATAAGGGTAATATGGCAAAACCGGTCTAAAGTCCCCAGTTCCCATTCTGTACTTCTTCTTCTTCCATCTTATCACGAGCCAGCCCTTTACTCAGAATTCTCGTGAATCTGGGTGTCAATCTTTTGATCCACTATTGAACGGATCTGGAATTTGAATTTGTTGCTGCAGGGCGACTTAATTGGCAGAAGGGCTCAAATCAATAGGAGGACGAAAGCTGCCTCTCGAGGTAATTTGCTCGCCTTCGAAGTACAGCAGTCGAAGGGTTAGAAAAGGATAATTCCACATCACAACACGTAATCCATCACACCTCCTCACTGTGTAGCGCACCGCGGTCGCATTACTTTTGTTTTTTCACGTAAAGTTGACATCTTGTGCTATCTTACCCGACAACTTTGCTGGTAAAGTCTATTATATCTATATTTTTATTTTTCTTAAGATTAATTGTTTTGGGGTTTGATATGTGATCAAGGTAGCACTGATAATGCATTTTGGTAATGATTTTAATCAATTGGTATCTATTTTTTGTTGTTCTTGAAGTTCATATGCGTGCAAATCCATCGCCCCTTCGCAGATTTCAAGGCATTTTCAACATCGACGCTATGGTGTACTATTATCTGCATTACCTGATTTGAGAAAAGCTCTTGTGTGAATTTATGCAATAGGATGTGTTGTTACACAACAACCATGTAATTTGTAAGTGATTTTGTATGTTTGAGAAACAACTGATTTGTTTTTTGGGTAATTAGGCTGAATTTTTATGTAAGCAGGCTAAACTTGAGATTTTTTACTGGCGAATTTAGATTCTGAGAGGGTTGATGGTGATTATATTTGTTTTATAAATGGTCAAGATGAACTTGCAGATTGCATTTTATATGTGCTATTTTTTTTTCTTCTCGGCCTTTTTAACACACTTCTTTACATACATTTGATGGTGTTCATTCGAGTGGATTGCATTTGGGCCTTCCAATCGTGGAATTTGGTGATAAAGTACAAATTTTCTTCAGCGTAAAGAGTACCTCATGATCCGGATTATTATTTCCTACACAAACTTGTAACGGGTTTTAACAAATATTAGAATTTGGAGAATGTTCCTCAAATTGTTTCACTTGGCGGATTAAGCTTATTGGTTAGGAGGGCGGATGAAGGGAATATTTTAGAGAAGAGTAAAACTATTGGTGTTCTTTATTATCGCTTAAAACAGATACCAGTTGTCCATACTACAACTACAACATTACCCCAATGCCTCAACGGCTCCCGCAAAAAGCGGGGTAAGTGGGGTCGGATGTACTTGGCGAAAAATTTAAAGACATATAATAGAATATCCCTTTTGGCACTGGGTATAAAAACCAGCTCTCACGAGAAGGCTCTTGCATTATTGATAAGGTTATTATGACTTAGCAGGTGAGATTTCAAAATTATTTAGCCTTGATACCAAAAATAAAAAGGAAAAAGGAAAATAGCTATCTTTGAAATTTTACAAGTACTCCCTCAACATTTATTTGTGTTTTTACAAAATTGTACCTCGAAGGGGGTAATTGCTATGTTTATGGAGGGATTTTGTAATTTTAAGAAGTAACTTAGGTATAACATTCAGAGATTTCACAGGAGATTATGATCGTCACAGGTTTATATTTAATCCTAATTTTCCGCATTACGGATGTGATGGATGTAGTCTGCAAATCATCTTGTGCTATCAAACTGCTGCCTGACTTTGTTATGCTGATTATATATGTGTAGTTCTAATTTGTGATGATATATTTAGCTACATTTTTTATATTTTGTGAATATGATGTTCATATGTATTATGATTTATGTTACTGACATACATCTCTATTTTCGAATCGTGGCTATATAAGCACTTAATTTCATTGATATGTGCTGCATTGATGAGTTGCATCATTCTGTTGTTTCAAAAGAGATTTGAAGATACATTTTTGCTTTCTTTATCAATCCTTAACTATTTTGAAATATTTATTTTCTTTATTTTTTAGGAAGGAAAGGAAAAGAAACTTAAAATTTGGGAAGAAATTCCTTAAATAAATTGTCCTATGTGTGCAAAACGAAAAATCAAGAGGTGAAATCAGGTGAAAGGTGAAAGGTTCTATGAGATTGTGGGAAGTCCATATTACATGGCATCGGAGGTTTTGAAGAGAAATTATGGACCAGAAGTTGATATTTGGAGTGCTGGTGTGATTATTTATATTTTATTATGCAGTGTTCCTCCGTTTTGGGCTGGTATCTTTCACATTCTTTTTCTTTTCAATATTCTGTCATGCAGATTAATTCTACCTCGATAATTGAGTTTATTTCATTGCAATGCTTGCTGCAGAAATGAACAATGTGTTGCACTTGCTAGTTTAAGAGGAGTAATTGATTTCAAGAGGGAACCATGGCCACAGGTTTCTGAAACTGCAAAGAGCCTTGTTAGGCAGATGTTGGAGGTAGACCCCCAAAAGCGCCTGACAGCCCTGCATGTTCTTGGTAAGTTTAATTCAGTTTTTCCAGTGACAAATTCCTGAAAAGTATTGCTAAATATAGAGTCGATTTAAGGTGTATGAATCATGAAACAATCAGCGAAAACTTTGGCATGTGGACTGCAATTTAGCAAATATTTTAAATGTCGTCTTGAAATATTAGGTCATCTCCCGTAAAGGAGTGCTATATGAGGGTCGGGACTAAATTTTAGCCCTTAAATTTAATACTTTTGTTGATGAACTAGTTATGTAATGTTGGTCTGTCTGAGCAGCAAAGTTCAGTTTCATGGGGGTTGATAGATATTTTGTGAGATTTTAAAAAGCATTTTATATCATTTTGAAAATGTTATGTTTCTTGCAACGTTTTGGTTCATACAGTAGCTGTAACATGTTCTTTTCTGTTCTTTTTTGGTTAGAGCATCCATGGATTCAAAATGCAAAAAAGTCTTCAAATGTTCCGTTGGGAGATATTGTGAGGGCAAGACTCAAGCAGTTTTCCGTCATGAACAAATTCAAAAGGCAAGCATTGAGGGTAATTATCTAGCATAAAGTTAGCTATGTGTTTAACTTTGTGTTTGGTACTGCACACGCAAAGGTCTTGTACGGGACTGTTCCACATTCAATTTTCAGTCTCTAGTGTTGAAAAGGAATTTGTACGGGACTGTTTCCACATTCATTAAATAATTCATCAGATGGAAAACAAAAAATCTAAAGAGTTGTATCATTGTAATGGTAATCTTTGTATGGTTCTGTATTTTGCTTATCGAGAACCTTGTGAACTTATTTGAGGCATATGTTTAAAGAAAAAGAAACCGGACGTTTAGAAAAATAGAGCCTTTGATTTTTCTTACCTTGTTAAAATAATAAGTAGTGCCTACCCTGATGATATTCATGATGATAGATTGGATCTAGCAAGATATTAATTATGATTTTTCGTTTTTGTTTTTTTCCTTTGTCATTATTCTACAGTTCATTGCGGGATGTGGCAAGTTTTTGAAGGGACTGCAGGGCAGATGTACCAATCAGAAGTTTGGCAGTATTCGCAATTAGAAGCTAAAGCATGAATGAAAAAGTTACAAGAGATTGTTTGGTGAATAAGCTGTATAAGTGCTTTACTTGTGTATAAGTTGTATAAGTGCTTTATTCCAAATGGGTTGGTTCGGATTTTTATTTACGTGCTAATTTTGAGCATTACATTGTGATTTTTATGTGTTGTAAAATTAATTGGAGTGTTGTGTGAATACTTTGAGAAATATGTTTGGATTGTATTTTGAATTCATTGTGGAAAATAATTAGATTGCATTCAGAGAAAAATGGGGTTTTCCTATTTTTTTTTGTATTTTTTTCAATATTTGTGACTTCTAAAAACAGTCACAAGACAATCATGAAAAATGATATTTGTGACTGTCCATGGGAGTCACGAAAGTTGAAGTTCGTGACTGCTAATTGTAATATCTGGATTTATTATTGAGTATTTAATCTGTTGTTGAAACCTGTACTATTCGGAATTGTGATCTCGATAATTGGAATATGATATTTCTCATATTTGTATCTTTGTACATGAGTATAGCAACATGTAAATTTTCTCATGCAAACTCGTGATAACGCACGCTAAGAACGTTGCTTAACGTGCGTTATCGGCTAAAACTAGCACACGCTACGAGTGAAGAATTGCGTGCGTTAGGCAGTCAATTATTGAGGTGGGCGGCTAGCACATGCGCCAGCCGGACATGGGTCCAGATAAGATTCCTGCGGGCGAACCTGGACAGATTTGGAGTCAACACTTGTTAGTGTGCGCTAAGGATACTGTGATAGCGTGTGCTAAATAACATACGAACAGAAATGTTATAAAAGGGAGAGCACCCCATTTTACTTGGTTTACACTCTGTTCACTTGTCCTTCATTCTTGAGAGACCAGAGAGCCTCATATCTTCCTTAAACACACATAGACCATCTCTACTCGATCATTGAAGATTGGATGTCACTTGTGATTGATCGTTCAAGTGGAGAAGCACCTTGGATTGACATTCAAACAACCGGAGTTGGATTCTACCTTTTTGACTCGTTGTTTTCTGCATCTTAAGGTATGTTAATTCTATCCTGCCTTAGATTCATGTTCTTGAGAATAAGATGATCATACTACCAAGATATTGAGTTCCATTGATGAATTATTCAAACAAACATCATGTTTAGAAGTCGGAATGATTATGCTTATGATATCATCGTTGAAAACATCGTAGTTGGAATCCTAGTACGTCAAATGATGAGAGGAATATTCTGAGATTGATTATCCCTATGATTACGTTGCCATATTGATCGTAAACTTGGAGTTGATATCACTTTTGTTATAAGTACTTAAGAAAGAATCATCTTAGGTTGTACCTTTTTATTGGGATTGTTAGTTCACCTTTAAGACGAAGTCTGAATGTGATAATGGTAATGGAATCTAGTGCATGGATCTTAAGAACACCGAACTTTGCATAAGAATTGTAATCAAGATGGAATATGGTATTATCATAAGTATGTGTATTCTTGTATCTCGAAGATGTTTGAATCCGTGAGATCATTTGTAATTAGATGAACATGATATGCATGGGGATAACATAGATTAATCACTGAGGAGTTCGTAAGATTCATCACCGTTAGAACACTCATCTGTCCAGAAGTGAAACTACCATTCACGCTTAGCGTACGCTGAGCTATGTAGATTAACGTGCGCTATCGAGAATAAGTTAACGTATGCTACGCTTGGAATGTAACGCGCGTTATATCATCAGACGAGTCAATCGACTGATCAGTGAGGTACTGACAGTGTATGGATAGCGTATGCTAGACTTCGTATAATTGCATGCGCTAACGAGTAGCCTTAACGTACACTACATAGGATACGTAGCGTGCATTAAGCAAGCCAGGCAGATTACGTTTTATGAACTTTCGACCGTAATTTTGGATTTTTAGATGTTCGTACGACGTGAGATGAACTCTATATTATTTCTTTTATTTAAGGTTCGAGCTTGCTACGTGATTGATCGAAGGGGCGACCTTCGAGTGTTTCTTTTTTCGTGGAAGTAATATTCTTGTCATCGAATCAAGGCAAGTACCTTAATTGTTTTACATATTGATGTTATACATATTGTCGTGCATATATGTCGTTGTTGTATGTCCACCTCGTTTTGGTCCGACGGGATCATCGGGGAGATCTATCCTAGTGTGCGCTGGATCATCGGACGGGTTTTTCCACCACGGGTTGGTCTGACGGGATCATCGTGGGTTCTAGGCAGTGAACGCTGGATCATCGGAATTACCATGTGTATGTTGTGATATCATGTAGTGATTATCATTTGTGTATGTTATTTATGAGTTTCTCGTAGGAGAAGACTCGTTGGTATTTTGTCATTTACGTTATTATTATTCTTCGTGAGATGTTGAATAATATGTTGTGGTATTTGTACTAGCATTATTTTGCTAACCCCTTCGGGGGTGAACGTTTATTTATGTTCAGGATCTAGGGGAGCGGGGAAACAAACACTGGAGCTGCATGACGACGAGGGTGCTGAGTGATGTTCCGGCCGGGTTTATTATCTGTTGTTGGATATTTTAATAAGTACTCGAGTACATCGTAATTTGTGATGTTTGGATTTCAGTGGTGTATTAATATTCTTCATTTGGATATTTATATTTTCGGTATTGAACTAGAACTGTCGTATTGTATTTCAGTGATTTCATAATTTGGTATCTGTCATTGTCTTTTCATTTATTTAGCCTTGTAAATTCTTATGTAAAGGATTTACGGCGCTGTAATATTCCTGAATATATCGGGGGTGTTACAGAATATGGTATCAGAGCTAATATTATGGATATCTTGGCCATTGGGTTAAAATAGGGGTCGTATACATCTTTTGAGGTAACTGGACGTGAATAACATCACTGTACTGCCTACATCTTCATGCGAACGGTGGTTGTAAGTTCTTAAACTCTATCTCGTCCTTTACATGTTGTATCTCTTTATACTTGAACATTAGAACGATATTGTTTCCTGTATATTGAGTATTTATGCTTACAGTATGTTGATAGGTGGACGTGGACGTGGTCGCAGACGCGGACGAAGGAATGCAGAAAGAGATGTTTCGCCTTCTAATCAAGCCCGCCACAGCTCAGGCGAGCCGCAAAGATCTATTAATAATGAACCGGAACTTGCTGTGCCCGAAATCCTTCATCAGGTGGTGAATCAGATGACTCAGTTCACCCAGGTCGTGGACCGAATGCAGGTGGAGGTGGGATTACAGCAGGGAGATAGACAACAAGGGATCCCAGACATGGGAAATCGAGGCGACCAATGGCTGCAGGAGGTGGCAAAGATGCAACCACCCAAATTCGACGGCTTTTCTGAGACTCCCACATGGGACCATTGGTTGAAGGATTTGGAGAAAAAATTTTCTGGAATTAATTGCTCAGGTGACCGGAGAGCCTCTATTGCTCAGTACTTTCTGATAGGGGAAGCATCCGAGTAGTGGGAAGTCACCCGGCCTGTAGACCATGATGCTGACTGGACAGAATTTAATTTGATGATGGAAGCTCAGTACTGTCCTCGTCCTGTGAGGGAAGCTAAAGTTCGGGAGTTTTTCTCCGCTCAGCCTTCAGATGTGCCAGTATCTTAGGCAATTAAGATGTTTAACCAGCAGCTGGCATTTGTTCGACATCTGGTCAGAACAGATGCAGAAATGATGATCCATTTTGATATGAGAATGAAACCATAAATCCAGAGGTACATGTCCGGTTTTGAATGTACCACTCTCCGTCAATACCAGGATAAAGCATTGGCGTATGAAATCAAGGAAGCAGCAATGGAGAATTTGGTAGAGTCCAAGAAGCAGAAAGTCTCCAGTAGTTTCACGGAGCATAAGAGTAGTGGGCCCCACAAGGCCAGTCATCCTTTCATTCTTACAAGAATCCTCCGCACCCCTCTAAGAGCGGAAGGAACTTCGGAGCAGCATCAACCAGTTTAACTGTGCCCAGACGGGGCACTATCGATGGAATTGCCCCCTACCTGCCGTGACTTGTTTTGATTGTGTTCGAGAGGGACATCGTGCGGTGTTCTGTGAAGAGGATGCAAAGTCTTTTAGAGCCCGTACACCATAGCCAGTTCAGAAGGAAGCCAGTATCCAACAGACGCAGGAAAGTGTTCACATGCCTCAGAATTTTGGCCGCGGATGAGGCAGAGGACAGTGGGACCGAAAGGGTACATTGAGTGCCGGATCTATTCCCCCACGTCTGTACGAGATGAGGAGAACAGACGATCAGGATGCTGTTGTCGCATCAGGTACTGTTCAGATCCTTTCCCAGCCAGTTAGCATTTTATTCGATACAGGAGCTATGCATTCATTTATATCCCTGTCTTGTGTAAATCGTTTGAATATTTATGGTTTTCATAATTGTGAACCTTATGTTGTTGGTTTATCGAGCGGAGAGAGGATTGTTGGAAACTTAGAAACTAGAGATTTCCCTGTATAATTTGGAGGCAGAGAGTGGCTCTCAAATCTGATTGTGATAGAAATGCAAGGAGACGACCTGATACTCGGAGACGATTGGCTTAATCGATATGGAGCTATTGTAAACTACCGAAAGAGGAATATCTCGCTGATCGCTGACGATGGTTCCGAAATACTGTTTGAAGGATGGAAACTAGGAAGCTCAGGAATGTTGATCAAGGCGATGAGTGCTGTCAAATTGTTAAAACAGGGCTGTACCGGATACTGGTGCTATGCAATGAAGAAAGAAGACGAAATTGTGGAAATCTCATCCATTCCTATTGTGAACGAATTTCTGGATGTATTCCCTGACGAGTTACCTGGACTACCTCCACGGCGGGATGTAGAATTCACCATTGAGCTGGAACCCGGAGCTACACCAATTTCTAAAGCGTCGTATCGTATGGCACCTACTGAGATGTACGAACTGAAAAAGCAACTGGAGGAGTTACTAGACAAAGGCTATATCCAGCCAAGCATTTCACCCTGGGGAGCACCAGTTCTTTTTGTCCTGAAGAAGGATGGATCGCTTCGGCTGTGTATTGACTATCAAGAGCTGAACAAAATAACGATTAAGAACAAGTATCCGTTGCCACAGATTGATGATTTGTTTGACCAGTTACAAGGAGCAACAGTGTTTTCTAAAATCGATCTGAGATCAGGATAGCATCAGCTAAGGATTAAGGAATCTGATGTTCCGAAATCAGCGTTCAGAACTCGCTACGGACACTATGAGTTTGTAGTAATGCCGTTTGGTCTCACTAACGCACCTGCTGCATTCATGCAATTGATGAACTGAGTGTTCATCGAGTATCTGGATAAATTTGTGCTTGTGTTCATTGATGACATTCTGGTATATTCTAAGAGCCCGGAAGAGCATGCACAGCATTTACGGATTGTGTTAGACCTATTGAGAAATGAACAATTATACGCCAAACTTTCTAAGTGTGAATTCTGTCTAAAGGAAGTAATGTTCCTTGGCCATGTGGTATCAGCAGAAGGAGTCCGAGTAGATCCTCAAAAGATCGATTCAGTTATGGATTGTAAGCCTCCAAAGAACGTGAAAGAAATTCGGAGTTTCTTAGGACTTGCCGGGTATTATCGTTGGTTCGTGGAGGGGTTTTCCAAAATTACCTGCCCACTTACTCGACTACTGCAGAAAACTCGAAAGTTTGAGTGGAACGAGTTGTGCCAGAATAGCTTAGATGAATTGAAGAAGAGATTGACGACGGAACCGATTTTAGCACTCCCACGGGGAACTCGAGGATTTATAGTTTACAGTGATGCTTCGAACCAAGGACTCGGATGCGTGTTGATGCATAATGATAAGGTGATTGCTTATGCGTCACGACAGATGAAACCTTATGAAGTGAATTACCCAACGTATGATTTGGAGCTAGCAGTAGTAGTTTTTGCTTTGAAAATCTGGAGACATTACCTGTACGGGACTCATTGTCAGATCTTTACGGATCACAAGAGTGTCAAATACATCTTCAGTTAGAAAGAGTTCAACATGCAGCAAAGGAGATGGCTGGAACTTATTATGGACTATGACTTGGAGATTCTTTATCATCCAGGCAATGCAAATGTAGTGGCCGATGCACTTAGCCGGAAGCCTATTTCTATTCAGATGCTGGAAACTCTGACCTCCCAGCTCAGCATTCAACGAGAAATGATTCGTGAAGGAATTGAAGTGTCGTTACAAAGAGTCCAAGGACAACTGTGCGTGATGGAAATAACTTCATCGTTAACCGAGAAATCAAATCTAAGCAAGTAGATGATCCTCTGATGATTCGGTTACGTGATCAAGTGATCAAGGGATAGGCCCCCGGATTCGTAATTCATGATGATGGAGTTTTGAGATTTCAGAACCGACTTTGCGTTCCCGATGTCGATGTTCTGACACAGACGATTATGAAGGAAGCTCATAGCACGCCTTATTCTATCCACCCGGGCACCAGTAAGATGTATAAGGACCTGAAATAGAACTTTTGGTTGGGCAACATGAAGAAAGATGTATCGGAGTATGTCTCGAAGTGTTTGACTTGTCAGCAGGTTAAAATCGAGCGTCAACGACCTGCCGGGATGCTGAAGCCGCTCCCAATTCCTGAATGGAAGTGGGAGGACATATCGATGGACTTTATCACTAATATGTCGAGAACCAAGATAGGAATGAACATGATTTGGGTGATAGTTGATCGTTTAACCAAATCAGCTCATTTTCTAGGCATTAAGGACACGTGGGGACCAGAGAGGTTGGCACGAGTATTTATTTCAGAGATAGTCCGATTGCATGGTACGTCGAAGACCATTATTTCTGACAGAGACGGTCGCTTTGTGTCTCATTTTTGGAAAGCAGTTCATAAGGCCTTGGGGACCGAATTGAACTTCAGCACAGCTTATCACCCGCAGACAGATGGACAATCCGAGAGGACTATTCAAACAGTGGAAGATATGTTAAGGGCTTGTGCCTTAGATTGGTCAACTGACGGGGAAGTTCATTTACCGTTGATTGAATTTACCTACAACAATAGTTGGCATGCTTCTATTAAGATGGCACCGTTTGAGGCACTGTACGGGAGAAGATGCAGATCACCTCTATGTTGGGACGATTCATCAGACTTGATCGGAACGAAACCAGAGTTGATCGTGCAAACTCGAGAGAAGATAGCTTTGATTCGCGAAAGGTTGTTGACCACCCAGAGTAGACAGAAATGTTATGCATATGTACGCCGTCGTCGATTAGAGTTCAGTATTGGAGATCACGTACTTTTAAAAGTTTCTCCTACTCGGGGAATCTTTCGTTTTGGAAGGAAGGGATAGCTGAGTCCGAGATATATCGGACCATTCGAGATCCTTGAGAGAGTTGGAGAGTTGGCATACAGATTGGCATTACCGCCGTCATTGAGCCATGTTCATAACGTGTTCCACGTATCCCAGTTACAAAGATATATACCGGATCCTAGTCATGTCATTGATTTCATTGAGATCGAAGTCGCTCAGGATGGAACGTTTGAAGAAAGACCGGTCAGGATACTCGAGAGTCGAGTTAAGCAGTTGAGGAACAAACCAATCGCTTTGGTCAAAGTCCAGTGGTCACGCCGCGGAGTGGAAGAAGCCACTTGGGAAACGGAAGATAGCATGAAATCCAGATATCCAGAGTTATTTTCGTCTTGAGTTTCGGGACGAAACTCCTTTTTAGTAGGAGAGTATGTAATATCTGGATTTATTATTGAGTATTTCATCTGTTGTTGAAACTTGTACTATTCGGAATTGTGATATAGATAATTGGAATATGATATTTCTCATGCAAACTCGTGATAATGCACGCTAAGAACGTAGCTTAACGTGCGTTATCGGCTAAAACTAGCGCACGCTACGAGTGAAGAATTGCGTGCATTAGGCAGTCAATTATTGAGGTGGGCGGCTAGCATATGCGCCAGCCCAACATGGGTCCGGATAAGATTCCCGCGGGCGAACCTGGACAGATTTGGAGTCAACGCTTGTTAGCGTGCGCTAAGGATACTGTGATAGCGTGCGCTAAATAACATACGAACAGAAATGTTATAAAAGGAACAGCAGCCCATTTTACTTGGTTTACACTCACTTCACTTGTCCTTCGTTCTTGAGAGACCAGAGAGCCTCATATCTTCCTTAAACACACATAGACCACCACTACTTGATCATTGAAGATTGGATGTCACTTGTGATTGATCGTTGAAGTAGAGAAGCACCTTGGATTGACATTCAAACAACCGGAGTTGGAATCTACCTTTTTAACTCGGTGTTTTCTGCATCTTAAGGTATGTTAATTCTATCCAGCCTTAGATTCGTGTTCTTGAGAATAAGATGATCATACTACCAATATATTAAGTTTTATTAATGAATTATTCATACAAACATCAAGTTTAGAAGTCGGAATGATTATGCTTATGATATCGTCATTGAAAACATCGTAGTTGGAATCCTAGTACGTCAAATGATGAGAGGAATATTCTGAGATTGATTATTCGTATGATTAATGTTGCCATGTTGATCGTAAACTTGGAGTTGATCACTTTTGTTATAAGGACTTAAGAAAGAATCATCTTAGGTTGTATCTTTTTATTGGGATTGTTAGTTCACCTTTAAGATGAAGTCTGAATGTGATAATGGTAATGGAATCTAGTGCATCGATCTTAAGAACACCGAACTTCGCATAAGAATTGTAATCAAGATGGAATATGGTATTATCATAAGTATGCGTATTCTTGTATCTCGAAGATGTTTGAATCCGTGAGATCATTTGTAATTAGATGAACGTGATATGCATGGGGATAACGTATATTAATCACTGAGGAGTTCATAAGTTTCATCACCGTTAGAACAATCATCTGCCCAGAAGTGAAACTGCCATGCACGCATAGCGTATGCTAAGCTATGTAGATTAACGTGCGCTATCGGGCATAAGTTAACGTATGCTACACTTGGAACGTAACGTGCATTATATCATTAGACGAGTCAATCGACTGATCAGTGAGGTACTGACAGTGTATGGATAGCATACGCTAGACTTCATATAATTGCATGCGTTAACGAGTAGCCTTAACGTACGCTACATAGGATACGTAGCATACGTTAAGCAATCCAGGCAGATTACGTTTTATGAACTTTCGACCGTAATTTTGGATTGTTAGATGTTCATACGACGTGAGATGAACTCTATATTATTTCTTTTGTTTAAGGTTCGAGCTTGCTACGTGATTGATCGAAGGGGCAACCTTCGAGTGTTTCGTTTTTCGTGGAAGTAATATCCTTATTTTCGAATCAAGGCAAGTACCTTAATTGTTTTACATATTGATGTTATAAATATTGTCGTGCATATATGTCGTTGTTGTATGTCCACCTCGTGTTGGTCCGATGGGATCATCAGGGGATCTATGCTAGCGTGCGATGGATCATCGGATGGGTTTTTCCACCACGGGTTGGTCTGACGGGATCATCGTGGGTTCTAGGCAGTGAACACTGGATCGTTGGAATTTCCATGTGTATGTTGTGATATCATGTTGTGATTATCATTTGTGTATGTTATTTATGAGTTTCTCGTAGGAAAAGACTCGTTGGTATTTTGTCATTTACATTATTATTATTATTCTTCGTGAGATATTGAATAATATGTTGTGATACTTGTACTAGCATCGTTGTGCTAACCCCTTCGGGGGTGAACATTTGTTTATGTTCAGGATCCAGGAGAGCGGTGAAACAACCACTGGAGCTGCATGACGACGAGGGTGCAGAGTGATGTTCTGGCCAGGTTTATTATCTGTTGTTGGATATTTTAATAAGTACTCGAGTACGTCGTAATTTGTGATGTTTGGATTTCAGTGGTGTATTAATATTCTTCATTTGTATATTTGTATTTTCGGTATTGAACCAGAACTGTCGTATTGTATTTGAGTGATTTCATAATTTGGTATCTGTCATTGTCTTTTCATTTATTTAGCCTTGTAAATTCTTATGTAAAGGATTTATGGCGCTGTAATATTCCTGAATATATCGGGGGTATTACACTAATGACTGTCACAAAAGATGAAATTCTTGACTGCTAATGACAGTCATAAATGATATTTGTAACTGCCATAGAAAGTGGTATTGTAAAGTCAAATAAATGAGATTTTGTCACTGTTTTGTGACTGTTTTTGACAGTCACAAAAAAACTTGTGACTAGTGATTTTATGACAGTCATTTGGGACTCTTTTTGCCATTTGTGATAGTTTGTGACAGTTTTTGACAGTCACAAATGAGTATCTTCTATAAGCCATTGAATAGGATAAGTTTGATCAAAAGTTAATCAGTAGAAAATCGGTTAAGTATAGAACTGTCAAAATATCATATAAGTTATCAGCAGAGTTCCATCAGGCGAGCTCTTGTCAACATATCAGAGAAGGTTGGTCATATAGGAGATATAATTAGGCGACATAACAGGGGAGTTCTGGTCAACACAAAACATCAGTTGAGGTTTAACCACAGATGAGATATCATCAGACAAGTTTTCAGGTCAAGAGAAATATCAGGTGATGTTTGACTACAGATGAGTTCTTTATCAGTCGAGATTTTTTGTCAAACAAAATATCAGAGGAGGTTGACCAAACTTATTCTGCAGCCAAGTTTGAGTATCAGAAAAGAAGCTCAGTCCATGTCAGCAAGCATTGAAAAGTCAACAATAACGGCAAGACATGCGGACGTAAATTCAAGGAGACAAAGTGAGTAATTCCCGGAAGTGAAGGAATAGTTTATTCCTAGATATTGGCACCCGGAAGACTTTCCAAATATAGTAAGCCAGAAAAGCGGCGCAAAGGGAAGATTCTTCAAACGGACAGATTTAAAGAAAGAGACAAGCCGTGTAAATAAATGAACGAATAAACAAGAAGTCTCCTCTCCAACGGACGGATTTGTTACAAGAGATGCAACGGCTATGAAGAAGCTCAAGATTCGTACTATACAAATATCTGAAGACATATTTGAGCAAAGTACTATGCGAACAACATATACAATGTAACAAAGCATTCAAAGAAATCTAAGCAATCAAAGCGAAATATAGTATCGTGAAGAGCCAGTTCCAAAGTTCATATATACTGAAAAGCTCTTGAGTTGGAGAAGACAATAATCTTATCTTTAAGATTGAGTATGGGATACTTCTTTGAACGAGGTTCTCGGAAGTTTTGAGGCTGATAAGGCATCCACGGGTTCTTGATTGGAAGTTGATAGACAGCTTGCGAGTTGTTGAGGCATCAGCGGGTTTTCAATCAGGAGGTGCTAGGCAACCAAAGGGAGTTACGATGGCCACAGGTTTCCACTGGTTGGAAGCTATTTTAACTGTGTGTATCATGGTAATGTTTATCACTGGTTGAAAGTTATAGTGAATTCATCTCAAACCTATTTGGACAAAAGTGGACTAGTAGAGGATTACCCCACCTCTGAACCACTATAAGTTCTTATGTGTTTTACTGCAATATAGCATACTTATTTGCTGCATTCATATTTACTGTTCCATTTGACAGTCAACTGTCTTCCGCATAACTAAGTTTTTACAGTTGACATAAGTCACCTGCAGTTGACATAGTCACCTGCATTTGTCATCAGTTGTGTTTCCGCATTACCCATCTCCAGTTAATGTTTGTTAGCTACATAATATATCAGCTGAGATACTTACCAAAGTTTCAGGAAAAGAGTTTAATAAGTCTATTCACCCCCTCTCTCTAGACTTATTCCTGACGACTTATGACCTACATGTGGGAGAGGCTTCTGATTCTCCGACCAGTGCCTTTAGTTTACTTCTCCAGACATGCCTTTCATCCCTCTCGTGTTGCTCATCTTCGAGCAGCTTCTGTACTTTAGGATGAGGATGACTATTTGCATAGTATCCTGGTTTCCTGCAGTTACAGCAAAGTTTATATTCTCTGGATGATGACAATTCATAAATTACCTTGTTAAAGGATTTAGGTCTGTAGGGAGCCTTTATGTATTTCTTAATGAATTTCCGAAATTTATGCATGAGCATGTCCATTTCATCTTGTGACAGGATGTCATCATCGTTGTCAGCTACCTTGGATGCGGCCTTAGATGTGCTAGGGGTAGGGCTGTGTCTCTTGTCAGATACAGCAGTGAGTGTTGTAGTCTTAGCAGGTAACTCTTTGGCCTTCTCTCTCCTGTTAATATCATACACAAAAGCTTTGAGGTCAGAGAAGAGATCGAAAGTAGATATTCATTTAAATGAGAAGACACGCACAACTGTAGTCTTAATGCCCCATCGGGCAGTGAGCGATCTAAATTAAGATTTTTCTCCTTTTGGGTATACACTTTACACAATGGTTGAAGTTCAGTGACAATGCCGGTAAATCTGAGGTCAAGTTACTCAAGTTTTTCAGAAGATTTTCTATCAAAAGACTCATATTGCTGAGTGAGTTTTAAAATCTTGTTTTCTTTTGAGAGCTCAATTCCCTCACATATTAACTTGAGTTTCTCCCAGATTTCTTTACCTGTCTTGCAGCTCTTTACCTTGGAGAATGTGTCTTTGTCATTAGTGACAAGTAACACATTCTTGGCAATGTTGTCAAGATTCGCACTTTTGCGATTATCGGTTATCCACTGTTCTCTTTCTTTCTCAAGTATTTCTACATGAGGTTGTCTTTCTATTTTGGCGGCTGGATTGACCTTCATAATTTTGATTGTTCCTTCTTGAATGACAAAGATCATTTCTTCATGCATTGTGTCAAGATGGGCTTCCATCCTGATTCTCGAGTTATCAAATTCATTAATAGAAAACATGGGAACTTTGTTGATCATAGATGTATCCATGGCAATAGTAGGATGAATGATAGAGATATAAAAATGAAGTTTCCAAAAGCTAGTGATTTGTGGATTTGATTCATGTTAGAAATCGACTGATTCTTTATAGAATCAACCTCTATGATACCACTTGTTGGCCACAGTATACTATTATACAGCTTAGAAATGGGGGGTTGAATAAGATGTACTCTTTTTAGAAGTTTAAGTTTGTGTAGCGGAAGTCTAAAACTAAGTTGTTGTAAGTACAACAACTAAACAATCTCCTATAACTTGGTGCTTACAGGATTTTCAAGATAAGTATACTAAAATCAGAGGCAATAGAAAAATAATAACAACAGAAAGTAATGACACACACTTTAATGTGGTTCGAGGTAATCCCTTATACATACACAATTCCTCCACACATGAGTAAGAAGTTTATTAAAATCAAGGCATACACAAATATATAATTTTAACTAAACTCGTCGATGTATCGTTCACACATATTGGTATAGCCGATTGTAGCTTGGGCCGTTCACACAGATTGGCTTTGGCCTTCTTTAACTCGCTTCTCCTCAAACATATTCAAGCTTCGTCATAAACTTTATTCTTTCCACACAGGTCATAATAGATTGACTTAGCCCACGCAGGGCTAAGGTTCTCAACAGTAGCTTTTTGAAGTATCACGACTTGAACAGCAGCTGTAGGCTTGGTAAGCTTCCTTGTAGTTGTGTTGTTCTTTATTAAGAACTTGGATATTGCTTCACTCAAGATATACGTTTTATGCTTGAATAAATATATTGCTCTTTAGATAATAAGATCGATGTTGAGTCTAGCAGATGTTCAGTTTTTAGTATTGAGCAATGTCCTTTTGCTTGGGCTATTTATAACCTTAGAAATAGATTTGTTATAAATGTAGTCCTTGGTCGGTTAGTGAGATTTAGACAACTCTGATTGGCGTCTACAGATTGTTTGAATTAAATATGTTTTCCATTTAATGCTTCAGATATTCTCTTTGATCCGCATTAATTGCTCTTCTGTCTGTAGTCTCTTCGACTGCATGAAATGTTGTCCTATCAGCATTAAATGGTACTTTGACTGTGAATACTTTATAAATAAAGAAAGTTTATTTCACAACATTTTAAAGTTCCTTTTAAGTCCTGGTGGTTTTATGTTTTACTTTTATAAGTAAATCACCTAAAACATTATTTGTTGTAGCTAATGTCTTCTTTTGTTCTACTCTGAAGGCTTAGCTATAAGATTTGTCTTCTTTGGGTGTTGTATGATTTTGCAATGCAGGACAGGTTGTAAGGTGCATTTATCAAAACACAGGATATTATTTTTCCCAACATATTTTGTTTGTATTTTAAATCGATGGAAGGCCGAGGCAAAGGAAGAGCATGTGACAGTGAAGAGTTTGATGGATACTAGTTTGGGGTGAGAGTCTTCCTATTCCGGTCATGTTTAATCGTGTACTTTATTTCTGCTCTATTGTACTTCTGAGTATTTTGTATTGTTTTGGGTATTCTCCATCTTCATATGGATCATACATGTACTTAAGATCCTGTGTATTTGGCAGTTATAGCCAAGTATTGTACAAAAATTCCATTCTAGTTGTTTGGTAATGTAATCTACTTTGGTACTGCAATTATATTATGGTTGCTCATTGCACTTGTATCGTCTGTTGGGTCCCAATATGTGGTCCACGATGCTGTAATAATCACCTTATCTGGGGTGTTACACTAAGTACCACCTTTTGCGATTTCGTTATGCACAAGTTTAAATACTATGTCAAATAGGGTCCAATTCAATACCCCTCTCTTTGTACTATTCAACCCATATGTTTATTGTTACCTGTTAGCTCCTTGTTTTCCAATCTTTAGATGATGTGTTATGTATATAATTTCATTTATAGATTATATCCTCGGCCTCATATGAGATTTAGAAGATGTAAAGTAAAAGAACTCAATGAGGAAAATGATGTTACATATATGTCAATGATTTATATCTTTTATGGGATAATTAATAAATTCATGACTTTTTTATAGATGAACATATTGATCACAGAACTACAATGAAACGGATTAAATAATAAATTACAGCCAAAAACTACATTTCCCCTTCTTTCTTATAACATGCTATATTGTAAATTTGTAATGCCTAGATACTCTTAAATATTAATTAAGCATTATTTGGTCGTCTAATTATGCAAGTTCATTTTTCGTAATGTCGACCCCTTTGGTCATTGAACTTTGCACAATTAAACACTTTGGTCCCTAAATTTGAAAAATATCAAAACCATCATTTGTTGCCTCGTTAGAAGTGAACAAAGTGTAGTTCAGTAGCCAAAGTGTCAAAACTGTGCAAAGTTCAGTAACCAAAGTCTAAGATGCAAAGTTCACTGATGTCCAAAGTTCAGTAATCAAAGTATAAGATGCAAAGTTCAGTGGTGTGCAAGGGCAGAAAAAACTACGCTTTGTTCACCTCTAATGAGGGAACAAATGATGGTTTTGACATTTTGCAAAGTTCAATTACTAAAGTGCCGAATTATGCAATATTGAATGACCATAGTGATACTTCTTCAATAAGGTAAAGGAAAAGTCACACGAACATGGGATGTGAACAAGATCGAGGACGAAAGCAATAGAACCAGTCAGGGAAGAGGCAATGCATGAGTGGAGACATAACAAAAATCTTCTGTTCTTTTGTAGGTAACTCCATCCATGTTGTACCTATTCTCTGTCTTACTAACTTTTTTATTTCTCTCATTTTTTTGCCACTAAAATGAAATGCTCGAATTTATAATGTAAAACTTTTACCACTTGGATCTCATTAGATTCAGATCCTCTGAGAAAATAACACTTATCTGAGTTTGCTATAGATATTTGCAAAACTATTTTCCTCACTTTCTAAAGCTTCTCATTGGTCTAAAACAATGGTCATCTTTGTGTCAATATCCCTATACAAACCACACATTCAAGTTTAGCGATCGGTCAAGAATACAATATACTACATCTTCTTTATATTATTTGACTCGAGAAAATAAAAGCCTTGTATTTGCTAAAAGGATATGAAGAAGAGATATAGAAGTTAATTCAAGATTGGGATAATTGGATGCGTACTACACTCTTGGTCGGTAGTAATATTACCAACTACTACTAACAACCTTGTCATCAATCACGATCTTGTGATAAATATCTATTATTTTACACATTATTCATCTTGGGAACTAGGCCAACTGCAACTGGGGTCTTCATTATTTGGATATATCATATAGAAGTTGTAAGTTCATTTTTGTAGAATCGACGTGAATTGTGGGCTGAACTTTGGATCCCCTCGATGGAAGTCTTACGATCACCACCTTACCAAGTACTTGTGTACCGGTAACCACCTTACCAATTACTTGTTTGCAGAAGAAGTGATGTTAATTAATTAATTTAATGTGACTGCTTATAAAGAATAACACCATCTGCGGGACATTTTCTGAAGAAATACTTAAATAAAGGACGTGTCTAAAGAAATGTTCATACGAAGTCGAAATAAAGACATCTCATTCTAACATATCCTTATCTAACAATGTAGCACAACTATAATACCAGGCATGTCACGGGCCCTTATCTCTAAGGACAGCACACGCAGAGCGTGAACCGGGGTAAGAATTAAAGGGGGGAAACATATGTTTCATAAGAAAGATGGGTGGATTTCAGCGAATAACCGATTATGGCATCATGAAGGAGAATCAATCCCATAGGAATAACTTATAATCCAAGGTAATAATACATAATAATAATAATAATAATAATAATAATAATAATAATAATAATAATAATATCAGCCTTGAAGTTTAGGAAAGTGTAACACCCCAACCCGACAAGGGTAGAAGTATCACATTATGGTGTCAAATCAGAACATACAACGCAAGAGGAAGACTTATAAACATAATAATTACAAAGGTATTCTAAGGAAACAAATGAAATGCTAACTTTATACAATATGTAATACAATCCAAACGAAATCCAATCCAAGTCTAATCAAGATGCAAATGGGCTTCTAATCGTCAGGGTAGTCCACTAAGCTCCTATGCACTCTCCACTCAAACCCAGCTTCCAACCTAAAACCTACCGCAGGAAAAGAAATGCGGCTGAGCTTAAAAAGCTCAGTGAACAGATATATAAAAACGAAACAAAAGATAAGGAACAAGGAATAATATGGTGCATTGGGCAAAGCATAAGGTATAAACAAAAGGATATCAAAAATAAGGAGAGGTCAGTAATCTACCACGAGCCCGAACATAAGTCAAATCAAATATCATAGTAACCATGGAGTAGCTAACCCCCGAACATATGAAAGCCATGGATCGCACCCATGCATCTGTCACCGAATATATCATATCATATCCATCAAATACAAATCGAACCTAGGATGCATCCATACGCCCCCGAACAAATTATATTGACCATAATAAATATAAAGTGCACATACCATATCAAAATGGGACGGTGTGGAACATCACTCAACCACACTAGAGTCATGTCATTGGTGCATAAATGACACGGCCATGTTACCTTCATGGCTAGGAAACGAACTTGGCTCGGGTATCAAACTGAAGGGTTCAAATGTTATATCATATCAAAGTCAAAGTCCAAGTCATGAAGGAGTCATAATCAAAGTCCAAATGTCAAAGGTTCATATCGAAGGTTCAAAACAAAGGTTCATATCAAAGTTCAAATGCCAAAGGTTCGCAAATCTAAGGGTCCATAGCAAAGGTTCAAATAGAGCATAAGTCAAAGAAAGCCATACTAAGAAGGCTCAGGTCAAGGTATCATAATCAAAGCTAATATCAAACAGATATGAACAAATTATGAGAAACCTTAAGAGATAAGATCAGAATATCTGTACCTTAGGCAAAGAAACCAAACAGGAAAATAAAGGTCACACGAGATGGATCACTCCCGCTTCGCGGAACCTATACGAATTAAATACCAAGTATTACTTTAAGTCAAATTGAATTAGGTTACTCATTTTAGTATGATTCAAACTCCACTTTACGAATTATAAAGTAATACTCAGACTCTGATTAAGAAGCTATAATAATTTACCCAGGCATTTATATGTATTATGAACTTATAAAAATTTTCCCAGATTTTATTATTAAGTGCAACCATCCTTTTAAAAATCATTTATCCAAACATACCTAGAAAATTAACTGCACATATATGCAGAAAGTTTGCATTTAGTTAGCCCATTTATGCAGTTCAGAAAAATATACAAATATTTCAGGAAGTCCCACATAACTTATATATTACTCTTGAAAAAGAAGAGCTCTTAACTCTTTATGATTTGAAAATGAAAAATTAAAAACATCAACTGAATTTCAGACTCGATTACTCAGCTTTTAGTATCAAAACATGTATCACGTTTTCGAATTTTTAAATTATACTTGTGCACCTCCTCGAGCCTTAGTAAAATTACCTCAGGTAGGTACATATGTTTTCTACTTTGTGTAATTTTTGTAGAATTTCTAGGTAGTATAACTATAGAACAAAAATTTCTTATCAAAACTAGTCCAGATTCGGTGACAGATCTGAGATTCAAAAAGTAAGCAATTAAGAGACCATGTTGTGCTACTATAAAAATTCCACCAAAAATCACAGAGGCCAAACACATCTTATATTTAAGCCCTGTACAATTTGTGTTAATGATTCTGTCACGCCCCCAACATCGGAAAGGACGAGGGCGCGACGCATCGGTCGATCAATCAATTAAATTGCGATAATCAATAGCGGAAGCAAAATAAAGATTAGATAACATTTCAAAAGAACCATCTTAGCCCGATGTACTAAGATTCGTTGTGACAAAGCTGATAAGCGAAATTACACTGTTCATAAGTTTGCAGCGGAAAAATACCAAATGAATTAAGTACGAAGCATAATTAACTATTACAAGTTGGGATAACAACAGAAATTCTAAGAACAGAAGTCCTAAATCTTGAAGACAATCTTCTATTCGGCCTCTTCCTCGAAGTCTTATTCATCTTCTGCTGTTTGCTCATTCTCTGGTTTAAAAGGGAAAATGGTAGGGTGAGACAAAAGGTCTCAGTTAGTCGGTGATCGTGTGCAAGTGTGGCTCTTTCCTTTGAAAAATTTTTAAGTGATGCATGGTTTTATCAATTATAAAAAAAAATAAGAACAATTACAATTATGTCGAAATTTTATAAATAATAATCATTGTGTAGTTGTAATATTATAATTCTATCCTTGTGGATGGATGTCAAGTCAAGCAGTCAGTCAATCAGTCAATCAGTTAATTCAATTTCGAATCCTGCCGATGTGGACTTTGGATTCTAGACTCTGCTTATTACTCCTAGCAAGATAGGTCGTCGCCCCAAGATTTGGACCGTCGCCCCAAGATGCCGAGCCTTCGCTCTCACACTTAGCGTGTGCTTCCTTATCTCTTATCTGGGCTCGGTATGTCCTTAGTTGTGGGTCAATACCCGGATCACACCATAATCGCGATTATACCCCAAGTCTATGACCCAGGTCCCTCGGAACACTCCGTTCCTCGGTTATGGGAATAGGAAAGAACGGTAGCCTTGTTCATGAACCGCAGCCGCGCTGCTCGACCCAAGACTCGGTCTAACCATCCCTGACACGATGTGGGACTCTAGAGGTTGCTCCTACAGCTCAAGAGGTGGCCCCCGGATTGTAGGTCGGCACTCTGTTTCATATGGACTCAAGAGGTGGCCCCGTCCGTCGACGTGGCACTTTGTTCCGATAGAGTTAGAGGCGGACCCGTCCGTGGCACTTTGTTTGTATAGCACTTAGCTCCCGGATAGTCACAGTTATCAATTTGACGCGTTTCACAAGTATCACGTAAACGTTCGGTCAGTGAGGTTAATAACGTCTTTTGATTAAGTATGGAATATAGTTAATTTTATTTGTGGCCCGGTAATGCAGAATAGGACTTGTATATAGACTCGAAAATATTCTCAATAATTTATTTAACGGTATGATGGGTTCAGATCAGATATATTAAATGGGTAGGTTTCACGAAACGAAACGAGAGTTTCGTAAATAGTTTGAAAGGAAGTTTTTGCCCTTAGGTTCAAACCTAAGCGTTGGAGTATGAAACGAAATCAGATGGTTATGAAATTTTATGAGGAAGCCAAAAATAATTCCTCGACTCCAGATTTAGTGAAATTCGGAAATTTTCAGTTTCGGGACGGAAATTTCCAGAAATTACGATATTGCCCCAAAACTCAAGGAAATCGTTCCGAGGCATATAGAGCTATGAATTTAGCTCAGAATTTAACGAAATTTTACGAGATAACTCGTGATGAACCTGGAATTACAGATTTATGAAAATTCCAGAAAATTTCGGACCTGGTACAGAAGTTTGGAATTTTTGCATTTTGGCCCCGAAATTGTTTGAAAATTACAATTTGGACTATCAAGTTTAGATATCGAACTCCGAATCGCTTGAAACTTTATGGACAGCCTATGCATGGTATAATATGTACTGTCCAAGGTCTAGAATATTTTATTTTTCGAAATTTTCAGTTTAGTCCTCAAACCTTAAGAAATTACAATTTATGCCCAAAAGCTCCGTTTACTCGTTTCAAGTCCCGTTTTGGCCGCAAATAAATTGTCCATATATCATAATATAATCATATATCACAAGATTTTAGATTTTGGTAAGGTTTCAACAACACATAGAAGAAAACATATAACTTTCAAGTTATCACAAAATCGGCACCCGATTACCAAATCGGTTGTCGTTTAAATTCGATAAATCATATTGCATGTTGTTATAACCTTAACATTCATATTTAAGAACATGAATTTATACAAGAATTTCAGATTAGTACATACTTTCATATTTTTCATAATATATGATGATTATATTTAAGAAAAACGAATTTCACATAGTTATACATAAAATCATAACATGAAGATTTTAAATAGATCATATCAAAAGAATCTTGAAATACTTCAGATTTAACACATGCATCACAAGAAAATGAATAGATTTCTACTTTAAAGTTTGAAAGAGTTTTCACCCACCTTGATCTTGTCAGATTTCGTCGGTTCTAAGTCTTGAAAGTTGGAAAACGACTTCTCCTCTACTACTATATGGTTTGGCCGATCCACATGCACCCCCAAGATGAGAATTATGTTTGCATGTATTAAGATTGAGGTTAGATTATGGAGGATTTCATAAGGATTTATGGAAATAGTTATAAGGGATGAGATTACCTATTTCTTGTTGAAAATTTTCTTCCTCCTCCTCCTTCTTCCTCTTGGTTCGGTCCTCTCTCTCTTAGACTCTCAAATTGCAGATTTTTTGGTTGTGTAGGAGGTGAAAAATGAGGTTTAGGTTAAGGTGTAAGTATTTAAAGTTGGGATAAGGAGGGTTGGGAAGTGAAATGTATAGAAGACTTGTTACATGTGTCAAGATGTTTCATGCAAGTCTTGCATGTGATGAGTGAAGAATCTAGAGCTATACCTTTCCGCTCCATTTTGGCCGCCCAATGTATGTATATATACATATATTATTATTTTTTTGTTAAATTAAGAGTATAATTAAAATGGTAAAGGATAAAATAGTGTGTTAAATCAAGTCTTATGATTTTTAATAAGTTGGGTTGAGTCCATTAGTGAGTCCTCATGTAGTTAGGTGTTGGCAATTAGCCCAATAGGTGAATCAACACACTATTTTAATTTGTATTATCTGGTTTATTAAGTAAATTACAAAGTCAAAGAGTGAAATAAAATAAAATAGACGTAGGTTATATCATGACATAAAATAACTATTTTTAAATTACACCATGATTTGATATATTGTACATGTGATAAGTTATCGAATTTAGGGGGTTTTACATCCTCCCCTCCTTAAAAGAATTTGGTCCCCAAATTCCTATTTAAACAACTCGGGGTAAGATTTCTTCATTTCTTCCTCGGTCTCCCACGTCGCGTCTTCCTCTCTGTTGTGATTCGACCAGATAACTTTAACCAAAGGAATTCTCTTCTTCCTCAATTCGCGTACTTGACGGTTGAGAATCTTAATTGGCTTCTCTTCATAAGACAAGTTATCCTTGATCGGCGGAATGTCAGAAGTAAGAATGTGCGTTGGGTCTGGATGATACTTCTTTAATCTCGAAACATGGAAAACGTCGTGCATTCCAGACAGATTGGGTGGTAGATCCCATCGGTACGCTAGTCATCCAATCCTTTCCGTGATTTTGAATGGTCCTACATATCGGGGTCTCAGCTTTTCTCCTTTTCTTGACACTATCAAACCTTTCTGCGGTGTTAACCTCAGGAAGACTTGATCTCCTACTTCAAATTCTAGATCCTTCCGACGTTGAGCAGCGTAACTATTCTGTCTGCTTTGCGCTGTGCGGATCCTATCCTTGATTAGTCGTACTTTATCTACGGCTTCCTTCACCAAATATTTGCTCATTGTTGAAGGTTCCGTTCATTGAGTCTTCGGCATCCACTGGTCATCGATTTCCCAATGGAGTGGGGATCGACACTTCCTCCCATGCAGTGCTTCATAAGGTGCCATTCCGATTGTCGCTTGGAAACTGTTGTTGTATGCAAGCTCAGCTAATGGCAGGTGGTGATCCCAATTTCCTTAAAAGTCCAGTACGCAAGCTCGCAACATATCTTCAAGGGTTTGAATGGTTCGTTCAGATTGTCCGTAGGTCTGGGGATGCGCACTTGTGCTGAAGCTTAAGGAAGTTCCTAATTCCTTATGAAAGACTTTCCAAAAACGAGATACGAATCTAGGATCTCTGTCTGATACTATGTCTGTTGGCACTCCATGGAGTTGAACGATTTCTCTAATATAGGTCCTCGCCAGCTTTTGCAAACTGTCGTCTTTTTTAACCGGCACGAAATGTGATGATTTCATCAGTCTGTCGACGATCACCCAAATGGTGTTATAACCTCCTCTTGTGGTCGGCAAATTCGTGATAAAATCCATGGTTACCATTTCCCATTTCCATTCAGGGACTTCTAGTGGCTGTAGTAGTCCTGAGGGTCGCTGATGCTCAGCTTTAACTCTCTGACATGTGAGGCATCGTGCCACGAATTCTGCCACTTGGTTCTTCATGTTTACCCACCAAAAGTGTTTCTTCAAGTCTCGGTACATCTTGTTACCTCCTGGGTGTATCGTATATCTCGAGCAATGAGCTTCCTCGAGAATTCGTCTTTTGAGCTCCCCGTTGTGAGGTATGCATAATCGTCCCTTAAACCTTACAATTCCATCCTCGGTAATTGTAAACTCGGGTTTCTCGCCCTTAGCGATCTTGTCCTTAAACTCTTGAAGTTTTAGATCTCTCTCTTGGGCTAATCGAATATCGTCCAATAGATTCGATTTAACTGTGAGGTTGGCGCAACTTAAACGAGTACCTTCATGAATGGGTTTCAGGTAGCTCAGCTCCTTGAGAGCTTGCCTTTCTCGAACCATGAGTCGGGCCACTCTAGCCTTTCTACTTAGGGCATCGGCCACGACATTCGCTTTCCCTGGGTGGTGTTGAATCTCACAATGGTAATCTTCTAAAAGTTCTACCCATCTTCTCTGTCGGAGATTAAGTTCCTTCTGAGAAAATAGGTACCTGAGACTTTTATGATCCGTAAACACGGTGAATTCAACGCCATATAGATGATGTCGCCATTTCTTTAAGGTGAATACTATTGCAGCAAGTTCGAGGTCGTGCGTTGGATAATTCTTCTCGTGCGTCTTGAGTTGCCTGGAATCATACGCGATAACTTTACCATTCTGCATCAGAACGGCACCGAGGCTATCCTTTGAGGCGTCACTATATACGACAAATCCTTGGGTTCCTTCTGGAAGTGTCAGTATATGTGCGGTGGTAAGTCTCTTCTTGAGTTCGTGGAAACTTGTCTGGCATTTATCCGTCCATTCAAATTTCACTTGTTTCTGGGTTAGTCGAGTGAGGGGTCCCGCTATCTTCGAGAAGTCTTTGATGAATTTACGGTAGTAGCCTGCAAGTCCAAG
This sequence comes from Orobanche coerulescens, assembly GCA_033398695.1. NCBI lineage: Eukaryota > Viridiplantae > Streptophyta > Magnoliopsida > Lamiales > Orobanchaceae > Orobanche > Orobanche coerulescens. Next base: position 106,996,398 of record CM065817.1, on the reverse strand, counting down.
AAAGCTTCGGATCTCAGTTACATTTTATGGCCTCTTCCAATCCATAATAGTTTCTACCTTAGATGGATCAACTGCAATCCCTTCTCCAGAAATAATATGGCCTAGAAATGCCACTTCCCTCAACCAAAATTCACACTTGCTGTACTTGGCGTACAACTTGTGCTGCCTTAGTATATCCAACACTAGTCTAAGATGCCTCTCGTGATCTTTTTCCGACTTAGAGTACACGAGTATGTCATCGATGAAAATTACTATGAATTGGTCGAGGTATGGTTGAAATACTCTGTGCATTAAATCCATAAATGCTGCAGGAGCATTCGTGAGTCCAAAAGGCATCACTACGAACTCGTAGTGGCCGTATCTAGTTTGGAATGCAGTTTTAGGAACATCATCATTCTTAATCTTTAACTGGTAGTATCCTTGTTGAAGATCGAACTTGGAATACACTGTAGCTCCTTGGAGTTGTTCAAACAACTCATCTATCCTCGGGAGAGGATACTTATTTTTAACTGTCACGCTGTTGAGTTCACGGTAATCTATGCAAAGCCTCAATGTTCCATCCTTCTTTTTGACAAACAATACCGGAGCTACCCAAGGTGATACACTGGGTTGTACAAAACCCACGTCGAGTAACTTCTGCAGTTGGACCTTCAACTCTTGCAGCTCTAGTGGTGCCATTCGGTATGGTGCCTTTGCAATGGGTGCCTTCCCAGGCATGATTTTGATTTTGAATTCAACTTCTCTGTCAGGTGGTAGGGAGGTCAATTCTTCGGGAAATACGTCAGGGTATTCGGATACCACACGTATATTTTCTATGCCCGACTTACTCATGGGTTTGTTGATGATGAAGGTTAAAAATATGGTCGCCCCTTTGGCAACTGCCTTACTAGATTTGATAGCAGATATTATAGGTGCTAGGTTGATTCTAGCATCTCCAATTAATTCCACAATTGGCTTGTTAGGTTCGCAAAACCTAACTATCTTAGAATGACAATCCAATTGTGCGTAGTGCTTAGATAGCCAATCCATTCATAGGATGACGTCATATTCTAATATTTGAAGCACTACTAAATCGGCAGAGTAACAGTTACCACTGATGATCACATCACACGCAGAATGGATTTTATTTGCTAGCTTGCTAACTCCCATCGGGGTAGATACTTCTAGGCATAAAGATAAAGATTCTAACGGTCTATCAAGTTTCTTAGAAAAATGTGGTGCAACAAACGAGTGGGATGATCCTGGATCTATAAGTATTCATGCAAGTTGATTAGATATCAGGAGTGTACCTTCCACCACATCGTTGTTCTCTGGTGCCTCCTGACCAGTCAATGCGAACACTCGAGCTGGGGCTTTCCATTTGTTGTTTCCTGGTTTGGCTGCATTAGCTGGTTTGATTGCCGGGGTGTTCATATCTGGGCACTCTCGAATTTGATGATCTTGGCTGCCGCAACGTAGGCACTTTCTGAGCTTCCTCCAACACAAGTCTGATTTATGCCCTTTCCTTCCACAGTGGGTGCAAGGCGTTGTTGGTTTGTTGAGAACTGGTGCCTTCGTTCCACTCGAACTTCCTTGAGTTCCTGTCCTCTTAAACTTCTGTGGTGGCATTGATGTTGGTCGGATAGTAGGCCTCTTAGCGTTGTTGGAGAGACGGCTTTGCTGTTGAGCTAACCTCGCAGTTCCGCTGTAATATCCGGTCGAAAGTCATGTCATTTCAAACCTTTCATATTCTTCGGATCGTGATTTGTTGAGCGAACCCTTGTAATCATTGCTTGGAACCACCGTCTTGGGGTTCCCGTATTTCTATTTCATGTTATTGTTGTCCAGACATTGAATCATATTGCTTTTATTCTCTTTCCGGGTCAATTTTCATCATTTTAGGACCCGAAGGGGGTGTGAGCCGCGGCACAAGGAGTGTGCGCCGCGGCACACACATTTCCTATATTTGGCCGGCGAGTTGTACCGGTGCCGCGGCACACATGGTGAGCCGCGGCTGCTGCCGTGTCATTGCCGCGGCAAACCTTCTCTGAGCCGCGGCACCGGTGTTGCATCCCGGCAAAAACCGCTTTGCCGGTGCGCGGCACACCTGAGCTGAGCCGCGGCACACTACCGAAACCTGGGAACAATTTTTAGGCCTGTGCCGCGGCACACATATGCTGAGCCGCGGCACACAATGCGGTCAACTGCATAATTCGGCCTTTTAAGCGTGATTCCAGCCTTCTTCCTCCATTTCCACCTTCTATCGCGAGAGAGAGAGTTGAGGGAGGAGCTCTTTTCATAGCTATCACTTGTGTGTTGAAGATTTACCACTTTCAATTAGTTGGGAAGCCCGGATAGTCGATCTATCGCGTATTCCTTGGATCATAGAGCTTGGATATTCAAGAGGTAATTCCTTCGACATCTTGACTTCTCGATTTTGTGTGGGTATTGACGTTTTGGATGATGAAATCATGGTGTATGTTGTGATATATGCGTGATTATGGACATGATTGGGTATTCATCGGATTATTGAAAGATTATTCAAGAACACTTTGATTTTGTGTTGGTTTTTGGGGATTTTCGTAGATTCGTCCGTTTTATCCGATTGAAGCTTGAGAACCTTGAGATTTTGATATATCTATACCGTATGAGTGTTTTCTTCCGATTTTTCGGGATGAATTATGTCGTTTTCGGACTTGTGAGGTTTGGACGATTTTCCAACCTCTAGTTGATTATCCGTATATCTTTATGAATCGTAGACGGGTTTCGGGGGTTTCTTCGTGTACTTTGAATATGGATAATTAATTATCATATTCCTTGCGAATCGTTTAGGTGCCGGAAGCGCGTTCTTGGACCTACCAATCTCATACCCCTTTTTTCCGTTCGTTCCTCGATGTCTCAAAGGCAAGTATACATTTATGATTGTACGTTCTCGACTTTGAAAGTATGAAATATTGATGATATGATTATTTCTAGCCACTCCGGGACGGGCCTATGGTCCTCTGAGGGTTTCGTAGCCTCTGGTGCGATTCCATGGTTGATATGAACGAACCGTTTCTACGGCATTCATATGAAATAATGTTGGCATGTAATGAACGAACCGTTTTGACGGCATTCCTACATGTAACGGCGTATGATATGAACGAACCGTTTCTACGGCATTCATATGAAATAATGTTGGCATGTAATGAACGAACCGTTTTGACGGCATTCCTACATGTAACGGCGTATGATATGAACGAACCGTTTTTACGGCATTCACATACGTCTTGAGATTTTAGTTATTCCGGAATACTAGTCTTAAATTGATGAATTGACGGATATTGATAAATTGACGGTTTACATTACTTTATTGTCGAGGAGTATTGTGTTTCATATTGATATACTTGCACTAGCTATTCGACGGCTAACCCCTTTATGGGGGAAATACGTTTCATGTATTTCAGGTTCCAGGAGGTCGGACAGGCAGGTATCGGGTCGGCACGAAGATGGTGGGCAAGTGTGATACTGTGTCTTTCTTCCAGTTATGGTTGGAGTTCCGGTTCAGTGTTGTTGTACTGGATTGTCTTTTGAATACTCGAGTATTGTTTTCCTCTTTCCTTGATGTTCCGGCCTGTGTTTGCCGAAGTATTGAATGGTAATGTGATGTCCGTGAATACATTGGTTATGTTTCGAATACCTTTGTATCGTTTTTCATTCCTTTGTGTGTAGACCTTATCGGTCAAAATTTATGGTTACGCGTATGTATAGCCTTGTGGGTCCCACGGCGGGGCTTACGGCGCTGTAATATCCCTGAATAACTTGGGGGTGTTACAGAATATGGTATCAGAGCTTAGGTCTATGGATACCTAGGCTGTCGGTTTTTTGGGTCGATTGAGTTCGTTAAATGTCCACAGTATCACTACTCTGCCATCATCACAGTGCGACCGGTACTTGTAAGACCTCTCACTCTCCTGGTGTTTCCTTATTCGTTTTGCTTCCTTTTATCGGTATTCTTGAGAATCGGACACTTTGTTGATGCGTGATTGAATTGTGCTTACGTGACTTGTGTGTTCTTCAGTATGTCAGCTGGTAGGGGCCGTGGCCGTGGTCGTGGCCGTGGGCGAGGAAGAGGTCGTGGCGCGGCCGTTTCCATCAGTTCGGTTGCGCGGTCGACCAACCCCAGTTTGTCGAACTCGGTGCATCCCGATACCGAGTCGGCCACGACCGATCAAATGGTCGGGAACAACGCAGACGTTGGAGTGGCGAATGCACTTCAACAATTGGCTACTCGAGATGACTATTTTGGCCCCTGCATCGTTGAATAACCCGAACCCAAACACGGATGCCCCGCTTAACGTAATCCGTATGCACCCTCCACAGTTTGGCGGTGCCACAGACCCGTTAGGCCGGGAGGATTGGCTAGCGAGTTGGAGAAGATTTTCGAGGCAGTTGATTGCCCCGAGGTGAGGAAAGTACCGATTGCTCAGTATTTCCTCACTAAGGAGGCCGCTACTTGGTGGAAGGTCATCAAGCCACAGGATCGTATTGCCTCATGGGATGAATTTAAGGAGCTATTGGAGGCCGAGTTTTGTCCTTGGCCGTGCAGAGAGCCGAATCCGAGCCTTCTTCGAGGCTAAACCACAAGATATTCCCGTTTCGCAGGCAATCGTGGAGTATAACCAACAATTAATCCATGTGAAGGATCAAGTACGTAACGAGCGTGATAAGATCCGTTATTTCGATATGCGGATGAATTTGGACTTACGACGGTACATGGCCGGATTTGCTTGTACCACACTGAAAGAGTATCAGGACAGAGCTTTAGCCCATGATATGTTGAGCCCTGACAAAGATACCGTTGAAGAACCGAAGAAGCAGAAAGTCGGGGGAAATTTTTCTGGATCTAAGGGTGGCAACTTTCAGAAGTCACAGACGACTAACCGTTTTGCCGGACAGTCGTCACGTTCTAATAAAGGGAAGAGGAGTTACCGTCCCACTTCGGGTACCTCAAATCGCGCGGTGACTTGCTATAATTGTGGCCGTTCAGGCCACATTAATTTGGAATGCCACTTTCCACCGTTAAAGTGTCACACGTGTGGTCAGATGGGGCATAGAGCGGTTTATTGTTCCGAGCCGAACCAGACTTTAGACACTCGGGCTTCTGCCCCAACACCCTTTGATCAAGGTGTTAATCAGCGGCAATCTTTCGGTCAACCTCAGCAGAATTTTGGCAGGGCCGGGACGGGTCGAACGGCTGGAGGGGAACTCTAGCGTCGGTTCGGTGCAACCACGGTTTATGAGATGCGTCGAATGCAGACGAACCCGATGCGGCGGTGGCTTCAGGTACCATCCATTTTCTATCATATCCATTCCTTGTACTTTTTGATTCGGGTGCTACACATTCTTTTATTTCTTTGGAGTGTGTACGCCGTTTGAATATAACTTGTTTAACTGCTTGCGATCCCTTTATCGTGAGACTGCCTAGCGGGGATAGGATTGTGGGGAATCGGGAGATTAGAGAATTTCCGGTGGTTATATCCGGTATGGAATGGTTATCAAATTTAATTGTAGTTGACATGGAAGGCGAGGACGTAATCCTCGGCGAGGATTGGCTTAATAATCACCAGGCGATTATGAATTACCGTACCAAAGTTATCACTATGATGACTAAGGACGGATCTGAGTACTCATTTTTGGGACGTAAGTTGGGCCAATCCAAGTTACTTATCAGTTCCATGAAGGCCGTAAAACTTTTGAATAAAGGTTGTACGGGCTATTGGTGTTATGCATTGAAAACGGAAGGAATTGAAGTCGATTTCTCTTCAATTCCGGTTGTTAACGAGTATCCCGATGTTTTTCCGGACGATCTTCCGGGATTACCGCCAGATCGAGAGATAGAATTTACCGTAGACTTAGAGCCAGATGCGGCTCCGATCTCTAAAGCACCTTACCGGATGGCACCTTCCGAGATGCAGGAATTGAAGACTCAGTTGGGAGAGCTTTTGGAAAGAGGGTACATCAGACCGAGCGCTTCGCCTTGGGGCGCGCCTGTTCTTTTCGTAAGGAAGAAAGATGGTTCACTACGTTTATGCATCGACTACCGTGAGCTGAATAAAGTAACCATCAAAAACAAGTATCCTTTGCCTCGTATAGACGACTTATTTGATCAATTGCAAGGGGCTGCAGTTTTCTCGAAAATTGATTTAAGATCCGGTATTATCAACTCGGGGTGAGGGAGTCCGACGTTCGAAGACGGCGTTCGGACGAGATATGGGCATTATGAATTTGTAGTTATGCCTTTTGGGTTGACGAATGCGCGGCAGATTCATGCGATTAATGAATAAAATATTCATCGAGTACCTCGATAGGTGTGTAGTCGTCTTTATTGACGACATCTTGATTTATTCTCGAGATAAGGAGGAACATGCCCGGCACTTGCGTTTGGTCTTAGACATTTTGAGAACCGAGCACCTCTATGCAAAATTCTCGAAATGTGAGTTTTGGTTGGAAGAAGTTATATTTCTCGGCCATGTGATTTCGGCCGAAGGGGTTCGTGTAGACCCACAGAAGATCGAGGCAGTGCTGGATTGGGCACCGCCTAAAAATGTTAAAGAGGTTCGTAGCTTTTTGGGCCTTGCTGGGTATTACCGTCGGTTTGTCGAGGGGTTTTCGAAACTCGCTCGACCGCTTACAAAATTACTCCAGAAAACCGAAAAATTTATCTGGACGGATGAGAGACAACAGAGCTTCGATGGACTGAAGAGACGATTGACTTCAGCGCCGATTTTAACTTTACCGCATGGTAGCGAAGGCTTTGCAGTTTACAGTGACGCTTCGGGTCAAGGCCTGGGCTGTGTGCTTATGCAGCATGATAAGACGATAGCTTTTGCGTCTCTTCAATTAAAGCCTTATGAGGTTAATTATCCTACTAACGATTTAAAATTGGCCGCAATTGTCTTCGCACTCAAGATTTGGCGGCATTATTTGTATGGTTCACCGTGCCGGATTTATACCGATCACAAGAGCCTGAAATATATTTTCAGCCAGAAGGAGCTGAATATGAGACAGAGACGTTGGCTAGAGTTGATAAAGGATTATGATCTGGAAATTCTTTACCACCCTGGGAAAGCCAATGTCGTTGCGGATGCTTTGAGCCGCAAATCGGCATCTCTTCAAATACTTGAGGTTCTTACGTCCCAGACGAAGATTCGTCAGGATCTAATTGAACAAGGGATCGAAGTGTGGCTTCAGCGAGTACAGGGACAGTTGTGTACTCTCGAAATTACTTCGTCCTTGGTTGACGATATCAAAGGGAAATAGTGGAGTGACCCGATGATTTCTCAACTGAAGGAAGATGTGATTAAAGGAAAAGCTCCTGGCTTTATGGTGCACGAGGATAGTATTTTGAGATTTCAGGGCAGGCTTTGCGTTCCGAATGATTTGGAATTGAGACAGAGGATTCTCCGAGAAGCTCATGCTACGCCTTACTCAATCCACCCCGGGACGAGTAAGATGTACAAAGATTTGAAGCGAAATTTTTGGTGGAATAACATGAAGAAGGATGTTACGGAGTTTGTACTACGGTGCTTGACGTGTCAACAAGTCAAGATCGAACATCAACGACCGGCGGGGTTGTTGAAACCACTCCCCAGTCCCGAGTGGAAGTGGGAAGATATCTCAATGGATTTTATCACGGGCATGCCGAGAACTCGGGCTGGAATGAATATGATTTGGGTAATCGTCGATCGATTGACCAAGTCTGCACACTTCTTGGGTATTAAGGATACTTGGGGACCGGATAGATTGGCTCGAACCTTTATCGCTGAGATCGTGAGGTTACACGGTGCCCCCAAGACCATTGTTTCGATCGAGACGGCCGTTTCGTATCGCATTTTGGCAGCCGTTCATCGGGCTCTGGTGCGAGTTGAGATTGAGCACTTCCTTTCATCCTCGGTCGGACGGTCGGAGACGAGAGAGGACGATTCAGACGTTGGAGGATATGTTACGGGCTTGTGCCTTAGATCGAGTAATGATTGGGAGCTTCACTTGCCGTTGATCGAGTTTGCTTACAATAATAGTTGGCATGCGTCGATCAAAATGGCACCCTTCGAGGCTCTCTATGGTAGGCGATGTAGGTCGCCATTATGTTGGGACGAGGCTTCTGAGCTAGTTGGGACGGAACCAGATATGTTGTTGGAAACCAAGGAAAAGATTTCTATCATCCGAGACCGACATTCGGCGCAGTCGTCAAATCCTACGCCGATACTCGTCGTCGACCCTTGGAGTTTGAAGTGGGGGATCATGTCTTGCTCAAAGTATCACCGACCAGAGGAGTTTTCCGCTTCGGTAAAAAGGGAAAACTCAGTCCAAGGTATATCGGACCTTTTGAGATTTTGGACAGAGTTGGAGACTTAGCTTATCGCTTGGCATTACCTCCAGCTTTGAGTCACGTCCATAGTGTTTTTCATGTGTCCCAGTTGAGGAAGTAAATGCGTGGGATCCGAGCCACATTATCGACTACAGTGAGATTAATGTAGCCGAGGATATTACCTTTCCGGAGAGACCCGTGAAGATCCTTGAGCGTCGCGAGAAACAGCTTCGGCATAAGACCATTCCACTGGTTAAAGTACAATGGTCGAGGCATGGAGTCGAAGAGGCGACTTGGGAGACGGAAGAGAAGATGCGGGTGGAATACCCCGAACTATTTATTTCTTAAGTTTCGGGACGAAACTTCTTTTTAGAGGGGGAGAATGTAATATCCGGTCGAAAGTCATGTCATTTCAAACCTTTCATATTCTTCGGATCGTGATTTGTTGAGCGAACCCTTGTAATCATTGCTTGGAACCACCGTCTTGGGGTTCCCGTATTTCTATTTCATGTTATTGTTGTCCAGACATTGAATCATATTGCTTTTATTCTCTTTCCGGGTCAATTTTCATCATTTTAGGACCCGAAGGGGGTGTGAGCCGCGGCACAAGGAGTGTGCGCCGCGGCACACATGAGCTGAGCCGCGGCACACTGCCGAGTCATTGCCGCGGCAAACCTACTCTGAGCCGCGGCACACTGGTGTTGCATCCCCAGCAAAAACCCGCCTGTACCCGGTGCCGCGGCACACCTGAGCTGAGCCGCGGCACACTACCGAAACCTGGGAACAATTTTTAGGCCTGTGCCGCGGCACACATATGCTGAGCCGCGGCACACAATGCGGTCAACTGCATAATTCGGCCTTTTAAGCGTGATTCCAGCCTTCTTCCTCCATTTCCACCTTCTATCGCGAGAGAGAGAGTTGAGGGAGGAGCTCTTTTCATAGCTATCACTTGTGTGTTGAAGATTTACCACTTTCAATCGGTTGGGAAGCCCGGATAGTCGATCTATCGCGTATTCCTTGGATCATAGAGCTTGGATATTCAAGAGGTAATTCCTTCGACATCTTGACTTCTCGATTTTGTGTGGGTATTGACGTTTTGGATGATGAAATCATGGTGTATGTTGTGATATATGCGTGATTATGGACATGATTGGGTATTCATCGGATTATTGAAAGATTATTCAAGAACACTTTGATTTTGTGTTGGTTTTGGGGATTTTCGTAGATTCGTCCGTTTTATCCGATTGAAGCTTGAGAACCTTGAGATTTTGATATATCTATACCGTATGAGTGTTTTCTTCCGATTTTTCGGGATGAATTATGTCGTTTTCGGACTTGTGAGGTTTGGACGATTTTCCAACCTCTAGTTGATTATCCGTATATCTTTATGAATCGTAGACGGGTTTGGGGTTTCTTCGTGTACTTTGAATATGGATAATTAATTATCATATTCCTTGCGAATCGCTTAGGTGCTTAAGCGCGTTCTTGGACCTACCAATCTCATACCCCTTTTTCCGTTCGTTCCTCGATGTCTCAAAGGCAAGTATACATTTATGATTATGCGTTCTCGACTTTGAAAGTATGAAATATTGATGATATGATTATTTCTAGCCACTCCGGACGGGCCTATGGTCCTCTGAGGGTTTCGTAGCCTCTGGTGCGATTCCATGGTTGATATGAACGAACCGTTTCTACGGCATTCATATGAAATAATGTTGGCATGTAATGAACGAACCGTTTTGACGGCATTCCTACATGTAACGGCGTATGATATGAACGAACCGTTTCTACGGCATTCATATGAAATAATGTTGGCATGTAATGAACGAACCGTTTTGACGGCATTCCTACATGTAACGGCGTATGATATGAACGAACCGTTTTTACGGCATTCACATACGTCTTGAGATTTTAGTTATTCCGGAATACTAGTCTTAAATTGATGAATTGACGGATATTGATGAATTGACGGTTTACATTACTTTATTGTCGAGGAGTATTGTGTTTCATATTGATATACTTGCACTAGCTATTCGACGGCTAACCCCTTTATGGGGGAAATACGTTTCATGTATTTCAGGTTCCAGGAGGTCGGACAGGCAGGTATCGGGTCGGCACGAAGATGGTGGGCAAGTGTGATACTGTGTCTTTCTTCCAGTTATGGTTGGAGTTCCGGTTCAGTGTTGTTGTACTGGATTGTCTTTTGAATACTCGAGTATTGTTTTCCTCTTTCCTTGATGTTCCGGCCTGTGTTTGCCGAAGTATTGAATGGTAATGTGATGTCCGTGAATACATTGGTTATGTTTCGAATACCTTTGTATCGTTTTTCATTCCTTTGTGTGTAGACCTTATCGGTCAAAATTTATGGTTACGCGTATGTATAGCCTTGTGGGTCCCATGGCGGGGCTTACGGCGCTGTAATATCCCTGAATAACTTGGGGGTGTTACATCCGCTCTCGATCTAGGTGGCGGCTTCCACAGCTTGGGTAAGTGTCGTCAACTGGACAGTTATAAGACTCTGTTGAAGCGACTGCCTCAGTCCTCTAGTGAACTTATAAAGCTTGTCCTCCTCAGTTGTAACCAATCCCGGTGCGTATTTAGACAATCTGTTAAACTGGGCTTCATATTGAGCGACTGTCATGGTTCCTTGCTTCAAGTGATAAAACTCGTCTCGTCTAGCCTCTTTGGCTGCTGCTGACACGTACTGAGTTCGGAAGTTGGTCAGGAAATTAGCCCATGTTCTGACACGGTTTTCTCTCGTCCAGCGCTCGTTGACATTCCTTCACCCGTCATGAGCTGCGGACTCGAGTCGGAATGTAGCCAGCGATATCCGTTGTTCATCAGTATACTGAAGGGCATTGAAAATTCCCTCAATTCTCTCCAGCCAGAGTTCAGCTTTGATATCGTCAGGTTCCCCGTCAAAGGTCGGCGGATTGAAACGTAAGAATCTTTCCAGGGTACGATAATGAGTTTCATTGTGGTTCCCGTTGTTAGCATTCTGTTGTTGTAAGAAGTTCGTCAGTTGAGTGAGGGCTTGGGCCATGGCATCATTATCAATTCCTCCTCGTAGAGGAGAGCGTGAGCGATCATCGCGCTGATGCTGCTCTTCACGATTCATGCGAGGACAATATTTTATGAAGATGTTTTTGAGGAATTAGTGACATATGAAATGCTAATGGTTTTAAGAGTTCATCACGGTTCATACGTGGACGTCCGCGTCTTCGGTCAGCCATCTATTATAAGTTAGGGGAATGTGTGAGAATTTTCGGTCTTATGTGGAATTATTAGTATTCTATGTTCTTATGCATAATTAAGTGTACAATCGAACACTTATATTTGATTATGGTTAAGTTTGGCTTATCTTCCTGATCATACATATCGAGTTATGGGTACTCTAATTAACAAAATAAAACTAAGTTATTATGTCGGAAATCTAAGTTCCAATATAGACCTCTATTAAGCATGAATAATCATTAAGGCAGTGAACTTAATGATTCAACAAATGCTTATATGATTTTAACGACAAAAGAACAATAATACCCCATTTTAAGAAGTAATGGAGTTTAGTAGAGTTTAAAGGAACTTCATCAATTTTGAATGAATAGTGACATGACTTTTAGAAATGGATAAGTGAAACAAAATATATCCATTTCAAGAGTTCAATAGAGAGTTAATTCAGTCGGGAAATGCCGTGGGTACTAAATAAAGTACTTTGGCCAATGACTTAGAAATTTTGAATTTGACTATGCATATTCCAAGTGAATAGCGATAAGTTGATGAGATCTTTAATGAGAATTGACTCGAGAAATCTACATTAGGTCTCAATCCTATGGTTCATTTCGTCCTAGGTGGAATTTCCATCTAAGTCCGAAGAATCCTATCCTAGTTAGCCCGTTGTAAGTGTCCTTCTCACAAAGCAGGCTCCGATACCACTCCTGTCACGCCCCCCAATATCGGGAAGGACGAGGGCGCGACGCATCGGTCGATCAATCAATCAAGATGCAATAATAAATAGCGGAAGCAAAATAACGATTGGATAACATTTCAAAACAACCATCTTAGCCCGATGTACTAAGATTCGTTGTGACAAAGCTGATAAACGAAATTACACTGTTCATAAGTTTGCAGCGGAAAAATGCCAAACGAATTAAGTACGAAGCATAATTAACTATTACAAGTTGGGATAACAACAGAAATTCTAAGAACAGCAGTCCTAAATCTTGAAGACAATTTTCTATTCGGCCTCTTCCTCGAAGTCTTCTTCATCTTCTACTGTTTGCTCATTCTCTGGTTTAAAAGGGAAAATGGTGGGGTGAGACAAAAGGTCTCAGTGAGTGGGTGATCGTGTGCAAGTGTGGCTCTTTCCTTTGAAAAATTTTTAAGTGATGCATGGTTTTATCAATTAAAAAAAAAAATAAGAACAATTACAATTATGTCGAAATTTTATAAACAATAATCATTGTGTAGTTGTAATATTATAATCCTGTCCCCGTGGACGGATGTCGCAGTCAGTCATTCAGTCAATCAGTCAATTCAGTTTCGAATCCTGCCGATGTGGACTTTGGATTCTAGACTCTCCTTATTACTCCTAGCAAGATAGGCCGTCACCCCAAGATTTGGACCGTCGCCCCAAGATGCCGATCCTTCGCTCTTACACTTAACGTGTGCTTCCTTATCTCTTATCTGGGCTCGGTATATCCTTAGTTGTGGGTCAATACCCGTATCACACCATAATCGCTATTATACCCCAAGTCTACGACCCAGGTCCCTCAGAACACTCCGTTCCTCGGTTATGGGAATAGGAAACAACGGCAGCCTTGTTCAAGAATCGCAGCCGCGCTGCTCGATCCAAGACTCGTTCTAACCGTCCCTGACACGATGTGGGACTCTAGAGGTGGATCCTACAGCTCAAGAGGTGGCTCCCGGATTGTAGGTCGGCACTCTGTTTCATATGGACTCAAGAGGTGGCCCCCGTCCGTCGATGTGGCACTTTGTTCTGATAGAGTTAGAGGCGGACCCGTCCGTGGCACTTTGTTTGTATAGCACTTAGCTCTCGAATAGTCACAGTTATCAATTTGACGCATTTCACAATTATCACGTAAACGTTCGGTTAGTGAGGTTAATAGCGTCTTTTGATTAAGTATGGGATATAGTTAATTTTATTTGTGGCCCGGTAATGCGGAATAGGACTTGTATATAGACTCAAAAATATTCTCAATAATTTATTTAACGGTCTGATGGGTTCAGATCAGATATATTAAATGGGTAGGTTTGACGAAACGAAACGAGAGTTTCGTAAATAGTTTGAAAGGACGTTTTTGCCCTTAGGTTCAAACCTAAGCGTTGGAGTATGAAATGAAATCGGATGGTTTTGAAATTTTATGAGGAAGCCAAAAATAATTCATCGACTCCAGATTTAAGGAAAATTCGGAAATTTCCAGTTTCGGGACTGAAATTTCTAGAAATTACGATATTGCCCCAAAACTCAAGGAAATCGTTCTGCGGCGAATAGAGCTATGAATTTAGCTCGGAATTTAACGAAATTTTACGAGATGACTCGTGATGAACCTGGAATTACAGATTTATGAAAATTTCAGGAAATTTCGGACCTGGTATAGAAGTTTGGAATTTTTGCGTTTTGGCCCCGAAATTGTTTGAAAATTACAATTTGGACTTTCAAGTTTAGATATCGAACTCCGAATCACTTGAAACTTTATGGACAACCTATGCATGGTATAATATGTACTGTCCAAGGTCCAGAATGTTTTATTTTTCGAAATTTTCAGTTTAGTCCTCAAACCTTACGAAATTATAATTTATGCCCAAAAGCTCTGTTTACTCGTTTCAAGTCCCGTTTTGGCCGCAAATAAATTATCCATATATCATAACATAATCATATAACACAATATTTCAGATCTTGGTAAGGTTTCAACAACACATAGAAGAAAACATATAACTTTCAAGTTATCACAAAATCGGCACCCGATTACCAAATCGGTTGTCGTTTAAATTCGATAAATCATATTGCATGTTTTTATAACCTTAACATTCATCTTTATAAATATGCATTTATACAAGAATTTCAGATTAGTACATACTTTCATATTTTTCATAATATATGATGATTATGTTTAAGAAAAACGAATTTCACATAGTTATACATAAAATCATAACATGAAATTATAACATGAAGATTTTAACATAGATCATATCAAAAGAATCTTTAAATACTTCAGATTTAACACATGCATCACAAGAAAAAGAATAGATTTCTACATTAAAGTTTGAAAGAGTTTTCACCCACCTTGATCTTGTCGGATTTCGTCGGTTCTAAGTCTTGAAAGTTGGAAAACGACTTCTTCTCTACTACTACATGGTTTGGCCGATCCACATGCACCCCCAAGGTGAGAATTATGTTTGCATGTATTAAGATTGAGGTTAGATTATGGAGGATTTCATAAGGATTTACGGAAATAGTTATAAGGGATGAGATTACCTATTTCTTGTTGAAAATTTTCTTCCTCCTCCTTCTTCTTCCTCTTGGTTCGGCCCTCTCTCTCTCTTAGACTCTCAAATTGCAGTTTTTTTGTTGTGTAGGAGGTGAAAAATGAGGGTTAGGTTAAGGTGTAAGTATTTAAAGTTGGGATAAGGAGGGTTGGGAAGTAAAATGTATAGAAGACTTGTTACATGTGTCAAGATGTTTCATGCAAGTCGTGCATGTGATGAGTGAAGAATCTAGAGATACATCTTTCCACTCCATTTTGGCCGCCCAATGTATGTATATATACATATATTATTTTTTTTGTTAAATTAAGAGTATAATTAAAATGGTAAAGGATTTAATTAGTTGGGTTGGGCTTTGAAGTGTAACTTCAAGTCTTATGATTTTTAATAAGTTTGAGTCCATTAGTGAGTCCTCATGTAGTTAGGTGTTGGCAATTAGCCCAATAGGTGAATCAACACACTATTTTAATTTTTATTATTTGGTTTATTAAGTAAATTACAAAGTTAAAGAGTGAAATAAAATAAAATAGATGTAGGTTATATCATGATATAAAATAACTATTATTAAATTACACCATGATTCGATATATTGTACATGTGATAAGTTATCGAATTTAGGGGGTTTTACAGATTCCTTACTGATTTCAAAACAAAAATTATAAACCAAGGTTGAAATCCGGATTACTAATTGACAGATTTGACACTTGAACTTGTAAAATCAGAAAAGACATTCTCCCGACATCTAAAAATTACGAGGCTTACATATTCAGAAAGTAATTTTCCAGAACTTGATTTTAGACTCAAGAATCACCCAAAACCACATTGGTATCATTAAAATGGACCCCTTTCAAAATGACCCATATTCTGGACAGCAAACAGTGAGACAGAAACAATACAATTTCCCAATTAAAACCCTAAACATCCCTCATTATCTACTTAGGGTTTATATTCAGATTCAGTAAGTATATTATATACAACAGATTAGGGTTTTAGTGTTTTATAGATTCAGATTAACATTATAGGTGAGTCGAATTGAGACAGAAAAGGAGAGAGATTGGTGATACCTTGATGAACTGAAACAAGAAAAGAACGTGAAGAAACCCCACGAATTAAGATCACCACATTAACACCTTTTTAAGGATCACGAACATAGCAATAAAGCCCTTGAACGCTTGGACTTGATAGAGAAAAACAACAACAGCTTGTGTGTGTTATGCTTCGTATGAATGAATAGGGGAGAGGCAAGAAAGAAGTCGCGTTATATATACTAGAGTTTTAGGGCGGAGGGGGTTAAAATGTAAGGTATTGAAAGCCCATAATTGGGTTTGGTTGTGGTATGTGATAATTAGCCGAGATTAGTGGGATTCCAAGCATCATTCGGATGTTCCAAATTATTTATTATAGGTATAAAATTGGGTTAGTACATTTTAATTTTAATTTTAATACATAACATATAGTTAGGATTTAAAATAAATCATTACAAAGTTTAGAGAAAAATTTGAAATTAGACGTAAATTTGGAATTCGAATTTTAGGGTTTTACAGAAAGGATTCAAAGTACATTACAAATTACGTGACTTAGAAAGCAAAATCATGAAAAATGTTTGCAGCGGAGAAACATGGCTGGTTACATATGTTAAGATATGTAACCAGGGCTTAACATCATCTGTAGACAAAAGACTTCCACTCAACACCCTCCATCACATCCTCTGCTCAACCTACACATTTAAAAGTTATACAGGGCTGAGTACAAAGTACTCCGTGAACATATACCCAAAAGAGAAAATATGCTTTTGCATTTGTGATCATGCATATAAGCAGTAACACACGGGGGTTTTACGAAAATTCCATGTTTAATAAATCATATCATTTCATTGCACATATCATCAGATTCACCATATTCAACTCCATAATTACGTCGGGGTAGGTGGCCACCTTCCGAGAATATTATTCCCCGAGATCGGCCACTTTGAAGAGAGCTCACAATCCCGAGCACTGTGTACACTAACCCTGGCGAACAACCTTTGTCTAACTCAGGATACGATCATTTTATAGGTTTGCAAGCCAATGGTGATAGCTTCATAAGAATCCATATAAAAGTTTTTATGCATCATGCTCATTAAAATCATAATTTGCTTGTAAAATATTTTATCAAAATAGAGAAAAACTCAAATCATCTCGGTATAAAATGTCCATATGGACAAGTAATAAATTCAAGCAAAATGATTACGTGCTCTTCCTTATGCTTCAACCTGCTGCTCCACCTTTCATCGGAAACAACTAAGTTTAGCGGTCAATCGAGCTTAATGAAGTATAACAGACAACAAAGTCGATCTATATATTTGGACTTTAAGGCTTTGCATTTGACATAAGTTTAATAATAAAAGCTATGATTCTCACAGAGAACCCAACTGACCAAGTAGCATATAAAGCTACTAACAACGGTAACCGACACTCGATTCTATTACACATTTCTTGGCTCGAAAACCAACATCATACAGTTAACATAAATCAAACCATAAATGTGCACAAAGGCTGGAAAGAATTAGAATTATGTTATTGCAAAGTAATTACTGGATGGTGTATCTTATACCACTGGAAAGCGAACGAAGTCTAGTTTCATGTCCATTATATGTATCTCAAAAATATTAACTATGGGGAAAGTTATGGCCATTCTCATAAAATGTAAGAAAACTGCCAATTTCCAGCGAAAAACGTCATATTAACCTAGATCTCGTTTCTTGAAACAAAAATCCTAAACATGCAAACTCTAATCATTCATATCATACTTATAAGACATGTATGAGTCGACATACAAGCATGCTCTCGACACTACGAACTCCATTTTATAATCATTTTTGAAAAATATTCATATTTCAACATCAAACATTACCAGCATCAAACATCATCAACATCAAACAACACACTTAATCCATACTCATGTTGATAATCAAAGTTTCGGTCCTAACATGAAAATAACCTATGATTTAAAACTCTTCAATACATAACATGCTCTTTAATTATATCAACTAATATTTACCACATAATCAACTTGTAAATCTAACTTCATGTCATTTTTTTCAAATAAATTTTTTAAAAAATATACTAAAAACATATAATGTAGTTCTTCCATACATCATCATAAATATCAATCCACTTTGAACATATATCAACATATCAAGAACTAAGCATGATTCTTCCTCTCTTTCAAAATATCAATATTAAAATCCCATAAATTCATCATAGCATCATCTGATTAAGTAGCAACATATTGTGTAAGAAAATCATAAGAAAAACAACACATGATAGGGTTACAAAACCCTAAACAAATTGGCCCAAATTAGGAAATCAAAACTTGTTTAAAACTTGTTGTAAACACTACCAAGTACCTAAGAATTAACTTATAAACATAAAAAATATTAGAACATCAAACCTAATTTCCTTCTTCAACTTTCATTATAAAGTAAGCTAAAATCAATTTTTACTTGGATGGAAATGAAGAGAATGAGCTAACTTACTTGAATATGGAGTTGGTTTCAAGTTTGGAACACAAATGGAGCTTGATACTTGAGTTCTTGAGGAAGAACAATGGAGGAGTCTTCAATGGGGGAGGGGGTGCGCAAAGTGAGAGAAATGAGGGAGAAGATGAAGTGAAGAGGAAAAAGAGAGGTGATATCCTTTTTATACTAGGTTAACCCTAGGTGTTTAATAAAGTGGTCGAACTATATTTTATGTTTCGCTCTTTCGTAGATAAAATTATCCGGGTATTATATGTATGTCGTATACTTAAACTATTATGTCAGACTTACAGCTTAAAATCGGAAAAAAGTTTCACGATTTACGTAATGCAAATTATCCGAGAAAATGACTCCACATATAATATACCCAAAAACACGAAAAGTAAACTTTTGAAAATTATACTCACAGCGTAAAAATAGTGTATGTAGAAGGCATCAGGATCACGATTTGTCTATCGAAATAAAAAACAAAAATCAGAAGAGAATCCCAACCAGATAACCGAGTATTCAATTTCTGAATTAAAAATGGGCAAATAGATCTCAGCTTATCTAATTAGTTAAAATTATTATTACTTATGAATGCAGAAGCCCTAATGTCGCACGTGAGGTTATAATAATTCATGCATTAAAAGACCGGGGCATTACATCCTACGCCTCTAACAAGAAATTTCGTCAAATTTACATACCTCATCAAAGAGTTCTAGGTATTTCTCTCTCATCTTGCTTTCGAGTTCCCACATAGCTGCTTCCTGACCATGGTGCCTCTAAAATACTTTTACCAAAGGAATCAACTATTCCTCAATTCTTGAACCTTCTGATCTAGAATAGCTTCAAGTGTCTCTTCATAAACCATGTTTTGACTAAGAACTATGTCACTCTGATGAATCACATGCTTGGGGTCAAATACATACTTCTTCAGCTGTGAAACATGGAAAACTTTGTGAACATTCCCAAGACTAGGTGGTAAAGCCAACATATAAGCAACTGGGCCAATCCTCTCTAGAATCTCATATGGACCTATAAAATGTGGCCTAAACTTGCCTTTAATGCCAAACCTGATTATTCCCTTGGAATGGGAAACCTTGAGGAAAACCTTATCCCCACCTTCGAAAAATGCAATTCAGTTCGGCGTGTGTCAACTTATGAGTTCTCTCGACTTTGGACCTCTCGTATTCCCTATCGTACCTTGCGAATAATCTCGATCATCTCGCTGACTATGTCTGGCCCTAAAATATTTCTCTCACCCATTTCATTGCAATAAAATGGTGATCTACATTTTCTACCGTATAAGGATTGTAAAGCGTCATACCCATTGTTGCCTGATGACTGTTGTTGTAAACAAATTCGATTAATGCAAAACATGCTCCCAGAGTCCACCTTGATCCAAAACTATAGTTCTCGACATGTCTTCTAGTGTTTGAATCAGCCCTTCTGGTTGTCCATCGGTCTGCGGGTGGAAAGTGGTGCTAAAGTTCATTTGCATACATAATTCCTTCTGTAGGCTCGTCCAAAATCTTGAGGTAAAATTTGGATCTCGATCTGATGTGATTGATATCGGCACTTTGTGTAAACTCTCATTTTCACAGACATATAACTGTGCTGACTTCTCAGATCCATAAGTGATCGGGATATGCAAAGAGTGAGCTGATTTAGTGAGTCTGTCTACTATAACCCATGTAGTAGTGTTTCCTCATTTAGTCCTCGGAAAACTAGTCACAAAACTCATCAGTAGTCTTTCCCACTCCCACTCTGGAATGGTCAACGGCTGTAACTTCCCATAATGCCATTGGTGTAGTGCTTTCACTTACTGACAAGCCAAACATCCCTCAACAAATAAAGCCATATCTCGTTTCATACCATCCTATCAGAAATTTCTCTTCAGGTCTTGGTACACCTTGGTACTTCTTTGGTGAGTGGTGTATGGAGTATCATGAGCTTCACTCATATTTTCATTCTTTATCTCCTCATCATGTAGAACATGTTCTTTCTTTGAACATAATTGCGTTATCAGCCGATTCACGGTAACTTCCTGGATTATCGGATCTAATCTTCATATGTAGTTTCTCAAATGCTTTATCTCTCCTCTGCGCATTCACTATTTGTCCTCTTAGATCTGGTGTCATGACTAATTTCATAACATGACCCATTATCGTTTCTTGTAGATGAATAACCTCTAAACTCATTCCTTCAAAATCTTGGATTAATTCCTCTTCTATGGTAAGTAGGTATCCCAACTGTGATTGAGCCTCACGACTCAAGGCATCTGCTACAACATTAGCCTTACCTGGATAATAGTTGATACCAGAATCGTAATCCTTTAGCAATTCGAGCCATCGCCTCTGTCTCATGTTCAAGTCCTTCTCCTCGAAAAAGTACTTTAAACTCGTGTGATCAGTAAATATTTCACACCTTACTCCATAAAAGGTGATATCTCCATACCTTTAATGAGTGCACAACTGCGGCTAGTTCCAAATAATGCGTGGGATAATTTACCTCATGCATAAGCTATCACTTTCCCATCTTGCATCAATACACAACCTAGCCTATTCTTAGAAGCATCAGTATAAACCACATACTCCTTGTTCACTTCTGGTACTGCTAAACTAGCCTAGTAGTCAATCTTCTTTTTAGTTCCTGAAAACTCTCATCGCATTCATCAATCCACGAATACTTAAAACCTTTCCACATCAGTTGTGTCATCGGTCTAGCAATCTTTTAAAATCCTCCAATGAATCTTTGGTAGTACACATCTAGACCCAAGAAACTCCTAATCTCATTAGGGTTGGTTGGTGACTTCCAGTCACATCTGCTTCCACTTTAGTTGGGTCCACCTTAATACCATCCGCTGCTACAATGTGCCCAAGAATTATTACTTCTTTAAACCAAAATGCACACTCATTGAATTTGGCAAAGAGATTTTCAGTTCTCAGTGTTTCCAACACTATCCTGAGGTGTTATTCATGCTAAGTACAGGTGGAACACTCTGTTCATGAGATCCATGAATACTGTGGGAGCATTAGTTAACCCGAATGGCATGATTATAAATTCATAGTGCCCATATCTTGTTCGAAATGCTGTCTTGGGTATATCTTCCAGTCGAATCTTCAACTGGTGATACCCATACCTAAGGTTTATCTTAGAAAATATAGTTGTTCCCTTGAGTTGGTCAAATAAGTCATGTATCCTCGGTAGAGGATATTTGTTCTTGAGTGTGAGCTTGTTCAGGATCCCTGTAATCTATACACATTCTCAGTGTGCCATCCTTTTTCTTCACAAAAAGGACAGTTGCTCCCCATGGAGAAACACTCGGTATGATGAAACCTAAATCCAATAGCTCTCGTAGTTGGATCTTGAGTTTCTGCAGTTCATTCGGTTCCATCCTACATGGTGATTTCGACATTTGGGCTGACCTTTGTCTCCATGCCAATGTTGAAATCCACTTGTCTATCCAGTGGTAAACCCGGTAAAACTTCTGGGAATACATCCTCAAATTACCGAACAATTGACACATCTCCTATCGACTTCTCTTCTCCAGCTTCCCCGTTCAGGTAAACAAGGAAAGCCTGATAATCATTTTTTATCATCATCTTCTTGGCTTGAAGTGTATAGAAAACAGGTTCTCCTATACCTATTATAATGCCGTAAAAGTCTGTGTGCTCCTTTCCCGATGGTTGTAAGGAAATTTTTCTCTCATGACAAATACTTGTGGCATAGTTCTCAGGTAAACAATCTATTCCTAGGATTATATCGACATCCTACATCGTCATAAAATTCAGATTATTAGATACCACTTTAAGGGTTCCGAGTTCTAATTCCAGATTAGAACAAACATGCGTGGTAGTTGACATTCCTCCTGGTGGCATAGATACTCGCATAACATGACTAGCATGTTCTGATAGAATGTTAAGATTCTCCATAAATGCTCTAACAATAAATGAATGTGGTGCTCCAGTATCAAACAAAAACAATTACACGTAGGTTAAGAAGTTTGCCCATACCTGCCAAGTTACCCTTATTCTTCTCGAGTTGATTCTGATTGATGGCATGTGACCTAGCATTCTGATTCTGCTGATTAGGTGGTGGCGGTAGTTGGCTGCCCTTGCAGTGCCCTCAGTTCAGTGGTGGGGGTTGACCTTGGTGGTTTGGTCTCTCTCCCTGTTGCTTCTTAGGACGATTCCTCATGATATGGCCTTTCTGACCAACAAACAGGAACCATGATGCCGCTTGTTACACTTGGGATATACGGGGTTTGAAACTCATTCCTGATTGTTGCCTCCCTAAGTAGGAACTAAATGTCGTCCCTGATTGTTATCTTCTTGAGCTTAGGTTGTCTATGAGGTGCATTTCTCTGTCACGGCTTTCTGTTAGCCTGGTTATGCTATTAAGGTTGTTGCCACCATTATTTCGTCTTTCCCACTTACGCTTCCCCTCGTATTCATGGGAATGCGTCTGAGTGGGTGGTGGTGTAACTACGGGTGCCTGTTTCTCTTCTGGCATTGCTGCCTCAATATCTAGAGATCTATTCAGCGATTCAGTGTAGCTCACTCTTCCATGGATGGCTAATGACATGTTTATCTCATGCCTCAGTCCTGATCTAAGTTTGTCTGCCATCTTCTCATCAGTATCAACTTGGTCTAGAGCATACCTTGATAACTCACATGACATTCTGTCGTACTCGGTCAATGACATCCTCCCTTGCTTTAGATTATAGAACTCAACTTCCTTCTTGACCTTGAAGGTTTTAGGAACATAATTGTCATAAAGTGCTTCCTTGAATTCCTCCAAAGAGTAGTTTTTCAGTTGCTTAGCCGTTAGAATCTTCCTGCGTGCTTCCCACCAGAAGTCTGCAAAACCAGTGAGTTAGAAGAGCACATAAGAGAGATGCTCTTGCTTGGTACACCTTAGGAAGTTAAAAATTCGTTCCATTGCTCTAACCCAAAGCTCTACAATGCTCGGGTTTCCTAATTCGTTAAAAGTAGGGAGATTCTGCTTGAGGCAAAGCTCTTGAATAGCGCATTCGGGTGGATGAGGTGGTGGTGTAGGCTCGCATTCATGCCCTCTTCTCCTTCTTTCTCTTCTAAGTGGCATTTTCTGGTTCACATAATCATCATTAGTTCATCCTCATTAGTCCAATTATCGCCACAATTGATCACAGAAAGGAGTTCGCGACTACATAATCACACATATCAACACATACTCATAGATAACTCTTGTGGAAAGGTCGAGAAAGAGATCAGAAAATTACAACGTCATTCTCATGAGAAGAAAAGCCCATCAAGGGTCAAATATATATCAATACATCATATGCATCATAATAGAACAATTGCCTTCAACGAAGTCTTACTAACTATCAAGCTATATAAGCTGATCTAGGCAACCTGCCTACACATATACCAAAATACGGGATGCTCTAACTGATAGCATTACTGTTTATAAACTAAGAAAGTGTTAGACATTGGAATGACACATATAAGCAAAAAAAGTGACGTTCCACATACAACATAAAAAATAAATGGCTAGCACCATACTGGACTATCTCAACTTACCCTCGACTTAGCGGTCGAGCTGTCTCCCTCGGAAAACTCTTCCAGATCCTCTTCTGGATCTTCGTCTTGGCTAGCACCATACCTGCTATTACGTATTTCTGTGAATGCAAGTGCACGTTGTCGTAATCAAGTAATAAAGTGACGAGAAAAGTATCGTTCCCTCGAGGACTGATGTACTAAGTACCAATTTATTAGTATTTCTAATTTTATTTGAAGACCGAAATTTTGGGGTTGAATAATTATTAATAACTAAATATTGCGATAAACTAAAAACAAACAATAAAATCGACAGTCCGATAAAAGGATATCAAATATGAGAAGAATCTAGGATCGAGAATTCGCCTCGATTAATCCAAATTAATCTTGATTAATATAATTTATGTAATTTTCCAATTTATTGAAAGTGAAGATTCTAAGTTAATCTAATGCCTCTCCCGAGGTCAGTAGAATTTTCCAAGTTGAATAATTCACTCTATTCCTAGGTGAGTTAATTCGACAATAGCCAAAAAGTTCTAAAATCTTCAAACAAGCTTCGTAATTCTTATGAGTATATTCCTATATCACAAGACAAAACGGTTTTCTCGAGGACTAATGTACTAAGTACCAATTTATTAGTATTTCTATTTTTATTTGAAGACAGAAATTTTGGGGTTGAATAATTATTAATAACTAAATATTGCGATAAACTAAAAACAAACAATAAAATCGACAGTCCTATAAAAGGAGATCAAATAGGAGAAGAATCTAGGATCGAGAATTCGCCTCAATTAATCCAAATTAATCTTGATTAATATAATTTATGTAATTTCCAAATTTATTAAAATCGAATATTCTAGGTTAATCTAATGCCTCTCCCGAGGTCAGTAGAATTTTTCGAGGCGAATAATTCACTCTATTCCTAGGTGAGTTAATTCAACAATAGCCAAAAAGTTCTAAAATCTTCAAACAAGCTTCGTAATTCTTATGAGTATATTCCTATCTCACAAGACAAAACGATTTTCTCCCAATTTTCACTGCTTACACTTCTCTCCCGATTCAAGTTACGTAGTTATAACAATTCAATCATAGGCCACACAATTGAAAGCATTAAGAACAATTGGGGAAAACTCAATAGAAAAGGGAAAGATATCAATAACGTAAAATCAAGAATTAATCCATCATAATCTTGGTTTCATCTCAATCCTAGAATAAAAGGGTCTATCCTGACATGCTAGAAAACAATACACAAATATTTGAATTAAACATAAGGAGGAAATTCAAACACAATTGATGAACTTGTCTTCTTCCGTTCTCTGGCCTTGCTCTCTGCTGCTAGGTATTCTTCTCCTCTCCTTCGATGATTTATTTTCTAACCTTCACTGCTCTTTTATAACCTTTTTTTCCGTCTCCAAAACGCGTCTGAGGCTTAGGTCTAGTCCCCCTCCAGAACAGCCAAAATCGCGCGCTGAAATTAGGGTTCCCGCGTCGCGGGCCGCGGCCCGGAATAAGTGTGCCGAGGCCCTAGTCCTTGTGCTGCCCAGGCCTGGGTGGAATTTCATTACGGGCCACGGCCCAGAATAAGTGTGCCGCGGCCCAGCTTTGGTGCAACGTGGCCCTCGATCGAAGAATGTCATTTTTGGCCCGCTTTTCTACGTTCGAGCTTCAGGACTCTAATTTCCTTCAAGATATGCAAATGTCATGCATTAGGAGCTCATTTTAACAGAATTAAGACAAAATAAGGATAAAATAATGACAATAAAGCGCACAAAAATACATGTAACAAATACACCCAAACTTAAGCTTTTTCTTGTCCTCAAGCAAAAATCAATTCCAAACAAGAATACAAGTATCATAGACAATCGTGCAAATCCATAGTGCTCAACTAATTAATACTACCCTGAAATCTCAAAGAATAATACGAATATCATACTAGTGAGTCACATTACGGGGAATGATTCCTCGGGATACCCATATTTAGTGCCAATCTCCGCCCATCAAGGCTCAAAGATCAACAAACGTGAAATGTGCCGACCGACAATATGAATGTTGTGATTATAACAAGCTAACTCGTCCAGTCCCACAGCCTTGTGGCAAAAACATAAGAATTTCCACAAAAATGGCATTCCCGGACAGTACTCCCTATTATTTAATGACTTATGACTCGAGTTAACCACTAAGTTTTGACTCCCGGGATGTTTCTTCAGAAGAACCCTAGGGTGGATTTCCATTCTCATGTATTGGGGAACGTTTGATGTAAAAGACACTCATTAGGCTCATGAAAGCTCCTAGTTACTAAGTCCCCCTCTACAGCGGAGAAGAATCGAGTATCTTCACCCGCATGTCTGATTCAAGGTTGCTGTTTTATGCGATTATAAATGACGGGTCACGTGAATACATCCGGTTACTTGGCTTCCTATCATCGGGAATGCGAATTTTTTTTCTTCTGCACAAAAATTCAACCACTTACACATATCTATTCAAGGTCGTTGTTTTACGCGAATGTAAACTACGGGTCACGTGAATACACCCGGTTACTAGACTTCCAATCCTAGAACATGTCAGGCTGTTCATATATTTTTGGGAATTAAGACTGTTCGAACCAATGTCGAAACTTAGGTACTTAGTTCCATGCTTACAAGGCCGAAGACACTAGGCGACTCGCTAGATGAATAGCGCAATCAAATATATATATACGGGGGCTCGAGTAATGTGAATACTATAAACACGTCTGTCTCATTTATTGAGTGCCAAGGTTACCATAATGATGCAAAAATCAGACCAAAATGAGTGCTCGAGTATAAAAATAGCATAATGTGAACTCGACTAGACTTATCCGTTTCTTCCAATAGAATTCAGAATTATATAATCAGTTTTACACATGGCAGCACGATATACACACGAAATATAAACGATATCCAGAATACCAAAATAGACAAGCAAGGCAAACTAAATAAATAACAACTAAAAATTAATACCCCCCCAAACTTGAGAAGTACATTAACCCCAATGGACGACAAATAAGAATAAGCAGTAAAAATAGGTCAAGTCCTCCCGTGAAGAAAACTCAGGCACTAGAATCAGCCTTGTCCAGTGAAGAGGGTGATGTAGGTGGCCTGGTCGGAGGGATGAAAAGTCCGTATGGGTGGAGGATATGGCCCGTCCACACAGCTAAGTAGTCCCGATGGTAAGCGTCCCTCGCAGCTAAACGCCTCTCCGCACGCCGATTGGCCCGGCGGACCTGCTCGTACATCTCGTGTCGCATGACTGCGATCACGCTGTCTCGCTCTGCTCACATCTCCTCTCTCAAGATGTCAAACATCGCCTGAAGAAGGTGATCTCTCGCTGGCGGAGGAGTGAACTCGGTCTGATCCTCAATATCTGCCGTCGGGTCATGAGTCAGAAGAAGTGGCTCTAAGGAGTGCTCATGTGGCTCATCTAGAAGAAATACTCGTCCTCACGGGTGTGCCCCCGCACCAACCCACTAGTCGAAATGAGAGATAATACGATGGTCGATCGGACCCTGGCGTGCTATAGTAGGCTCGTTATCCGACCAAGTCACACCCGACTGGCCGCATAAGGCGCAAATCAGAGAGGGATGTTTTAGTCCCGTCTTGGCCCCTCCCTGGATGCACTAGAGAATAGAATGGGCCAGACGTGGGGCCACATCAAATCGAAGTCCGGCCGTGATGGCATATAGCAGTCGGGCGTGAGGAAGCAAGACAGAGCGGATCTGCGAAGTAGGGTCGACCCGCGAGCAGAAGAAATAAAGCCAAGCTCGACTGAGACGGGAGCTCTTGAAGAAGAAAGTTGCAGACTCCAGGACACGCGTTTCCCAAATGAACTCCGGCTGAGTAAGTGTTTCCAACAATGCCTCCCTCGTGAGGCTACCCATTGTCCACGTGAATGTCGATTCATCTACCTCGGGTAGCTCGTATAAACTCCGAATCGCTGCATCCGAGAAGTCCACTGTGGCTACGGCAACGACCTCATAACGTATATCCGGTCTCCCCAACATCTGTCCTCCCTGGATATGGAGTAATAAAGCGCTGGCATAGAATTCTTGTACTATAGAGATTACGACCGTCTCGGGCTGTGAGACAAATCTTGTCCACCCCATTTCGGTGATCATGGTTAATAGTTTTCCGTCTTGGGGGGCGGGAGTGAATCCCTGCTTAGAAATTATGGGTCGAGGACGAATTCTTTCATTTAAGATTCAATGGATCTCAGGGTTGGAGAATTGCTGGGATTGCCCATCCGTCCGGTTTTGCGAGGTTTCCCCTCTCGGGGGGGATCATCGAGTCCTAGTCCTAGTAGAAAAAGAGTTTCACTGTGGCATTATATCGAACACTTGGTATGCATGAGCTCAAATCAAGAGAAAAAGAGTTATTTGTGAATTCAATCACCACCAACAAATACTTTCGAGTTCATTCACTTCAACACACGAAGCATAATCAGATAAATCGATAGTCTCAATATAATTCGATTGAAATTTTGCTACAAATTCATCAAACAATGGAAATAAGACTACCTACTCCGTAATTCTTGAATTAATTTTGGAAAATAAACTGAAAGATAAAAGATTACTGATCGCTGGGATTCGCGTAGTATGGTTTTCAAATCCGATCAATTTTAAAATTTGTAAACCCTCGAAGTAATTCCAAGGTGTCGAACCCAAGGGAATTGATGTGTCGAAAATAAAGGAAGTAACTCTACTCAAAATTTGACTGCTATTTAGGAATTCGAAAATTTGTTTTGATTCTAATTATCTAACTTTAAAAATTGAAAAATAAAAATTAAATAAAAGACGAATTATCTAAATCAAGCAAATAAAGCAAATTAGCAGGATAAAATCACAAGATGAAAGTTAATTGATCCTAGGGTAGTATCATATAATTGAGTTCACACAATCCATTCACTTGATTCCTTTTCCCCAAATTTTAATTCAATCCTAGAAATAATCACTCAGCCGATCTAGAATCCCGATCAAGGCAACCTAGAAAGATAGTTAATTTAAACCCTTTTTCCCGCTAAGGCTCAAGGAATTTAAATCACTTAAAAAGCGTCAACTTATTTATCTATGATTTATCTTTCTCCACTCAGGTCTCAAGATAAAATCATATTGTGCATCAAGTATTTCCACTAATTAATTAATCCTTCCGGGCAAAATCAATTAGCTAACATGCATCGATTAAGGGCCCTTTAATCTAGCATGAGATTTAACACATCTTGAACACAAGCCTAGGATGAAAGGTCAAAAGATAATCAAAAGAATATCATGTGAACATCAATTAAATTTACTAACCCTAGAATCAATCAATTGATTTAGCCAGACATGATTGAAATTAAACAAGAAATAGATGAAGAATGCATATTATTAATATGAAAGGAGAGATTACAACCCTTACGGATGAACTCTGAATCTTCAATCTCTGAAAAACAATGATAATTCTCCTCCAAAAAGTTCTTGCATCCAAGTAATAAATCTTGCTAAAAAGATGTAAAAAATGTCTAAAGATGATAAAGGATGAAAAGGGATGATGATAGATGGTCCAAGATAGATAAAAGATAGCAAAACTAGGTCTCGGAGGAGGTTTATATAGCCTAAGGGGGTTAAAATCCCGATTAGCCCTAATCTAGGAAACAAAAACTATCCAAAAGAGTTATAATTCGTCAAAACACGAGAGTCCGCTGGGCAGCCTATCGGCCTGGCCTATCGGTCGATAGCTTGGCCGATAGTTGGTTCATCGATCGCATCCAACGGTAGGGCAGGAACACCTTTCGGACGCCCTATCGGCCGATATGCTGGCCCGATAGGCGGTTCGTCGGATCTTCGCTTGATAGTGCTCGGACACCTTTCGGACGCACCTATCGGCCGATAGGCTGGGCCGATAGGTTCGTCTGTCTTTTGCAAAAATATGCTTCTTCCGTCCGTTTGACTCAACTCTCGGTCCTTTGTCTCGTTTTGGGTCCTTTTGGCTCTAAAAACCGGCAAACACACTAAAACCAACCCAAACGCGTAATACGGCTCGACTAATCATAAATAAGCCAAATACGAGCACATTAATCACGACACGAGATAAAAACCTAGTATAAAATCCTAGAAAAATGTGGTAAAATTACCACTTATCAAACCCCCCCAAACTTAAGCCTTGTTCGTCCCGAACAACAAAAAGAAAAGAAAAAGGAAGTCGTGAATCATCGTGCAACTCATAGTGTTTAACCTAATCAATACTATCCTGTAATTCTCTCTAAATAATCCGAGTGTCGTAAAAGCGAGCTGCAATCGGAATAATGATTCCGCAAAGTAGTCAAGTTCAGTCCTAATCATTCGTTCATGAAGAAAATCCAGCTCAAAGATTAACAAAACGTGAGTCAAATCAAACGTCAATATGAAAGGCTAAAATAAACAAGCTAATTCGTCCCGTTACACAGTCTAGTGGCACATTTTTCACGAGTTTCATAACAAATAAACCTCGGTCAGTATTCTCTTATATATATATGTTCAAGAATTTGATTCGAGTTGACCACTAGGTTAGGATCTCGGGATGTTTCATCGGGGTAATCCTAGGGTGGAACTTCCATTCTCATGTATTAGGAAACCGTTTGACGTAAAAGACACTCATGGGGCACATGGATGCTTCTAGTTACTAAGTTCCCGTCTACAGCGGAGAAACAACTCGAATATATAATTTCCGCATGTCCGAATCAAGGTCGCCGTTTTGCGCGAGAGTAAACAGCGGGTCACGCGAATACCCCCGGTTACTAAGTTCCCTATCATTGGCACATGTGAAATATCTAAATCACTAGTCTAATCAGAGTCGTCGTTTTACGCGAGGGTAAACAACGGGTCACGCGAATGCCCCCGGTTACTAGACTTTCCTTCATAGAACAACATTATCTCAACTTTTGGGAAAAACTGACCGACTCTAAACTCAATCTAAGTGCCAACACGATCGACTTAAACAAGACGACTCACTATCCGGAAGATGTAACCAAACGTATTGACGGTGATTTTAAAACAAGTATGTATCGTCTCTTATCTGCCAAGACCTCTACAATCACGAAAAATTTTGGACCTAAATGAATACTATGCAAAACAGAAATAACTGACTACAACTCGACTAAAACTCGACCGTTTCTTCAGAGAGAAAAACAGTGTCGCAACATCGGTATCACACAAATAGAAGCACGACAAATTCACTAATAAAGAAAAACTAAGACAAGCAAGGCTATCTAAAAAAATAAAAAAAAATACGCAAAGTAGACCAAAATCTAAAAAGCAAACAACGAAAAGTAAATAAAAGCAAACACGAAAGCAAAACACTACTACGACCTAAAAAAAATAGAAACTAGCAAACACACAAAACGAAAATGAACATAAAAATCTAAAAAAACTAAGCAACAAAAGCTAAATCCACGCAACACCAATACGATAAGCACAAATAAAAACAACGGGCACCAACACAAGCAAATAAAGATACAAGGCAAACAAGGTACTCACACGTAAAGACATTAACAAAGCCGCACTTCTCCCCCCCCCCCCCCCCCCAAACTTATTTCGCATCCCAAAGGAGGAATAAGTTTGAAAAGAGAAAGGAGTGGCTTTGTTAACGGAGTACCTGATCACTGTGGCGGAAGTCGAAGCACATACAGTGCCGGGTATGTCATATCGGGCTGGCCTATCGGCCGATAGGCTGGGCCGATAGGAACTACTGAAACTTACATACCTCATATCGGGTGGGATATCGGTCGATGTGGTCTGCCTATCGATCACTGCTTACAACATGTAATTTTTTTAATTTTCCTCAGCCTATCGGCCGGGCCTATCGGCCGGGCCTATCGGCCGATAGGCTCGCCCGATAGGTTTGTCTGTCTCAAAAAAAAAAAATTCAACTTTTCCTACTTCACATACTTGGTCCCGTTTTTGCTTGGATATGGCGATTAAAGACCTGCAAGTATCCAAAACTCGGCGTGCATAGATTAGAACTTAACAAAACTAACAAAGCTACTACGAAACTAGAAACTACAAAAATCACGCAAACGAAAAATCGAAAACAAACGAATAAAACGAACTAATATACATACGTTGGGTTACCTCCCAACAAGTGCTACGTTTAACGTCTTTAGCTAGACGATACCTCATTCATTCCGGGTCTTCGACGACAACTCCCCCTTGAACGGGTTTGTTGATATCAAGATAGCATACGTCCCTCTCATTAGATCGACTCTCGTTCGCCTCCATCATTCGAACATACTCTGGCAAATCCTCGGAAATTTCAGCAACATCAGAATGTGAGTAAATGGAGTGTGAAATGCAATGCTCCAACAAGTCGGTCGGGGGCGGCATAATAGACTCAATTTCATAACATTCCTCGGGTGCATCCTCGGGCTTCTTCATCACGTCATAGATGGAAATTTTCAGATTTTGATCGTTAACCCGGAAAGTAAGATCACCCTCCTGGACGTCGATAAGTTCTCTCCCCGTCGCTAGAAACGGTCTCCCAAAGATTAATGGTTGATTCTCGTCCTCGGGCATATCAAGAACTACGAAATCGGCCGGGAAGACTAAATGTTGGACTCTAACTAACACATCCTCCACAACTCCCCTCGGATAAGAGATCGACCGGTCCGCCATGAGTAGAGAAATGGTAGTCGGCTTCATCTCCCCAATCTTCAACCTCTTAAAGATGGATAGAGGCATAAGATTGATGCTTGCCCCGAGATCGCACAGCCCATTACGGAACGTTTGGTCGCCAATCATGCATGTCAAAGTAAAACGTCCCGGATCCTTCTGCTTGAGCGGGAGCTTGTTTTGAATGATAGCGCTACACTCCTCTGTCAAATTTATTGTTTCAAACTTCGCCAACTTCCTCTTGCTTGCCACAACGTCTTTCAAAAATTTAACGTACCCCGGCATGTCTCTCAAAGCGTCTAGAAGTGGAATGTTGATATTCACCTTTTGAAACATGTCGATAAATCGTTGAAGCTTTTCATCATGTCTCGACTTAGCCAATCGCTGTGGAAATGGAGCTTTTACCTCAAAATCCTTCACATTCGAACTTCCAGGAACCTTTCGGCCGATAGGGTGGTCGATAGGCTTAACTGCCGGCATTCTGTCTGGGTATCGGTTGGGACTATCGGCCGATAGGCTACCCGATAGGTTCTGCTGTGTTTCATCTGCCTTCTCGTTCTCGGCTCCCGTTTCTAGTACATCCTTGTTTCCAGATTTCTCAACTTCAGCCCCATGATTACTGTACCTTGTCCCACTCCGAAGCTCGATTGCGTTGCATTGTTGCGTCTTCGGGTTGGTCTCGGTGCTGCTCGGAAAATGGCCCGGCTTATGAAATCCGGCTTGGGCGTTCGCCATTTGACTCATTTGGGTCTCCACCATCGACATCTGCTTTGTCAAGGCTATCACTGAGTTTCCAATAGATGTCACACTATGCTCGAGAGCCCCGAACCTCTTGTCTGCTTTATAGATAAAATCTTTTTGACTCGCCTCTAACCGTTCCAACATCTCTTCCATCGGTGTCTTAACAATCGGCTCTTGAATAAGCCCGTTTTTCACGTTAAATCCCGGTGGTGGCTGGAGAGCATTGTTCGGATTGGCATAGGAGAAATTAGGGTGGTTTCGATTGTTCGGATAATAGTTCCCCATATTTCCCCCTTGCCGGAAGTTTCCTCCTTGCATGTAATTCACATCCTCCTTAACTGCAATAGGCTCGTTTAGCTCTTCAAAAACTGAATTGACTCCCAAAGTATTCTTTTTTAGCACCTCAAGTTCTTTTTGTTGTCTTTCAAATTTCGCCTTCAAATCACCGTAGGCGTCCTCGTCACCGGATGGAACCTTTCTTCTCGTCATCTTCCTATCGGTCACCTCCTCGTAATCATTGTTGACCGCTAGATCGATGAGATTCTTGGCCTCTTCATAATCGTTAGCAAGAAATCCCCCTTTCGATGAATAGTCCAACTCTCTTCTATCCTTCCTCGTCAAACCCCGATAAAACCGAATATAGATCTCCTCTTTGTCAATTCCATGCTGTGGGCATTTGCGAAGTAGCTTCTTAAATCGGATCCATGCCTCGTATAAGTACTCATCCTCATATTGCTCGAATTGCAAGATATCGTTGATTTGTTTTTGCACCTTCGAGGGAGGATAGAACTGTGCTAAGAACAACCGGGTCATCTCTCTCCAAGTACCAATTTCCTTCCGATCTAGGCTCTTGTACCAATCTAGCGCATCGTCTTCTAAAGAGAACCGGAATAGGCGGAGCTTAATGACATCCGGAGGCACTCCGTTTTGCTTGATGGTGGCACATATGTCCAAAAACGACTCAAGATGAGCGTTTGGATCTTCATTAACTCCTCCTCCGTATGTTTGAGACTTCACCGTAGCTATGAGGGACGGCTTAAGCTCGAAGTTGTTGGCATCAATCTTCCCCCAACCTCCTTCTTGATAATCGTCCAGCTTAGGTCGAAAGCGGGCATTCAAAGGGATCTTCTCGGGACGAGCGAGTTCTCGTGGTAGGTCACCAATGCCGGCCATGGTATCAACGAAAGGTATAGAAATAGTCTCGGTTCTCGCTTCTTGCTTCTTCCTCCTCAAAGACTTCTCGATTTCCGGATCCAAAAGAAATAAGTTCTTTCCTTGGGATCTTGTGATCATGCACCGCCTACAAGGAAGAGAAAACAAGATGTGAGGAAACGAGATCGAATATTAATAATAAAAGTAAACAACCTAAAGTAACAATCTCTTCTTTTTCGAATTATCCCTTTAAGTTTTCTATCAATTCCCCGGCAACGGCGCCAAAAATTGATCGCTGGGATTCGCGTAGTATGGTTTTCAAATCCGATCAATTTTAAAATATGTAAAACCTCGAAGTAATTCCAAGGTGTCGAACCCAAGGGAATTGATGTGTCGAAAATAAAGGAAGTAACTCTACTCAAAATTTGACTGCTATTTAGGAATTCGAAAATTTGTTTTGATTCTAATTATCTAACTTTAAAAATCGAAAAATAAAAATTAAATAAAAGACGAATTATCTAAATCAAGCAAATAAAGCAAATTAGCAGGATAAAATCACAAGATGAAAGTTAATTGATCCTAGGGTAGTATCATCTAATTGAGTTCACACAATCCATTCACTTGATTCCTTTTCCCCAAATTTTAATTCAATCCTAGAAATAATCACTCAGCCGATCTAGAATCCCGATCAAGGCAACCTAGAAAGATAGTTAATTTAAACCCTTTTTCCCGCTAAGGCTCAAGGAATTTAAATCACTTAAAAAGCGTCAACTTATTTATCTATGATTTATCTTTCTCCACTCAGGTCTCAAGATAAAATCATATTGTGCATCAAGTATTTCCACTAATTAATTAATCCTTCCGGGCAAAATCAATTAGCTAACATGCATCGATTAAGGGCCCTTTAATCTAGCATGAGATTTAACACATCTTGAACACAAGCCTAGGATGAAAGGTCAAAAGGTAATCAAAAGAATATCATGTGAACATCAATTAAATTTACTAACCCTAGAGTCAATCAATTGATTTAGCCAGACATGATTGAAATTAAACAAGAAATAGATGAATAATGCATATTATTAATATGAAAGGAGTTATTACAACCCTTACGGATGAACTCTGAATCTTCAATCTCTGAAAAACAATGATAATTCTCCTCCAAAAAGTTCTTGCATCCAAGTAATAAATCTTGCTAAAAAGATGTAAAAAATGTCTAAAGATGATAAAGGATGAAAAGGGATGATGATAGATGGTCCAAGATAGATAAAAGATAGCAAAACTAGGTCTCGGAGGAGGTTTATATAGCCTAAGGGGGTTAAAATCCCGATTCGCCCTAATCTAGGAAACAAAAACTATCCAAAAGAGTTATAATTCGTCAAAACACGAGAGTCCGCTGGGCAGCCTATCGGCCTGGCCTATCGGTCGATAGCTTGGCCGATAGTTGGTTCGTCGATCGCATCCAACGGTAGGGCAGAACACCTTTCGACGCCCTATCGGCCGATATGCGCTTTGATAGGCGGTTCGTCGGATCTTCGCTTGATAGTGCTCGGACACCTTTCGGACGCACCTATCGGCCGATAGGCTGGGCCGATAGGTTCGTCTGTCTTTTGCAAAAATATGCTTCTTCCGTCCGTTTGACTCGACTCTCGGTCCTTTGTCTCGTTTTGGGTCCTTTTGGCTCTAAAAACCTGCAAACACACTAAAACCAACCCAAACGCGTAATACGGCTCGACTAATCATAAATAAGCCAAATACGAGCACATTAATCACGACACGAGATAAAAACCTAGTATAAAATCCTAGAAAAATGTGGTAAAATTACCACTTATCAATTACCTGGGCTTGATCAAAGATGATGATAAGAGGAGAATTGATTGAAGGAAAACCTGTCGCAGATTTAGGGATTTGATAGCAGAACCTGTTTAGGCCGAATGCTTTACTTTCCTCTCGTGTGATTTGCAATGTACACGGCCTGGTCTTTTAATGTTTTCAGAAGGGGCCGCGGACCGTATGTAAGTGTGCCTCGGCCTACAGTACAGCAGGATTTGGCATTCGGAGAAACTAACATCGTGCCGCGGCTCGGAACCAGCGTGCCGCAGGTTCTGAAAAGTGAAGATTAATATAATTTATGTAATTTCCCAATTTATTGAAAGTGAAAATTCTAAGTTAATCTAATGCCTCTCCCGAGGTCAGTAGAATTTTCCGAGGTGAATAATTCACTCTATTCCTAGGTGAGTTAATTCGACAATAGCCAAAAAGTTCTAAAATCTTTAAACAAGCTTCGTAATTCTTATGAGTATATTCCTATATCACAAGACAAAATGGTTTTCTCGAGGACTAATGTACTAAGTACCAATTTATTAGTATTTCTAATTTTATTTGAAGACCGAAATTTTGGGGTTGAATAATTATTAATAACTAAATATTGCGATAAACTAAAAACAAACTATAAAATCGACAGTCCGATAAAAGGAGATCAAATAGGAGAAGAATCTAGGATCGAGAATTTGCCTTGATTAATCCAAAATAATCTTGATTAATATAATTTATGTAATTTATCAATTTATTGAAAGCGAAGATTCTAAGTTAATCTAATGCCTCTCCTGAGGTCAGTAGAATTTTCCGAGGCAAATAATTCACTCTATTCCTAGGTGAGTTAATTCGACAATAGCCAAAAGATCTAAAATCTTCAAACAAGCTTCGTAATTATTATGAATATATTCCTATCTCACAAGACAAAATGGTTTTCTCCCAATTTTCACTACTTACTCTCCTCTCCCGATTCAAGTTACGTAGTTATAACAATTCAATCATAGGCCACACAATTGAAAGCATTAAGAACAATTAGGGAAAACTCAATAGAAAAGGGAAAGATATCAATAACGTAAAATCAAGAATTAATCCATCATAATGTTAGTTTCATCTCAATCCTAGAATAAAAGGGTCTAGCCCGACATGCTAGAAAACAATACACAAATATTTGAATAAAACATGAGGAAATTCAAACACAATTGATGAGCTTGTCTTTTTCCGTTCTCTGGCCTTGCTCTCTGCTGCTAGGTATTCTTCTCCTATCCTTCGATGATTTCTTTTCTGACCTTCACTACTCTTTTATAACCTTTTTCTCCGTCTCCAAAATGCGTCCGAGGATTAGGTCTAGTCCGTCTCCAGAACAGCCAAAATCACATGCTGAAATCAGGGTTCCCGCGCTGCAGGCCGCGGCCCGGAATAAGTGTGCCGCGACCCTAGTCCTTGTGCTGCCCAGGCCTGGGCGGAATTTCATTACGGGCCGCGGCCCTTAATAAGTGTGCCGCGGCCCCCGGTACAGTTTGTACCGGTTTGCTCTGTGTTATGCCTGTGACGCGGCCCAGCTTTGGTGCGACGTGGCCCTCGACCGAAAAATGTCACTTTTGGCCCGTTTTTCTACGTCCGAGCTTCAGGACTCTAATTTCCTTTAAAATATGCAAATGTCATGCATTAGGAGCTCATTTTAACAGAATTAAACCAAAATAAGGATAAAATAATGACAATAAAGCGCACAAAAATATATGTAACACCCGCCTACACAATTTCTCCCTTCCCAATAATGCCAAAACTCCTTTAAAGACATGCCATCTTCAAGTCTTCTGTCGGATGATCTGATCTTTTCGACTTAGACTAAAATTTGAACAACTTGCGGGCATGTTCTTAAATTTCAAATCTTACAAGACTAAGTGTATTACAATTTAAACTATCATTGGCTCATAGGCACAATCTTACAACAATAGCTTTATTAAATACAACTTAATCTATGAACTATTTGTAGACAAGTTCTTACAGCTTTAGACTTAGCACATTTTATACCTATAAAAATGATTTCAGTATCAATCAATCATACAATAAATAAAGATTACGAGCTATAATCTTCTAAAAAGAACCAAGTGTCTTTATTGAAAACAACAAGTGCTTACAGTGCTTGTTCTGAAGTTAAATTACATCGGGGAGCAAAAATAAGAAAATACAGCATGAAGGTTTTATCTACGATAATGTTGCTCTCTGGATTATCTTATGATATGGTCATACTTTTTACTTTTCCAATTGTTGACTAGGAGGTCTTTCCCCCGATCCTGATATAGACTTCTTCCTTCTGGGAGTCAGATCATAACCGAGAATCTAGTCTTTTCGGGTGAGTAGGTCGACCACCCTTCATATATTTTCCTTTCAGTTCATTATTCTTCCAAATGTTGAGTTCCTCTATTGTCGGCTACATGTATGTAGGTAAGAGGATCTTAGTCGGCTTCTGTACTATACTATTTCAAGGGAACTTAGGGTCCTGGAACATAGATAGAGAACCAACTACCCTATAGCTCTTTGTTGCTTGGCCTGGCCCTGGTCCGGCCAGTCTCCCGATGGCTTGCACAATGCTATCTTCAAGTATTGGCTCCATCTCCTTCTCCTTCTCCTGCCTCAACTTTGCTGCTTCGTGGGACTCTTCCCCCTTTTTGGGAGTATTAAGCTTGGTGACTTTGTCATGGATCTCGAGATAATTCCACTAACTCAGTCTACTTGTCCTGTACATCTTTCAGCAAGGCGAGAAGACCTGCAGTTCTTGTACTTTGATCGTCGATCTTTGGGTCATGGCCGCTAAGTTTGTTCCTTGTGTACTCGAGAACGGTGGCGATTTTATCTTCAGCTACACCTAACTTCTCCTGCTTCTTCTTCAAGACCCACACTTGGTGTTCTTAGAGCTGATGAAGGGCTTTGTAAATGGCATTTGGCAGAAGTCTAAATGCATCGGCGACATCTTGCACGACCTTTCTCGAATTAGTGAATTCATACAAAGCGATGCCTCTCATATAGTCTATTTCCTTCCCTACATCATACAGGGTGTTGGGATAAATAATCATATACCTTGTTTTGATAAGTGCCAACATACAGCAAAAGGACAAAATACCAATCATACAGCAAGTAGCTTTCCTGAAGATGATCATAATGCTGGACAACTTATCCTGTATCTTGCGTTGTCTCAACATACAGCAAAAGGATCATTGCCCATCATACAGCAAGAAGCTCATCAGTCGATATGACACCAAGTATGGAAGCTGTCCGAAAACATTCATACAGCACCTTCCATAGAGCAGCACTAAGAGATCTTACAGCGTTGGAACCTGCAACTATAGCATTATAAATACAATATGTTGGATACATCAAACGGGCTGTAAGTGTTAGGATCTTCAACATTTATCCAATAGGACTGAAGACCATTGAAACGAAATCTGCTTTATACGCTAAAGTCAAGACACCATATGAAAAGAAGTATTTAAATACTGACTGGATAAAGTATTTAAATACCAGCCGACAAAGATCTTCACACAAGGAGCAAAATCCGGATCTTGTATTTTGCAGGTCAATCAACACGTTAGAACGTACTCTTTGCTCAATGGGTCTATTCACAACGGATCTATTCCAAAAGATATTTATACCTCGTAGTTTGAAGATCAGAAACACAGAGAAACGCACACATACAACGAACGATTGAAAACCAAACGAACTAAGATATACTGAGATTCACACATGTACTTCACAAGAACAGTATATCAAGAGCAAACATATTTCTTTAAGCATACTGCCATTCTTGAGAGAAGAAATACACAAGTGCTTAACCTTGAACAACACATCATTAGCTCAAGCTCAAGAAGTCAAGTTGTTGTTCAAACATGTGTTCTTACATTCGAAGAAAACTATCAGCCCTGTGTGAACTGAAGATAACCTTGCTTTTCTTGAACTGACGGATCTGCATTGTAGACAAAGCTTTGGAACTGTGTATGAAGAAGCAAATAAAGTGATATCTTTAACTAATATGTGTGAACGGTTGAAAGCGACAGTCTTTGTATCAATCTGTGTGAACGATACAAGGATAGGTTTGATTATAGTCACGTAGTTGTGTACGTAGTGATTATAATAAATATTTTAATCATGTGCGGAGCACCCGTGGACGTAGAAGGGTTTACCTCATACCACTTTAAATATCGTGTTATTTACCTTCGAAAACTTATTGTTTTCATAAACTACGATTTGTTTAAGTATACTCTAAAACTCTGTACGCACCAAGCTATCAGGAGAAAAACCTAGTTGTTGTATTTACAGCAACTTACTTTAACAGACTTTTGCTACACACTCTTATTTGAAAAACGTACAGCTTGTTGTACCAACACCTTTCCAAGCTGTATTTTTTATACTTAGTGGCCAATAAGTCGTATCAGAGCGGTTGATTCTATAAAGAATCAGTCGCATTTTTAACCGAATCAGAACCTAAAATCACTTATTTTTTTAAAAACAGTCTTTATATTTCCTATTTTCTCATATGGATACCTCTATGATCAATAAGGTTCATATGTTTTCTATTAACAAGTTTGATGATTGGAGAATTAGGATGGAGGCTTATCTTGCAGCCATGCACGAAGAAATGATTTTTGTCATTCAAGATGGCCCCATAAAAATCATGAAGGTAAACCCTGCAGCAAGGATTGAAGGCCAAGCTCATGCCGAGATGCTCGAGAAGGAGTGCGAGAAGTGGAAAACTGACGAGCGCAAGCGTGCCAACCTCGAAAACGTAGCTAAGAATGCGCTATTTGTCACTCTCGACAAAGGCACATTCTCAAAGGTAAAAAGCTGTAAGACATCTAAGGAAATCTGGGATAAACTCAATATGATTTGTGAGGGAACTGAGCTCTCAGAAGAAAATAAGATTTCAAAACTAACTCAGCAATATGAATCTTTCGAAATGAAACCAACTGAAACTCTTGAGGAACTTTACCTCAGATTCACTGGCATTGTCGGTGAACTTGAAGCGTTGGGTGAAATTCATACCCAAAAGGAGAAGAACTTAAAAATTTTCAGATCTCTCCCTGCCCGATGGGACATAAAACATAGCTATGTGTGTGTCATGTAATCTTAATGACATATCTACTTTAGACCTCTTCTCTGACCTAAAAGCTTTCGAGTATGACATTGATAGGAGAGAGAAATCTGAAGAATCACCTGCTAGGACTACAGCGTTAGCCGCTGTATCCAATAGGAGACACATCATGCCCAACACATCCAAATCTGCCTACAAAAATGCTGACAGTGACGACGATATCCTGTCACAAGACAAAATGGCCCTGCTCATGCACAAATTCAAGAAATTCATCAAACAGTCTGGAAAGACTCCATACAGGCCCAAGCCTTTTAACAAAGTAAATTCATAATCTTCCCCATATGGTGATTCTAACTTATGTTATAATTGCAGGAAACCGGGATATTATGCGAATAAATGTCCGCATCCTAAAGTTCAAAAGTTGCCGGAAGCCAAGCAACAAGAAAAGGACGAAAGAAGGTGTGCTTGGAAGAACAAGCTCAAGGCCCTGATCGGAAAATCAGAAGCCTTGCCCGCTTAAACCAAGACCAAGGAATATCTTCAGGCGGTTACTGACAATGACTCGTCTGATGATGAACTCGAAGATAAAGCATACATGTACTATATGGCTAAAGATATTGAAGAAGATGAAGATAGCGATGATGAGGTAAGCTCAACATCCAATATTCCAATTAATGCATCTCATACTTTCGAGAATATGATGATTGAATTCAAAAACATCAAAAGGCCCATGAGACATTAAAACGAGAAAACATACAGCTTGAAATTTCTAACTTAGAGCTGAAAGATGAAAATGATTTGCTAAGAAATAATTACGAAAATATGTCTATCGATTGCGAAAACAGCAAGATCACAGTGGAAAAACTCATGGAGAGCAATCATCAACTTGCTGACAAACTAAATGAGGCTAAGTCTCATAGTGAGAGCAAGACAAATGATTTCGTTCTGCTTGAAGCCAAAGAAAAAACTCTCGAGAAACGAGAAGGAGAACTTGAGACCATCTTGAAATCTTTCGAGAAATCATCTAAAAGAATGGAAAAAATTCTAAGCACCGGGCAACATGCTCATGATAAAAGTGGCTTAGGATACAACTCATTCTCCAATAAAGGGAAAACTAGTATTTTGTTCGTCATGGGTGTGGAACACATTCCTGTACCTGAGGATACCCCAAGTCCTGTCAAGGTACCTATTACACCACGTACAGAAAAGGCTGCCATTCCACCACCACAGTCATATCACAGACAGCGGAATCCTCAGCTACCCAGACCTGTAAGGCGTAACCAACAGCATGCTCCCCGAGCATATCAACAGCGCCAACAGCCATTCAGAAAGAAAGTTGTACCCACAAATCAAAGGCCTGCACAGCAGTACTTCTAATAGTACAGTGTGCCTAGATATTGCATACAGGAGCCTCGTTATCCATCGAGAAAGCACGTCACCGCTCAGTATCAGTTACAGCTTTGGGAATCCAACTGGAGACCCAGAAGGTAAGCTGTAAGGCCAAAGAAAATGGCTCCACCTCCAAGGCGGCATTCGTACTGGATTAATAATAATAACCCTGAATTTATCATGCATAATAATTATCAAGGTTACAGCGACTACGTGCCAGCCCCACGTATACATCACAAGAAAGGACCTAAAGTAACCTACAGCAAGTCAATTGCTGTCAGGCAAATATGGGTACCTAAAGGCACTAACATCCATGGACCCAAAATCCAAAGGGGACCTAAATCAACTTAATTTCCTTGCCTACAGGACATCTTAGAGAAGGACATCTGGTACTTCGACAGTGGGTGTTCTCGGCACATGACAGGAGATAAAAGTAAGTTGTCAGATTATGTAAAAGGTCGCGGTCCAAAAGTGCGCTTTGGTGATAAATCAAAAGGAAGAACAATAAGGAAGGGAACCCTTCTTGTAGGAAAATTCAAAGTCACCGATGTATCTTATGTTGAAAGCTTACAGTATAATCTACTTAGTAATAGCCAGTTCGGTGACAAACAGTTCTCGGTGGAATTCTATATAAACCACTGTAGAGTCAAGAACATTCTGACCAAAGAAGTTATGCTCATAGAAAGCAGATCAGGTAATATGTATATTGCTGACTGGATACATACGAGATCCACAATTCCTTGTTTTGTTGCCAAAGGCACTGCAGATCTAAGCTGGCTATGGCACAAGAGGATGTCTCACGTCAACTTCAAGACGATCAACAAGCTCGTCAGATAGGGAATGGTTAGAGGTTTGCCCGATGTGTCATTCCAAACAGACAGCGTCTGCGGACCCTGTCTGAAAGGCAAGCAAATCAAGACCACCCTGAAAAGCAAATCCTACCTTTCCACTC
The DNA here is from genome assembly GCA_033398695.1 of Orobanche coerulescens. Classification (NCBI taxonomy): domain Eukaryota; kingdom Viridiplantae; phylum Streptophyta; class Magnoliopsida; order Lamiales; family Orobanchaceae; genus Orobanche; species Orobanche coerulescens. Next base: position 106,952,759 of record CM065817.1, on the reverse strand, counting down.
AAAGAGTTCTAGAAATACTACACATGGATCTCTACTGTCCTGTAGACCCGGTAAGTTTGGGAGGTAAGAAATACTATCTCATTGTTTTCAAAGGGTTTAGTATCGTGTCCATTCATTCCGATAGAGGTACTGAATTTACTAACCGCTTTATAGAGCAATACTGTTCGGACAATGGGATACAGCACGAATACTCAGCTGCCCGAACACCTCAACAAAATGGTGTTTCCGAGCGAAAGAACAGGACGCTCAAAACCGCAAGCAAGTTGCCACAACGTTTCTGGGGTGAAGCCACCAATACAGCGTGCTATACACAAAACCGATGTATAATCAATAAACATCACAACAAAACAGCATACGAGGTATGGACCAACAAAACTCCATTAGTTTCGTACTTTCACATATTCGGATGCAGGTGTTATGTATTGAACAACGAGAAAAATCAACTTAGAACCTTTGATGAGAAGTCAGATGAAGGGATATTTGTAGGATATTCCTCTGTCAGCAAAGCTTACAGGATCTTAACAAACGGAAACTGATAGTCGAGAAATCGGTACATGTGGTGTTCGACGAACCTCACCACAATCCTCCAGGAGTAGAAGATCTTACTCAGAATATCCAACAACTCTCCATTAATGACCCTCCAACTCCTATAGAGCCTGTCGAACACACAGCTGTAAGAACAGAAATCAACCATTAATGACTTAGAAATCAACTACACATCTATAAGAATAGTAGTAGATGAAGCTGATGTTGTATAAGCTGAAGCAGGAACTACAACAACTCAAGATACAGTACGGGATGCCGAATTAGAACCCGGATGAAGATGGTTGAGAGATCACCCATAGGAGTTGATCATAGGAAATATTGATGCTGGAGTATCTACCCATAGAAGAATACAGAGTACACAAGGAAATATATTATGTGCGCAAGAAGAACCCGAATCTGAGAAATCTCTATTTCCTATATGGAAGTCTCAAGCTGAACTTAGAAGACTTAACATGTGCACTATCTCTGTATTCTTAGCTCAATCCAAACCTGTTTCTACCAAATAAGCTCTAGACAATTCTCACTGGATTACATCTATGGAAGAAGAGCTTAATGGTTTCGAAAGAAACAACATATCGTATGTAGTACCCAGACCTGAGCATCAAGCCGTAATTAGAACTAAAAGGGTATTTAGAAACAAGAAGGATGAAAACGGACTTTCTATCAGAAACAAATCCCATCTAGTCGCACAAGGCTACAGACATGAAGAAGGCATAGACTACGATGAAACATTTGCCCCTGTTGCCAGACTAGAAGCCATTAGGATACTTTTATCCTTTGCCGCCTATAAGAGGTTTATTCTATATCTAATGGACGTCAAGAGCACATTCCTTAATGGAGACCTCGCCGAAGAAGTCTATATTGAACAACCACCAGGGTTTGTCAACACAGAAGGTGGAGACCTTGTATACAGGCTACGGAAAGCACTGTATGGACTGAAGCAAGCACCCAGAGCGTGGTATGAGACTTTGTACCTGTACCTTACAAATAATGATTCGAGAAAGGTGCTGTGGACAAGACCCTATTTAAGATACAGGAAGGTGGTGACCACTTGATGGTTCAAATATACGTAGATGATATTATATTTGGTTCAACTAACCTTGCTTTGTGTCAAAGGTTCTCTCATCTCATGCAAAGTAAATTTGAAATGAGTATGATGGGAGAACTTAGTTATTTCCTAGGATTGGAGGTAAAGCAGTTGCCTACAGGAATCTTTATCAACTAGGAAAAGTACAGCAAGGAGCTTCTCAACAAGTTTGGAATGAATAATTCCAAATCCTTGTCAACGCCCATGAGCACTTCCGTGCAAATTAGTGCTGATGAAGCTGGAAATCCGGTTGATCAATCACTCCACAGGAAGCTAATAGGCTCACTCCTATACCTAACAGCTAGCAGGCCGGATATCCAGTTTGTTGTAGGAGTGTATGATCGGTATCAAGTAGCACCAAAAGAATCACACTTCACAACAGCCAAACGAATCCTGAAGTACGTCAAAGGAACAGTCGATGCAGGACTGTGGTATCCTAAAGAAGGCGGATTCGATTTGATTGGATACAGCGACTCGGATCTCGGAGCTTGCAAGCTAGATAGGAATAGTACAAGCGGCACTTGTCACTTTCTTAGACCTAGACTTGTGTATTGGTTCAGCAAGAAACAATCGGCAAACTCGTTTTCCACTGCTGAATCAGAATACTATGCTGCTGGTAGTTGTTGTATGCAGATCATTTGGATGCAACAACATCTGTCAGACTATGGAATCATTGCCAAGGAAATGCCAATCATGTGCGATAGCACGAGAGCAATTGCAATAACGCACAATCATGTATTGCACTCGCGTACTAAGCATATTCATATGAATCATCACTTCATTCGTAATCATGTTGAGAACAAGGATGTTCGGCTCGAGAAAGTTCATACAGATATTCCGACATCTTTACCAAACCTCTCAGCACAGCCAGATTTTGTATGCTTCGACAAGAATTGGGAATGCTATAGCCCGACTCCCTGTACGTTATAATGCTTTTACTCAATAATTGAGGGGGAATGCTGTAAGACCCAAGACTACATTATCCACCGTTAAATTAACTGTACACTCAGACAATCCGACAGTAGTGTAGGAATAATGAAACATGAATTCATCCTATAGCTGACGTGTGCATTAATTAAGGGGGAATATTGTACGACCCATGAATACAGTATAAATCCAAATATTGCTCTAAGAATTGAATACTGTATGTACCTTTTAAGGGGGAATGCTGTATTTTCGTAGATACAGCACATACTATGGGAAATAAATTAATATTATACTAATATTTTAATCCTTTTAAAACAGTTTTGAATCCACGTGCCCTGTTTCATAACATCTTTGCATTTAATGCTTTACACAACATCTGGATTATTTAATCCCAAACGCCGCGATTTTTCAATTAATTAATAAATTCAAACCACCATTTCGGGCAATAAGGGAAGTCGAAATGTCAGATGTGGGACCAGTTATCATCTCAAAATCAGATGGATAATATGTACTAGTTAAGCTCAATTCATCCTATTCGTTCATTTAAAGAGACGGTTCCCATCCCTTAAATATGACCGTTCACTGTCTGTAAACCCTAATCTTCCCCGCCCACTATAAAAGGACTGTTACATGCTCCATTCGACTCTTTACGCATTTTGCAAAATTAAACGAGTTCTTTGAGCAAATAGCCTATATTGTTTACTGCATTTTCTTTGCAATTTCACTCACTTTCTCTTCAGAAATCATAATGGCATCTTCACAGACATCGTCTCCATCCCTTAAGAAGAGTGCCACCATCATCGATGGGCGAATCTTTGCCTGATCCGTCCTGCTGGAGCGTGTTCATGTTAAAAACGAGGATGTTGATTTCATGGAGATTATTGTTTCAAGGATACGTCAGCAAGGCCTCTATCCCTTGGAAGCCACACTGCTGAGCTCTATGATGAGCAACTCATCGAAGAGTTTTATCTCAACAAATCTGTTCGTTTCTTCTCTCTAAAAAGAGGAGGACAAGTTTCTGACATTTCTGCCACCATCCGCGGAGTCGAGATTCGTGTTGACCAGGATCTCCTGTCGAATCTGTACAGGTTACCCTCTGACTGCCTAACCATGGAAGAGCTTGAGACCTTTGGGTACCAATAAATCCCCACCGCCTACTGGGGATTATTTACTGGCGCTACATCGAACACGAATGTTCATGAGTCCTGCCACAAGAAGAGTTTTTGCTTGCCTTTTGTATACTTACACGATTTTTGTTGCCGTATTATTGAAAACAGGATCGGCGTATTGGAAATGTGCACCAATCTGCGTTTCAGAATGATGGTTGCCATCATGTGCGGGGAAAAAGTTAATTGGTGTCAAATCATCCTAAAGAGGCTGCAGGAAGAAGCTTCTAAGCCCGCTACATAGAAGAAGTCTTTTGGCCTCATTCTCAACAACATTCTCACCAAATGTGGTGTGCCGCAATCGAAAGAAGCCAAGAAGATTGGCCAGCGTAAATACATTGGAGGAAGCAAACCCTTCGTATTCAACAGGGACGGACTAATTGGGTCAAGACCATATGTCTAAAATCTGCCCCTTTCTGATGATCCTAGAGACACCACTTTGAAGTCCGGGAGCGAGGAGACATCTAGGAAGAGAAAGAGATCTCACAGCAAAACTCCCCTTGCTGTCTAGAAGCTGAAAATGAAGCTAAGAAAGCTTTCCAAAGCCAAAGCAATGGTGCAACCCGCTGTACAAATCCCACAGGGCGCAACCCCTGCATATGAAATAGCTACTACTGTTCATACAGTAGATCCCCAGCCTTTGGCAGCAACGACGGATAAAAATCTATTTGCTAACATTGAAGGCTCTGGCGAGTCGGCTGCCCCTTCGGAGCCAAAAGCTGCATCTCTTGCATGGGAACCCACACCCGTAAGGGATCCATTTCCCATCAGGGTACCAACCCCTGTTCGGGATCCATCTCCGAAACAGGCTCCCATACCTATCAAGGAACTTTTGCCTACAATAGACCCACATACTGTACGCAGCCCCTCCCCCGAAACTATAATCAACAACACTCTGTTGTCAGTTCAAAACGAACAGGCTTATGAACGCTTTGTTCAGTGGAATTCCTACAGGGTCGCTCCGTAGGAAACTCTGTACAACTAGAGCGAGTGGAAGTAAGAAGAATTATTTGTTCTGGAGGTAACTGATTCCCAGAACATCGAAGTCCAAATTCAAGGGGACAATCTCTTTTGCAAGGAGCTAATATCGAGCTATTTTCTGGAGAAAGCTGACGCTCAATTGAAAGGCAAATCGAAATTTAATGACATTGTTCCTGTCAGTCCCAAATTAGACTACGACTCAGACGATGCCGACGACGCCTTTCAGGCAGGTCTGAGAATGAGTCGTGAAGAAACTAGAGAACAGGAGTTCTCATGGATGCAACAACAACAGAGACAAGGGACCTCTAGCCAACGGTCCCTACTCGGCCGATAAGCGCCCGAAAAGGAGGATTGGTCCCTCACTGTTCTTTGAAGAATCGGCAGTTTCGGCCACGAGCACTCGAGCCTATCGCCGCTGAAGAAGAACTAGCCCGAGACATCCCGCAAGAGGAATCAGTCCCTCTGCCGGAGTAGGCAGATGCTGAGAGACAGCAGGAGGATTCAGTCCCTCTTGTACCTTTGTCTACAGAAGCACCAACTGATGCCCCTACATCACCTCCAACAGTGGAATCCGATGACGGTTTCCTACCGGAATATAGACCACACTAGCCGCGTAACAATGTGGCTCTACGATAGCTCAACGAAGCTAAAGACAAACTAGCGCATCCCAACTCTCCCAGAACAGAAGCCAAGATTAAGCAATTGCATGCAATTGGGCGCCAAACAGTGTTTCTACAGGATGTTGTAGATGCCCTGTACAACGTTGGCAAACAGCTCGATTGGCTGCATGCTACTGCCATCAATGAGATAATTGGCGTGAAGAGAGAAATCACGAAGATTGAAGAAGCTTTTTTCATTTTACCAAGTGCATTAAAGCAAGCACTCGCCCAACTTCAGAAACGCCAGGAAGAGATTCTCAAAGAGGAGCACGCAAAGCTCATAATCTGCGAAGCTAGGACTGTCGCTGCCCTTCAGGATACTGACTCCAAGCTCACAGGACATGACCGCAAGATAAATGACATGTCTGTGATGCTCAGTTCCCTGATGGATAAATTATCAAGCATGGAGATCCAATAGGACAATGCGATGAAAATCATGGAATTCCTTGATACGAAGGTCTCTTATCTTGATGAAGCCAAAAATAGGGAAGACTCCAGGGAGGCCGCTAGGCAATGGAGGATAGAAAGAGAGAGAGAATTTGATGATGTACTAGAAGACAGCATCAGTGCTGCAATCAGCCAACTAGTCACACCTGCACAAAGTTACAGAGTATCTGGTTCTCGCCCAGAGTTCCACGAGCCCAGGTTTCCATGGAAAAATAATGTGCAGAAGCCATCGGAGATTCGTCTGCCGACCAACCGTTAGCCTACAACTGATGAAGTGAAGAAATGGAGGAAGAATGAACTGATGAGGTACTTTGTCAAGCTTATTAGGGAGTCCGCCATCTTCAACAAATGTTGTACATTGGCGGAGGCTGCAGACGAATTTCCTAAAATGCTGGAAAAAGGACTGCTTACATTGCAAATTTCAATGAAATCAAGGCATCGGAAGGGAGATCGGATCACTCACCCGGATGACTGGATACTTGCCTTCGACCAATCAGATGAAGGAAGAGCGATCTATCTAGATCGAGGCAAGGATTTAGTAGAGCACTGGTGGAGAGGAACTGAAAATGATCCTGACAGAAGGCATTGGTGACATGCTCAATACAGGAGCTAGCATGGAGGATCCTTTTTAGAAAAAATTTTAACAACATAAAATTCTGTATCTTTATTTCTGCTTTCATTGTAATCTTTGCCAATATCAATAAAATCTATTTTGTCTTGAAAGATTACAACTCGTAATCTACTACTGTGTTTCTGTGGGATTACGAAATCAATTTATTTACTGCAAACAAACAAGTAAAAACTTGTTAAGTATAAAAGATGTAAGAACTTGTCTGCCAACAGTTCATAGATTAAGTTATATTTAACACTAGACTACACTGTAAGATTTTGCCTGCATGCCAATCAATAGTTTAAGTTGTAATACACTTCCCTGTTAGATGCTATTATTTTAGAACTTGCCTGCGAGCAGTTCACATTTTTCTAATTGCTGATGACCAGAACATTCGACAGAAGATTAAGAAGAAAGCCTCCCCAATCAAATATATTTAAAAGGTTTTGGCATCAAGGTTTTGGCATCATCAAGAGGTTTTGGCATTATCAAAAAGGGGGAAATTATTGGAATAAACAATCTTGTACCTTGTTTTGATAAGTGCCAACATACAGCAAAAGGACAAAATACCAAACATACAACAAGTAGCTGTCCTGAAGATGATCATACTGCTGGACAACTTATCCTGTATCTTGCGTTGCCTCAACATACAGCAAAATGATAATTGCCAACAAGAAGCTCATCATTCGATATGACATAAAGTATGAAAGCTATCCGAAAACATTCATACAACACCTTCCATACAGCAGCACTAAGAGAGCCTACAGCGTTGGAACCTACATCTACATCATTATAAATACAACACGTTGGATACAGCAAACAGGCTGTAAGTGTTAGGATCTTCAACACTTATCCAATAGTACTGGAAACTGTTGAAACAGAATCTACTTTATACGCAAAAGTCAAGCCACCATTTGAAAAGATGTATTTAAATACTGACTGGATAAAGTATTTAAATACCAGCTGACAAAGATCTTCAGACAAGGAGCAAAATCCGGATCTTGTATTTTGCAGGTCAATCAACACGTTAGAATGGACTCTTTGCTCAACGGAGCTATTCACAATGGATCTATTCCAAAAGATATTTATACCCCGAAGTTTGAAGATTAGAAACACAGAGAAGGACACATATACAACGAATGACTGAAAACCAAACGAACTAAGTTATACTGAGATTCACATATGTACTTCACAAGAACAGTATATCAAGAGCAAACATATTTATTTAAGCATACTTCCATTCTTGAGAGAAGAAATACACAAGTGCTCAACCTTGAACAACACATCATTAGCTCAAGCTCAAGAAGTCAAGATGTTGTTCAAATTCGTGTTCTAACATTCGAAGAAAACTATCAGCCCTGTGTGGACTGAAGATAGCCTTACTTTTCCTGAACTGTGTGTGATGAATCTTTATTGTAGACGAATCTTTAGAACTGTGTGAAGAAGCAAGTCAAGTGATAGCTTTAACCAATCTGTGTGAATGCCTGAAAGCGACAGTATTTGTATCAATCTGTGTGAATGATACAAAGGATAGCTTTGATTATAGTCACGAAGTTATGTACGTAGTGATTCTAATAAACATTTTACTCCTGTGTAGAGGACCAGTGGACGTAGAGGGGTTCACCTCGAACCACTTTAAATATCGTGTTATTTACCTTCTGCAACTTATTGTTTTCATAAACTGTGATTTGTTCAAGTATACTCTAAAACCCTGTATGCACCAAGCTAACAGGAGAAAAACCTAGTTGATGTATTTATAGCAACTTACTTTAACAGACTTCCGCTACGCACTCTTATTTGAAAAACGTACATCTTGTTGTACCAACACCTTTCCAAGCTGTAACTTGGGCCTTCACATAGTCCAATTCCCAGTTGAAATCCGCAATGGCCTGAGAAACCGGAATATCTCAAAGCTGAGCATCATAAAAAGCATGGAATCGGGCCTATCAAACCAGCCACAGACAGTATTCAGTTTCTATAAGGTCCCTGAACTTTGCCCAAGAAGCAACATGATCCCGAGGCTCAACGGCCTCCCACCAATCAGCAGCCTCCCCAGTGAGAAAGTACTGGGTGATAGGGACCTTACGATCCTCAGGGCAGTTGGTGGAAACAAAGATCTTAGACATCTCCTTGATCCACCTCTCCCAGTCGATTGGGTTTGAAGCCCTTGAGAACTGAGAAGGATGGATCTTGATGACATCCTGGAGCCAGCGATCTGTTCCGGCCTGAGCAGCACGATCCAGAGCCGGGTCTGAACCGTCTAGGCTATAGTAGCCATTTGGTTCACCATTTGTTGCATCATAGCTGCAACACCAATGTCCGCGCCATTGCCGGCTGTATCATCCTATGTGGCAGTACGGCCCTGACGACCATCATTACTGCCGGCTCTCGAAGAGTGTGATGTGGCTGCCCCACGTCCCCGGCCGCGTCCACGACCACAGCCATGACCCCTACCATGGCCTCTTGCAGCATCCATACTGGAGATAAGGCGTAGCAAAAGCAATTTGATGATAAGTACGAGAGGAAAAACAGTCACAGTTCAAGAATCGGAAGTGCGATACAAAGAAACAGGGAATCGAGTAAGGAAAACTTACAAGCACTGGAAGTACCGAGATGATGGAAGCGGGGTGACGATGTGTAAAACAAAACACAACTAGACCCAATTAACCGACAAGCCTAGGTATCCATAAACCTAGTGCTCTGATACCATTTTTTGTAACACCCCCAAGAAATTCAGGGTATATCACAGCACCGTGGACCCCTACATGGGACCCACCAGGCTAATTAAGAAATACCGCTCGTCTAACTATCTTAGTTAGCGGAAAACACACATCACAAGGATGAAATTAAATGAAACGCCCAGTATAACCGGCAAAACAGGCATCACTAAAGATCAGAAATAATATTTAATAATACAAACCATAATCCCAGTAAAAATGCCTAAGTACTCGTGAGTACTATCTATAAGTTCACAAGTTTGAAAACAACCACATCAAAAAGGACAACGGAAATAAGGAGACTCATTTGCACATGTCATCAACCCTGGCCAGCATCCTCGTACTGCCCCAGTGCCCGCTCGTCCGGCTGAATATAACCTGAAATTCATAACAAGAATTTCCCCAAAATGGGTCCCCCAAAGGGGTTAGCAATTATGCTAGTACAAGTAATCAAGGCAAACCATTCGCTTACACATTTCATAGTACATGCATCAATTCATTTCAGAAAAACCAAAACCAGACATGTCATTTCTGGAAACAAACAGTCAACAATCAATTTGCCTAGGACCGGGGTGAAGCCACTGGTCCCACTCGAGCCACTAAGGACCCTCCCGAGCTGGCCATATGATAAAACAAATCACGCACAGGCATCACCTAGGACCGGGGTGAAGCCACTGATCCCACTAGAGGCCCCTAAGGACCCTCCTGAGATGGCAAGCGAATCAAGCTCGTGAATCTAGAGTGAAGTCATAAATTCCCCCGAGGCCTCTTCAGACCCTCCTGGAGTGAGCAAAGCACACACAAACACATCACCATTTCATGTTAAGCATAAAAGTTTCCAAGAGTACTTGCCTTGAGTAATTGACGACGACACGAACGGAAAGGAAATCAACCACGATCGCTAGGAACCGATAAACCCGAACCTAACGATTCGAAGAACACAATCAAAACCATTTCTAAACGAGTACGGAAATGGAATACACCCGAAAACCTACCTACGATTCATATAAGTTCGTACAAAAACAACGACGAGGACGGATCGCAACCGAACCCTATCGATTTCACAAATATCACGAAACTTACCATGAACTCGTAGGGAAAACAAGAATACCACCAAGATTAATCATATACATCATAGATTAATCAACAATACGGAACGAGTCGGACAAAAACTCAAAACCCAATAAATTTCCCAAAATAGGGTTCTAGGAGATTACCTTGGATTAAGGACGAAGAACCCAAGTAGATGTTGTTAATCTATACCAAGAACTCAAGGAAAATGATATCTGAAGTGATTGGGAGAAGAAATCGCCTCCGAATCGCCTAAAGGATCGCTCGGCCACGGAGAAGGAGAAGAAATAAATAAAGTGACGAATCTGGGTTAACTCTCTGGTATATATAACCAGAGAGCTTAGCGTGCGCTAATGATCCATAGTTAGCATACGCTACCCAGCCAAAAACCAGTCCAAAACCTACGGTTCTGGCCCGTTAGCATGCGCTACCAGAGAATAGCATCCGCTAACCCCTCGATAGCTCGCTATCGGGCCATAGCGTGCGCTACCTGGACACCAGACCGAGTCCATAAACATTCTGCCCAGTCTGGACTACTGAGTTAGCGTGCGCTATCGGACACCCACCGTGCCCTATGTCTCAATCGTAGCGTGCGCTAAGCTGCTCGTCTAGAGAGCACGGAGCAGAACAGCCTATTGCCACTGTTGTGCTCGAGTCGTTAGCGCACGCTACAAAAAGAACGTAGCGTGCGCTACTCAACGACACTAGCGTGCACTATACAACAAAAATAGCGCGTGCTAGCGAGGGCAGACTGCAGTACAGACGGCATCTAAAGATGGAAAACAGCGAATTCCACCTCGAATGAAAACAACGCGCATCTGACACAAAAGAACGGACCAAAGAAAACACACGAACAACAAGATCAAGTCAGAACCAAAGTGCTAAAAGAAAACACAATTCTTACTACCCAAAGGTTTGGAAAACGATGACGTTACTAATCACCCCAAAACTTTGGGAAATTACAAAATGGCCTAAAATATTCGAAACACACGATGCATGATCAAAACAACATACGAAAGCTCACAACATGCATAATAACATGAGATAGATCTGTGGCAACCCCGATACGGCGGTTCCGAACAACGATTACGAGAATCGAACGAAATAGTGATGGAAAAGACAATAAACATGGAATTGAGTAAAACAAGTCCGAAACAAGCTCGGATGACAAAAAGTCCAGTATTAAGTATTCTCAAAATACCAATACGGTTACAATTGAGTCACTAAAAATGAAAAATACACCAAAAATGAAAATACTGGGGAAGAAAAATGCGGATATTACACTCTGATTATTCGGTTATGTGATGAAGAGCAAGGGAAAGGCCCCAGGATTTGTAATTCATGAAGACAGAGTCTTGAGATTTAAAATTGGACTTTGTGTTCCCGATATTGATGCTTTGAAATAGACAATCATGAAGGAAGCTCACAGTACGCCCTATTCTACTCACCCAGACACTAGTTAGATGTATAAGGATCTGAAACAGAATTTTTGGTGGGGCAACATGAAGAAAGATGTGGCGGAATATGTCTCGAAGTATTTACCTTGTCAGCAGGTTAAGATCGAACATCAGCGACCCGCCGGAATGTTGAATCCACTTTCGATTCCTGAATGGAAGTGGGAAGATATATCAATGGACTTTATCACCAGTATGGCGAAGACTAGAATAGGTGTGAACATGATTTGGGTGATAATTGATGGCCTAGTCAAGTCGGTTCATTTCCTGGTCATTAAGGATACTTGGGGACCAGAAAAGTTGGCACGAGTGTTTATTGTGGAGATAGTCTGATTGCATGGTACACCAAAGACCATTATTTCTGATCGAGATGGTTGCTTCGTGTCACATTTTTGGAAAGTGGTTCATAGAGCCTTGGGAACCGAGCTGAACTTTAGCACAGCTTATCATCCTCAAACCGATGGACAGTCCGAGAGAACTATTCAAATAGTGGAAGACATGTTGAGAGATTGTGCCTTAGACTGGTCGACTGATTAGAAAACTCATCTGCCAATCATTGAATTCACTTACAATAATAGTTGGCATGCTTCTATTAAGATGGCACCTTTCAAAGCATTGTACGGAAGGAGATGTAGATCACCCTTATGTTGGGACGATTCATCTGATTTAATCGGGACGGAACCAGAATTGATAGTACATACTCAATAGAAGGTAGCTTTGATTCGTGAAAGGCTGTTGACTGCTCCAGAGTCAACAGAAGTCTTATGCAGACATGCGCCATCGCCCATTAGAGTTTGGAATTGGGGATCATGTACTTCTGAAAGTTTCTGCTACCCGAGGAATTATTCGTTTTGGGAGGAAAGGGAAGCTGAGTTCGAGATATATCGAACCATTCGAGATTCTTGAAAGAGTTGGGGAGTTGGCATACACGTTGGCCTTACCTCCATCGCTGAGTCATGTTCATAATGTGTTTCACGTATCTCAGTTACGGAAGTACATACCGGATCCCAGTCATGTCATCGATTTCGGCGAGATCGGAGTAGCTAATGATGGCACGTTCGAAGAAACACCAATCAAGATACTCGAGAGTCGAGTCAAACAATTGAGAAATAAACCGATCACCTTGGTTAAAGTTCAATGGTTGCGATACGGAGTCGAAGAAGCCACTTGGGAGATGGAGGATAGTATGAAGTTAAGATACCCATAATTATTTTCATCTTAAGTTTCGGGATGAAACTTCTTTTTAGAGAGGGAGTATGTAATACCCGGATAATTATTGTGTATTTCAACTGTATTTGAACCTTGTAAAATTCGACTTTGTGGTATGAATAATCGAAGTGTGCTTTTCCTGTATTCGTATTCCAACATTCATGATCATATTAGGAAGAGTTTGCAAAATTCGTGCATGCAACTACATTATAACGTACGCTAGCAGGTTAGCATAACGTATGTTAAAGAGCTGCGGATAGCGTACGCTATAGATGAAGCATAGCGTACGTAAGGCAGTCAACGACAGATAATTCTGGTGAGCACATGGGCCAGTTGGAGATGTTATCGGATAAGATTCCCGCGTGAACCTGGACAGCTTTTTGATAAAGCAGGTCAACGATACTTAATGTATGTTAGAGATGTTAGATAACGTACATTATGTTGTTCAGGTTACGTGCGTAAAGGTTTTAGATAACGTACGTAAGGAGAGACCAGGAACGAGACAGTGAGCTACTGTCGGACGTTAACCTATGCAAAAGATTTCAAATAACGTACGTTAATACCATAACGTACGTAATGCTTTGCGGTTAACGTACGTAAAGTTCAGAACATTATAAATGGGAGATCACCCCATTTCATTTCACCCTCGTTTTCTTTCATTCCTTGTCTGATTTCTACAAACCCAGAGAGCCCTCCTGCAACATAAACATTGCTTTAGCACCTCTACTTAGTCATTGAAGTTAGGAAGCATCTTGGATTGGTACTCAAGCTTCCGGTGTCGGGTTTCACCAAGTGTTTCGTTTTTTCCTTCATATTAACATATGTTGATACTCTTCCAACCTCCGATTCTTGTTCTTAAGAATGCTATGAACATACTGCAGAGTCCATTGAGTTTGTTAATAACCTTTTAGGTTGAACACCATATCTTAGATAATTGAGGTAATCATGTTTAGAACATCTATGAGTGAGAAGATTATAATCGAGCCTTATTGAGTTGAAACCTAGTATGTAGTTTCTGAGATTTGTTGCATGATTTGGATGGTGATTTCGAATTACTTGTATACCAATAACTTGTTAATATCATCACCTAGGATGGAGATTTCAAGAAGATGAATTTCATGGGTTTTTACTAAGATTAGTTCATGATTATAAAAAGGTGTTTGAAGTGATAACCTTCTTCATGTTCATGGTTAGAATGGATTGGTTATGTCGGTAACAATCGCAGTGAACCTAGAACTCGGTTGTATCATCTCCCTTCAAAAGTATGTTTTAGTATTCGTATATCTTTAATCATACTCTTGATATAGATCGGAGAATAGCCGAAATTTTATACTGGATGTTAATAATCGAGATTGGAGTATGAATTGAGATGTCATGTATGTTCTTGAAATTCATAGACGTCAGCATTTTACCCATTATAACCTTTTGAAGTTTCATAGATTATACCGACCTAGTGTTCATTGGGTGGTAAACCGTGAACCGGCCATAGATGTAGTGTTAACTCGGCCACAGATTAGAACGTTAGATGATCGTACGTTAGTTTTATTACATGAGTTGAGTTGTCATTATTTCCTTTTTTAAGGTTCGAGGTTTGTGAACGGTTGATCGAAGGAGCGGCCTTCGAGTTTGTTGAAGTCGTGAAGTGTTTATTTCTTGCCATCTTTCAAAGGCAAGTACTTTAATTATGTTTTATGTATTGATGTTATAAATGTTGTCGTGCATATGTGTCGTTGGTGTATGTCCACCTCGTGTTGGTCCGATGGGATCATCTTGGGATCTATGCTAGCATGCGCTGGATCATTGGACAGGTTTTCCACCTCGTGTTGGTCCGTCGGAATCATCTTGGGATCTATGCTGTGAACGCTGGATCATCGGAATTACCATGTGTATGTTGTATCATGTTATTTTTATCATGTTGTGTATGATATTGTGAGTCTTCTCGTGATAGAGACTCGTTGTTATTGTTGTCATTGAGAATTTTGTTATTATTCTTCATGAGATATTGAATAATCTGTTGTTGTATAATTATCGTACTTGTACTAGCATCGTTGTGCTAACCCCTTCGGGGGTGGACATTTGTTTTATGGGGAAACAACTACTTGAGTTGCATGAAGACGAGGGTGCCGAGTGATGTTAAGGCCGGGATGGTTTGTCAGTTGCATTTTGTTTTTAATAAAGTACTCGAGTACGCTGTCGTTTGTTCTTACTTTGAAATTTATGTTCGGATGTTGGTCGATTTTTACTTTTCGTACTCGTGATGTAATAATAAACTTTACAGTTGGTATTTAATAATGATGTTTTTAAATTCTTAGCCTAGTAAATCCTGACTTCAAGGGTTTACAACGCTGTAATAATCCTGAATATCTCGGGGTGTTACAATACACTCACCATAACGTACACAAATCTCACCTAGCTTATATCTTGTAAGATGTTAAAATGTACATGGTTACATAGATGGACAAGTTATGTTATCAAACAAGCTTAACGTATACAACGCCCTTGATTTAACGTACGTAAGGTTCAAAAATCCAACTGTTGTACTGCTTCTAGAAGGTCAACATATCGAACAGTCATTTGAAAAATAACATACGCAACGCCTATATGTTAACGACCGCTAAGATTCTTATACTAAATTCAAAATTAGACTGTTGATGGCATCTAGAAGGTCAACCATCCAATGGCTAAATTGATGACATATCTAACTTATGCAACCTATAAAACGTAACGTACGCAGATGTGAGCTACTGGATTAGTGGACTGTTCTTATGGTCGCTACTCTGGGATGATTACGTCCGCCACGCCATCTACGTACGCAAGAGGTAGTGGTTAACGTACGTTAATGAGGAGAATTGTGCTAATAGTTACTTGGATCCTAAAGGCTATAAATAGATGTTCTTGGTGGAGTTGAAGCACAAGAATTCATTGAAAAGACAAACCTATCATCTTATTATTGTGAGCATACTTAGCATACACTTTGAGCGATACAATTAAATATTTTAATTGATATAAGAAGAACTGTTCAAGCAATCTTCTATATACTTTCTTGAATCACTCTCAGTTATTATTCTGTAAGTTGAGTAGTTATACTCGCAAAACAATTTGTAATCTTATGAGGTTGTCTTGTACCCAGAAAAGCAAGAGTGTTTTGAGTTGTAGTTTTTCTTTCCCGGGAAATTAAGAAATCGAATATCGGCACTAACCTTGAAAGTGCTATTGTAAAGAGTTGGCACTGAACTACAAAAGGCATTTATTTTTTGAGAAAAAGCCTTGTCGATAAAGCTAGGTAGGGTCATAGGCTTTGGATAGCGATCCTCTGTAATTATTTCTCGTTTCATTTAATTTCCGCATTTTTCTTTTGGTTACTCGGATTATATTTGCTTTTGTACAAAAAGAGTTCAATACTCTACAAAGCACTATTCAACCCCCCTTCTAGTGGCGGTACCAACCTAATAGTTTCCACATACATCAAGAGGATTTCATATTAAAGTATGACACCGACTGATCAAACTTAAAAAAGGGCATTGCTACAAAAAGCATAAGTTTCAATAAGGAAAGAGGAAAAACACAAAATTCGGTTAAGAATAAAATCAACAGATTCTAATAAACTTCTCCGCGATGAAGATCAACCTAAAATGCAGTTTAGAACACTATAGATATAATGACTTTGAATAAGGATAACAAAATAACTTATGCATAGACCGAATAACAAACAAACATACCTCAAACTTTGAAACTGTACCACTTCGATATATCTAGTCACCAGAGGGATACTGTTAGATGTATTTTTGTGCGCTTAATTATCATTATTTTATCTCCATATTGTGTTTAAATCTGCATAAATGAGCTTTTAATGCTTTATGTTTATGTGTTGTAGGAAATTAGAATCCGGAAGCTTAAACGAAGAAAAACGGGCCAAAACGACATTTTTTGGTCAAGGGCCGCGTCACATCGAGCCAGAGCCGCGGCACAAACTCACCCAGAAGCACAGTACAAAGCATGCAGGGGCATGCATGCTCATCCTGAGCCGTGGCCCGTAAAGAATTTTGCGCCCAGGCCTGGCAGCATTAAAACATGGGCCGCGGCATACTAAAGCCGGGCCGCGGCCCGTGGAACGGTATTGACAAGCTGATCGCGCGATTTTGGGCTGTTTTGGAGGCTGTCTTCGATCTAATTCCCGGACGCATTTTGGAGACGAATGAAGGTTATAAAAGAGTAGTGAAGGTCAGAAAATAATCATCAAAGAGGAGGAGAAAATACCTAGCAGCAGGAAGCAAGGCCAGAGAACGGAAGAAGCCAGTCTTCAATTGTGTTTGATTTTTCTTCCTTATGTTGAATTTGAATATTTATATATTGTTTTCTAGCATGTCGGGCTAGACCCCTTTTTCTAGGATTGTGATGAAACCGAGATTTTGACGGATTAACTCTTGATATTACATTATTTATATATTTCCCTTTTCTATTGAGTTTTCCCAATTGTTCTTAATGCGTTCAATTATGTGGCCAATGATTGAATTGTTTTAAATACGCAACTCGAATCGGGAGAGGAGAGTTAGTAGGAAAAATTGGTGATAACCGTTTTATTTTGTGGGATAGGAATATACTCACAAGAATTACGTAGCTTGTTTAAATATTTTAGACTTTTTGGCTATTGTTGAATTAACTCACCTAGGAATAGAGTGATTTATTCACCTTAGAAAATTCTATTGTCCTCGGGAGAGGCATTAGATTATCTTAGAAATCTTCGCTGTCAATAAATTGGGAAATTACATAACTTATATTAATCAAGATTAATTCGGATTAATCGAGGTGGATTCTCAATCTTTTCTTATTTGATCATCTTTTTATCGGAACTATTGACTTTATTAGTTGTTTTTAGTTTATTGCTTTATTTGGTTTTGATAATTCTTCAACCACAATATTCGATCGTTCAAATAAATCTAGAATACGAACAAATTGGTAATTAGTACGTCAGTCCTCGAGGGAATGATATTTTTCTCATCACTTTATTACTTGATTACGACAACGTGCACTTGCGTTCACTAAAATGCGTAACAAGTTTTTGGCGCCGTTGCCGGGAATTGATTGTTTTTACTAATATCAATTTTAGTATTTTTAGTCTTAATTTGAACATTATTTTATTTTTGTGTAAATTTGTTTTTTATTTGTTTTCCTTTCAGGAGTTTCGTTTAGTGCATGAGAAAATTTGGTGACGAAGGTCTACTCCCTTTGGGTACCGAACTCGAGCGCACCTTGCGGAAAAATAGGAAGGAAAGGCGTGAGTTGTCAACTACGATTACCATGGCCGACAACACCGGAAACCAAGGGATCGACAATCCCATTCAGCAAGCTCAACCGGCATTGGCACTCCGTGATTATGCACTGCCACAAATCAATGCGAATTTTTCGGAGATTCGGCATCCAACCATCCAAGCAAACAATTTCGAGATTAAGCTAGCTATAATCCAAATGGTACAAGCAAGCTAATTTTGCGGACTAGTGAATGACGACCCTAATGCTCATATTGCATCCTTTCTCGAGATATGCGATACATTAAAAAATAATGGAGTTTCTGATGACGCCATTCATCTACGGCTTTTTCCATTTTCTTTGAGGGATAAAGCTATGTTTTGGTTGAATTCACTTCCGCCGGGCTCTATCACGACTTTGGCGGAGTTAGCACAAGCCTTTTTGGCTAAGTTCTTTCCGCCGGCAAAGACAGCGAGACTTCGGAATGAAATAACGACCTTCGGGCAATTTGAGATGGAATCGCTTCATGAAGCTTGGGAGCGATACAAGGATTTGCTAAGGAGATGCCACATCATGGTCTACCGGATTGGCTACAAATTCAGACATTCTATAACGGACTGAGTGCTTTTACACGCACTCTTGTTGATGCACCCACTGGAGGGGCTTTAATGGGTAAGACGATGGCTGAAGCTCATTCTCTATTGGAAGCGATGGCTGCAAATGCCTATCAGTGGCCTTCTGAATGGATGAACCCAAAGCGAATTATGGGAATTTCCGAAAACGAACCAATCTCTACACTATCAGCCCAAGTTGCAGCTCTAACTCAACAATTGCAAGCTTTTTCTCATACCCCTTCTTCCAACACCATGGAAACATGTAATTGGTGCAACGAGTCTCATCCTAGTGCTGAATGACAAGTCGAAAATCTTTTCGAGCAATCGTAGATGGAACAAGCTAAATTTTTGGGGAATGGAAATCGACAGAATAATCAGTATTCTAACACTTACAACCAAGGGTGGCGGAATCATCCAAATTTTTCATGGAGGAACAGGCAATCATTAAACAATCCTCCACAAGCTCAAGCCACTCAACCTCCACAGCAGCCCCATTAACCTCCGAAAGTCTCTTTGGAAGATGCTCTTGCTCAATTGGCGGCTAACATGAGTCAATTCATGACCCGCACGGAAACTACTCTATAGAATTATTCCGCTTCTATTCGCAATTTGTAAGTCCAAATGGGTCAAATAGCAAATTTGTTAATAGCCCGACCTCAGGGTACTTTGCCAAGTACAACTGAGACGAACCCCAGAGAGAGTATTAATGCCATTGGCTTGAGAAGTGGGAGGAAAGTTTGTGAGCAACCCGGGAAAAACAAAGTGAGAGGTGGAGGGAGAAATTCGGCAGTAGGAGAATCACAAATTTCCAAAAACTTGAAATTGTTTCCAGATAATCCAATAGCCTATGTGCCACCAGTCCCATTTCCACAGCGGTTGCAAAAGCAAAAGTTAGACAAGCAATTCTCCAAGTTTCTTGACGTCTTCAAGAAATTACATATCAATATCCCATTTTCCGACGCTTTGGAACAAATGCCGAGCTATGTGAAGTTTATGAAGGAGATAATATCTAAAAAAAGGAATCTCGAAGAATATGAAACGGTGGCAGTGACTGAAGAGTGCAGTGCTATCTTGCAGAAAAAACTCCCGCCTAAATTAAAGGATCCGGGAAGCTTCACTATACTGTGCACTATAGGAAACTTGTCTTTTGATCGAGCGTTATGTGATCTCGGCGCCAGTATAAATCTTATGCCTCTTTCTGTGTTCGAGAAACTAGGAATTGGGGAGGCCAAGCCTATTACGGTCTCTCTGCAACTAGCCGATAGATCCATCAAATATCCGAGAGGGGTAATAGAAGATGTCCTAGTCAGGGTGGATAAATTCATTCTCCCCGCTTATTTTATTGTGCTTGATATGGAAGAGGATCATGAAATTCCAATTATTTTGGGTAGGCCGTTTTTTGCCACTGGTATAACTCTTATTGATGTTTAGGAGGGTGAATTGATGCTTCGGGTTCAAGATGAGCAAGTCACATTCAAAGTGTTCTGATCTCTCCCGTGTCCAAGCAATGTCGAGAAGGGTTCTCAAATTGAAAGCTTTGATATGTTTGCGAAAGACACACACCGGGAAGGTCATCAGTCGAAATGTTCAGAATCTATTGTAGTTGCTCCGACATCTGAGAAAAATGTAGAACGAGTCGCATGTATTAGGCATTTGGACATGTCGTTTTCATCAGCCGTTCACTCACCATCAAAAAATTCTCATGCCGTCAGAAATTCATCCGTGGAATAGAAAACTAAGCCGGAAGTAAAACGGGTGCCAAGCCCAGTGCAATTTGGGTGTTTTGGAAAGTTACTTTTATTCAAATCTTTTCGCAAATAACATTGGATGTCCAAACCAAAAATCGAACTGTTAAAAACAAATGGTCAAAAAATTAAAAAACAGATTAATGGTTCGATGGACTGGGCGGAGTCCAATTGGTGTGTGCGTAAAGCAATTTGATCTTAAAAAGGTCCAGCTGAAGACTATAAACTTAGCGCTTCTCGAGAAGCAACCCGAGTATTAGTATAGATTTTAGTTTTTTTTCGCTATTTTCCTTCATTTTAGGAGACTATGTTTTTGGCGTTTTTGGCTTTGCTACGCTATCTCTCATTTTCTTGGTGTTTTTCCTTTGAAAATTTTGTGTAGGAACTCTCCAGGGCAAAAATTTAAGCTTAGGTCCGCGGCACATACATAGCGGGCCGCGGCACACACAAGTCCAAAATTTTGGCTAAAAAATTTGTACTATGTGCTGCGGCACGACAGTGCTGAGCCGCGGCACACATGCCACAAGAGCCGCGGCACGATGAAGCTAGGCCGTGGCACGCTGAAGTCCCACAAATGTGCCCAGCAAACTCTACCCTATGCCACGGCACGAAGGAGCTGAGCCGCGGCACACTAACCCAAGAAGCCGCGGCACCCGTGCAATGAGCCGCGGCACAAGTCGAGATACATCAGCGCCCAAACTTAACTGTACTATGGGCTGCGACTCACTTGATCCGTGCCGCGGACCCTGCTGAGGAATTTCAATGGCCAGGGCAAGATTTATACATCAGTCGGCCCAAAACAATAGGTAAACCTCCTCCAAATCCTTTCCTCCTCCGCGTAGCACAAGGTTACCTTCTCCGAAGTTCTTCTTCTTCTCATATTCTTCAATCCCACACCAGGACGTCGCTATGGCTCGGAAGAGAAAGTTGAGCACAAGGGCTAGGACGCGATCATCCCCCACGAGAGGGGAAACGTCACAAAACTGAGCGGAATGGGAATCCCACCAATTTTCCGACCCCGAAATCCATCGAATTTTCAACGAGAGAATCCGTCCTCATCCTATAATTCCTGAGTGGGGATTCACTCCCGCTCCCCAAGACAGCGAGCTATTAACGATGATTATTGAAATGGGATGGACTCGATTCACTACACAGCCCGAGCCGGCGGTCATTTCTATCGTAAAAGAATTCTACGCCAGCACGTTATTACGGCATATCCAGGCAGGGCAGATGATGGGACGACCGGATACACGTACTGAGGTCGTCGTCTGTGGCCAGAAAGTGGATTTCTCGGCAACTGCGATACGGAGCTTATACGAGCTTCCCGAGGTTGATGAATCGGTATACACACAGACAGTGAGTAGCCTCTCAAGGGAAGCTTTGCTAGAGGCGCTTGCTCAGCCGGATTCGGTTTGGGAGACACGCGTCCCGGGATCGACGGCCTTCTTCTTCAAGAGTTCCCGCCTCAGTCGGCTCGGGCGATCTTAGCTTTATTTTCTCTGCTCGCGAGTCGACCCGACTTTGCAGATCCGCTCGGTCCTATTTCCTCGTTCCCGACTTCCTTATGCCATTACAGGTGGACTGCGATTCGATGTGGCCCCACGGCTGGTCCGGTCTATTCTACAGTGCATCCATGGAGGGGCCAAGATGGGGCTGAAGCATCCTTCTCTCATTTGTGCCTTATGCCTCCAGTCGGGCGTGACTTGGTCGGATGACGAGCCGATGCTAGCACCCCAGGGTCCGATCGATCATCGCATTATCTCTCACTTCGACCAGTGGGGTGGTGCGCGGGCACATCCACGGGGAAGAGGATTTCTTTTGGACGAGCCATATGAGCACTCCCCCAAGCCGCTTCTTCTGACACATGATCTGGCGGCTGAGACTGAGGATCAGACCAAGTCCACCCCGCCGCCAGCAAGAGATCACGTCCTTCAGGCGATGTTTGACAGCTTGAGGGAGGAGTTGCGAGCGGAGAGAGATAGCGTCCTCACAGCCATTCAAGAGGAGATCCGTCGGGCCAACCGGTGTGCGGAGAGACGCTTAGCTGCGAGAGACGCCTATCACCGGGACTATTTAGCTGTTTGGATGGACCACATCCTTCGCGCGGATGGACCTTTCATTCCTCTAGTCAGGCCACCTACACCACCCTCTTCGCTAGATGAGGCCGATGCCAGTACCTGAGCTTACCTTAGGGGAGTACTTGACCTTTCTCTTACTGCATATTATTATTATTTGTTGTACATTGAGGTTAATGTACATCCCAAGTTTGGGGGGGTACTTTTTAGTTACTATTTATTTTTTCGTTGTTATTGATTCTAGCCTTGCTTGTCTTCTATATTCTGGACTTTATTTGCATTAGTGAATATTTCATGCAGCCTTGTGTAAGACTTGTTTCTTTTTGAAGAAACGGATGAGTATTGGTCGAGTCGCATTATGCGATTTTTGTTTCCCTCGAGTATTCATTTCGGTCTGAATCTTTTTGCATCATTGTGGTAATCTTGGCATATAAGAAATGAGACATACGTGTTTGTAGTGTCCTCATTACACGAGCCATCGTCTATACGTTTGGTTGCGCTTTTCACTTAGCTAGTCGTCCTATAACATTAGTCTTGTTGGCATTAAGTCGGACAGTTTTTCCCAAAAATTTGAGAAAGTGTGCATGTTCTATAATGGGAAGTCTAGTAACCGGGGGTATTCACGTGACCCGTTGTCTACTCTCGCGTAAAACGATAACCCTGAATAAATGAATGGTTCAGTAAAATCGCATCTCCGATGATGGGAAGCCTAGTAACCGGGGGTATTCACGTGACCCGTTGTTTACTCTCGCGTAAAACAACAACCTTGAATCGGACGTGCGGGAATAGCTATTCGAGTTTTTCTCCATTGTAGAGGGAGACTTAGTAATTAGAAGCATTCATGAGCCTCATGAGTGTCTTTTACGTCAAACGGTTCCCCAATACATGAGAATGGAAATCCACCCTAGGGTTATTTCATGAAACATACCGGGAGTCGAAACCTAGTGGTTAACTCGAATCATTATAATGATTATATATAAGGGTGCGCTGTCCGATGGATATTATGAGATTCTTGTGTTTTTGCCACGAGACTGTGGGACTGGGCGAGTTGGCTTGTTATACTCTCAACATTCGTATTGGCGGTCGGCTCAATTCACGTTTGTTAATCTTTGAGCCTTGATTTTCTTCATGAGCTATTGATTTGCACTAGAAATGTTTACCTTGTGAAATCATTGTCCGTACTTTGACTCAATGGTACGATATCCGTATTATTCTTTAAGATTTTCAGGGTAGTATTGATTAGTTGAGCGCTATGGATTTGCACGATTGTCCACGATACTTGTCGTCTTATTTGAAATTGATTTTTGCTTGAAGAAAATCAAAGACTTAAGTTTGGGGGTATTTGTTAGATGTATTTTTGTGCACTTAATTATCATTATTTTATCTCCATATTGTGTTTAAATCTGATAAATGAGCTTTTAATGCTTTATGTTTATATGTTTTGTAGGAAATTAGAGTTCGTAAGCTTAAACGAAGAAAAACGGGCCAAAAGGACATTTTTTGGTCAAGGGCCGCGTCACATCGAGCCAGAGCCGCGGCACAAACTCACCCAGAAGCACACCGGTACAAACTGTACCGGGGGCCGCGGCATGCTCATCCTGAGCCGTGGCCCGTAAAGAATTTTGCGCCCAGGCCTGGCAGCATTAAAACATGGGCCGCGGCATACTAAAGCCGGGCCGCGGCCCGTGGAACGGTATTGACAAGCTGATCGCGCGATTTTGGGCTGTTTTGGAGGCTGTCTTCGACCTAATTCCCGGACGCATTTTGGAGACGAATGAAGGTTATAAAAGAGTAGTGAAGGTCAGAAAATAATCATCAAAGAGGAGGAGAAAATACCTAGCAGCAGGAAGCAAGGCCAGAGAACGGAAGAAGCCAGTCTTCAATTGTGTTTGATTTTTCTTCCTTATGTTGAATTTGAATATTTATATATTGTTTTCTAGCATGTCGGGCTAGACCCCTTTTTATAGGATTGTGATGAAACCGAGATTTTGACGGATTAATTCTTGATTTTACATTATTTATATATTTCTCTTTTCTATTGAGTTTTCCCAATTGTTCTTAATGCGTTCAATTATGTGGCCTATGATTGAATTGTTTTAATTACACAACTCGAATCGGGAGAGGAGAGTTAATAGGAAAAATTTGGTGAGAAACGTTTTGTTTTGTGGGATAGGAATATACTGACAAGAATTACATAGCTTGTTTGAAGATTTTAGACGTTTTGGCTATTGTTGAATTAACTCACCTAGGAATAGAGTGATTTATTCACCTTAGAAAATTCTATTGTCCTTGGGAGAGGCATTAGATTATCTTAGAAATCTTCGCTGTCAATAAATTGGGAAATTACATAAATTATATTAATCAGGATTAATTCAGATTAATCGAGGCGGATTCTCAATCCTAGATTCTTCTCTTATTTGATCATCTTTTTATCGGAACTATTGACTTTATTAGTTGTTTTTAGTTTTTCGCTTTATTTGGTTTTGATAATTCTTCAACCACAATATTCGATCGTTCAAATAAAACTAAAATACGAATAAATTGGTAATTAGTACGTCAGTCCTCGAGGGAACGATATCTTTCTCATCAATTTATTACTTGATTACGACAACGTGCACTTGCGTTCACTAAGAAACGTAACAGATACTTAAGGTCACACTTCCTCTACATGTAAACAATGACTAAAATAAAAGGTCAATATAGAAAAGCTTACAACTTAAGGCAGTAAAAATATATAACATAAGACTGCCAAAGAAAACAAAAGAATAGTTGTTCAATAACCAAAATCATCAAAATCATTCAATAAATACATGCAATCCTTATTTTTTGGCGCAACACCATAAGGAACAAGGTCCCCATACAAAATCGGAGAACTAAACAAGAGGAATGAAACTAAACAAAGCAAAAACAGTTCAAAACGAGATTCAAACAAACATCAACCACACGAACAAGAGTAACAAAGTCCATTATCCAACCACAGTTTTATATTTACTTAAGGGGCAATCAACTTTCATGACATCAAAGAAGTTGCATTCACATTATGATGACTCGTAAGTTCAATAATATGCATGAATTTAACTAATGACTCTGTCTTTCCATCATCAAATTAAAAATTTAAATATAAATAAATTGCAAAACAAACCGAAAGCACACTTAATTAGATAAGAAAATGCATATGTAATTGCAATAACGCATACATGTTTAAACGACAATTAAATTTCAGACGTAGGAATAAATTGTCAGAGTTTCAAATTGGAAAAGAACCAACTTTGCCGGGAAACTAATCAGAGCTTCGCCTCCGTCCCCGATTCACGACCATAAGCTTTGCCAGAAACCCCTTGATCAACGAAACCCAAATCATATACAATATTGAGCTGCCGACGTAAGTTTTATGCTCTACTAACCTTCGCCACCGATTCTAAAAATCAGCAACAACCTCTGATTCACCACCGGATCGGCCAAATCCTAGACATGACCTGGAGTTGTAATTCTACCTTCTCCATGTTTCGAACCCGCTATGGTCGTCCCCTGTGCTGGTGAGAAAGGGGGTCGAGAAAAAGTAGAGAGAAAGAAAAAGAAGAAAGAGAAAGAGAAAGAAGAGATTAGGGATGAGTTTGTTTTGGCTGAAGTTCTTTTATTAATTTTTTAAATTCAGTCATTCAGTCATTTTCAGGTTAGCCAAATTAGATGATGACAATTTTTGCAAACATTATGACAATTAATAAGAGTCGCAAAGTTATTGTTGTTTAACTTGAAAAAGTTTATGACTGCTCAAGGCAGTCACAACTCTTGTGACAGTCATTAACAGTTAGAAACACTTGGATTTATCATTATTTGGTCTTTATGACTATCATTGGCAGTCACAAACCCGACGAGGTTCAATGTCACAAAATCCTATTTTTGGTGTAGTGACACTTCCCTCCGTAGAGATAGTGACGCCAAATCTTCAACGCATGTACTACATCAGCCAACTCCAAATCATGCGTCGGGTAGTTCAATTCATGTGGTTTAAGCTGTCTCGATGCATAGGCTACTACTTTACCATGTTGCATCAGAACACAACCTAACCCCATCTTTGAGGCATCACTATAATAACATAGTCTTCCATCATAATGGGGATCGTAATACTGATGCAGAGGTTAGTCTCCTCTTCAACTCTTGGAAAATTTCCTCACACCTCTCACTCCATTCAAACTTCACACCTTCCTTGTTAACTGGTTCATATGCATGGCTATTTTCAGAAATTCTTCAATAAATCTTTTCTAATAAGCCAACTAAGTTCAGAAGACTGTGAACTTCGCTCGCATTTTTGGGCACCTCCCAACTACTCACTGCTATGATCTTTTCGATCTACCTCAATTTCTTTGAAAGTCACGGCATGATCAAGGAATCCAACTCGGTCCAAGCAAAACTCACATTTCTTAAACGTTGCATACAACTTCTCCTTGCAAAATATCTCCAACATAACCCTCGAATGCTCTTGGTGTTGTTCCTTTTCCTTAGAATACACCAAGATGTTATCTATGAAGACAATCACAAATTTATCCAAGTAGGGTTGGAACACCCTATTCATCAAATCCATATAAACTGCATGTGCGTTACTCAGAACAAACGGCATCACCACAAATTCAAAATGACCATAGTGGGTCCTGAAAGTCATATTGGGAATGTCACACTCCCTAACCTTCAGTTGGTGGTACCCCAACCTCAAACCAATCTCGAAAAGGTTTCGTCTCTCGTTAACTGGTCGAATAGATACTTTTTTTTTTTAAAAAAACGGGTAGATTTTATAACATTGCGAAAAAACGAGGGTGGACGAGTCCCTCTACACGCCCCAACGGATGAAATACAAAAGAAATTTGAGGAGCCGACCCCCACACAAGGCAAATGCAAATGTTGATGGGATTCGCCCCGTCAAAACTAAGAAAAAACTTTTCTGCTCCTAATATAAGGATATGCAAATTTATCAAGTTTGATAAGGCCTCGGATTTTCCCTTTAGGATTGGAGATATCTGGTCGAATAGATACTCGATCCTAGGTAATGGGTACTTGTTCTTTACAATGAGTCAGTTCAGCTCCCTGTAATCGATGCACATCCAGTGTGACTAATCTTTCTTTCTTACAAAAAACAACGGTGTACCCTGTGATGACACACTAGGAAGAAAAAATCCGAGCTCCAACAGCTCTTGAAATTGGACCTTCAACTCTTGAACTTTCTTCGGAGCCATTCTATATGTTGCGTTGGATATTGGGGCCACCCCAGGGACCAATCAGTACTAAACTCCACTTGCCGGTTGGGTGGGACTCCTGGCAAACCTTCTGGAAACACATCGAAAAACTCACATACTATATGTACGTCTGCAGGGGACGCCTTAGTAGTATGAGTGTTGACCAGACTCACCAAGTAACTTTGGCATTTTCCCTTCCTTATGCATTTTAATGCACTCCTGTGATTACCCCATTGGTACCACCCCACTTTTAGTACCATAAAAGGTGATCGACGCGCCTTCGGAATGGCACTTAATGTCAGATCAATTAAGCCAATTCATACCAAAGATCACATCAAAATCCATTGAGTTAATCAAATATAGGTTAGCGTACTCTTTTCCTCCTATCTCAATATTCTCATCAATCATTCTATTATTGAGGATCATATTTCTTGACGATAAGCTAATCTCAAGAGACTCAATAGTTCTAACGCTTATATGACCAATGGCATGATAAAACTTTAAAGACATAAAGGATTGTGTGGTACTAGTGTCAAATAAAGCGAAAGCAGGCGCATTAGAGGTCATAAGCATACATGATACTGTGGGACTCTCATTTGCCTAATTTATTGAGTAGATTCATGTAACACCCCAAACTAAGTGGATATTACAGTGCCGTGGACCCCCGACTGGGACCCACCAGGCGAGTGAAAATGAATGAAATACATAGGGTAAATGTAGTACCGAACCACATTACATCATTAATTACTCCGATGAGGAGTTTTATTACAACACACCCAAGGAAATGACCAAATACAAGTATATTTTATATGGAGATAAAATATACAACACTGAATGAACTCAAAATCCAAACGGAAATCTGCAGCGGAAATAAAATAAGCAAACACGGTGAATGAAAGGACTGGGGCCCCCTACTAGTATCACTGGTACTCCTCGCCGTCAACGTTCTCTTCCCGTGCCTTAGCCTTGCCACGACCTGAAAAACAAAATCCCCCAATGGGGTCAGTTACACAGAACAACAACCCTCAAGAGTTGAATAAACACAATCATATATATGCTGTATAAACCACAAGTTCGATCAAAAATGAATCAGTTAGATTATAACCCAATCTTGTTGAAACCATATGCAATCAAACAAGCTGTATGCATCAACTAACGGTACGGCTCAAAGGGTGGCACCACACTACGCCCGGGATAGAAATGTGTCCGTGCACGAGCCACCATCGAGTATCGATCGAAGTGTGGTCTTGTACCTAATCAGTCTCACGAAGTGATCTTATCGTCTGCACAGTCCAATGTGAGGCCAACAACCAACACACGACTTAATATGTGCCCGACATGAAAATCCTACACATACCAACCGGCATGCCAGTATGACCCGGAATGCCACGAGATAACAAAAGTGACATCGAAATCAATAATGACTCACCGAGATGAAATGATAGTGAAATGAATGATAGCTCAATGAAATGATTGGAACTGTCGTTCCTCGTGACTGAAATGATTAATTGACAATGACAAGTCTCGATACGGTTAATACAATATGAATGAATTATAATTATGAATGAACAACAACGAAAGGAATGAATATCCCTTTAACTAAGTAAGAAAAAACTTACCTTAACACCGGTGATGATACGGTCTCTCTCGAACAACGTCCTAAGGAAATTACCGGTCGCTCGAACAACCTTGAATAACACAATTACCAACAATCCGTTCAACATACGAATCAAACACGAATATAACTAACTCAAAACGTCGATACGACTAAACCAGGTTCATTGGGGCATTATATAGAACACGTTGAGGCCAAACTTCGATTGTTTACAACCAAACCTCAATAATACCAATATCAAATCCCCAAGAAGTGTTTCAAACCAACAAAACATCTTCAATACGATCAATAATCCAACATGAATATCCAAATTCGTGATTTCAACAACAATTAATCGAAAACCCCCAAATCCAACTCAATATTCAAAGTGTTCTTGAATAACCTTTCAATAATCTGATGAATATTCATACATACTCATAATCATATGTATATCTCTTCATAAAACATGATTATAACGTCCAAAGCATCATATCTCAACACAAATCGAAATCCAAGAGGTTTGAGAATATTACCTTTGAAGATCCAAACACTTTGATTCGATGAATACGCGTTAGATCGACGATCCGAGCTTCACAACCGAATGAAAATGATGAAGAATCGAGTATTCAAGTGATTGATGATGAAACTTTCTCCCACAAACCCTCTCTCTCGGATATAGGATGAAAAATGAGCTTGATCCTCTCAAAAAACGTAATTATAGTGCAGACTGCACTGTGTGCTGCGGCCCGGCCGAGTGTGCCGCGGCACAGGGCCAAAATCTGCCCCCAGTGCTCGGCAGCATGCTGCATCCCGGCCGAGTGTGCCGCGGCAGTGACTCGGCCCTGCCGGCAGGAGCCGCGGCCCCCGGTACAGGCTGGTCGGCCAAAACTGCAATATGTGTGTGTCTTAGCTATTTCGACCATAACTCCCTCGTCCGGACTCCGATTGACTCACCGTTTGAACCATTGGAAAGCTAACTTTATGCTCTATAATATTAAAAAGATTCAGAATTTTTGGAGTTTCCAAAAATTAATGGTGATTTTACAAAGTCGAACTCATACGTGGAAAGTCGCTTAAGAACACGGAACTCAACAGAACGACACCGAGACGAACTCGGATGACAAAAAGTGTAGAATTAATCATTCTCGGAATGACGAAATGGTAACAACTGAGTCTCTAAGATGGACTTCTGCCAAAAAATTAAAATTATCCGAAATCCAAATTGCGGATATTACATACTACCCTCCTTAAATGAAGTTTCGTCCCGAAACTTAAAACAAGTAGGGAGAAGCAATATCCCGCTAGAAAAAAACTCAACGAGATACACAAGAACCGCAAATGTACCCAACAATAGCATGATTCGAACAAGAAGGAAATTTGAAATGGCATTAACTCCAATATCAACATCGATTAATGAAGTAATTATAACGATCAAGATAATATTCTCATCTCGATTCTCAAGCAAGGTTGAAACAATGAACGATGTAAATACACGACTCAACATTAGTCCGAACGGTGAACACGAATGAATTAACATGAATGATGAATGATTATTAATGAGTGAAAATCCACTGAGTGACAATTACTGAATGAAAAATGAATGAATTTACAAGCGGGTATTACATACTCCCCCCCTTAAAAATAGTTTCGTCCTCGAAACTAAGGGTGAAACAAATCGGAATAACTCTTCCGCATATTATCCTCGATTTTCCAAGTAGCCTCTTCGACTTCGTGACTCGACTACTGAATTTAACCAAGGATCGTCTTGTTCCTCAACTGTTTGATTCGTCGTACTAAGATTCGTACGGGATGCTCCTCATATGTATGATCATCTTATCTCGATTTCATCAAACTGAAGTATGTGGCTAGGGTCGGCAATATACTTCCGCAACTGAGATACGTGAAACACATAATGAATTCGGCTCAACGCCGAAGGTAGGGCTAATCGATAAGCTAGCTCACCTACTCGATCCAAAATCTCAAACGGTCCAATGAATCTTGGACTCAACTTTCCCCTCTTCCCAAAACGGAAGACACCACGACTCGGGGATACCTTGACCAAAACATGGTCACCTGTCTCGAACTCTAATGGTCGACGACGATGATCTGCATAAGATTTCTGTCGACTCTGAGCGGTCAACAAACGACTCCTGATCAAAACTACCTTCTCACGGGCGGCTATAAGCATATCGGGCTCGGTGCCGATTGATTCTGATGAGTCATCCCAACACAAAGGAGATCGACAACGACGACCGTACAAGGCCACGTAAGGTGCCATCTTAATCGAAGCATGCCAACTATTATTATATGTGAACTCGATCAATGGTAGTTGGGCTTCCCAATCGTCTTTCCAATCGAGGACGCATGCCCTCAACATGTCCTCCAATGTCTGAATAGTCCTCTCTGATTATACGTCGGACTGAGGATGAAAAGATGTGCTGAAATTAAGCTGAGTTCCCATGGCACGATGAACCGATTTCCAAAAATGAGACACGAATCGCCCGTCACGATCAGAAACAATACTCTTAGGAGTACCGTGCAATCTCACTATTTCTTTGATGAACAACTCGGCAAGTCTCTCGGGACCCCAAGTATCCTTAATCTCGAGAAAATGAGCTGACTTAGTTAGACGATCCACAATTACCCAGATTGTATTTATGCCATGAAGACTCATCGGCAAACTCGTGATGAAGTCCATTGAAATATCCTCCCACTTACACTCCGGAATAGGGAGCGGTTTCAGCATACCCGCCAGTCGCTGATGTTCTATCTTGACTTGTTGATAGGTGAGACATCTCGAAACAAACTCCGCGACTTCTAACTTCAGATTACTCCACCAGTAATTTTGTTTCAAGTCTTGGTACATCTTGCTAGACCCCAGATGAATGGAGTAAGGGGTAGCATGAACTTCTCTCAAATCAAGTTTTTCAACTCGTCATTCGCCGTTATGCCTAACCGATTCTTAAATCGCAATAGTCCATTCTCGTGAATCACAAATTCAGGGGCTTCCCCTGAGCCACATCCTCACGGATGCGCAACAATGATGGGTCTGAACTCTGATTCGCTCTGATTGTCTTCTCAAGTGGCGATGAAATCTCTAACAGGCGAAGTTGCCCTTGCACTCGCTGAAGCCATACCTTAATCTCGGGTCTAAGAAATTCCTGCTGAAACTCCTTCTGGACTGTCAAACGAGCAAGCCTTTGCTCCTGGACTGACTTACGATTCAAGGCATCGGCAACCACGTTTGCCTTACCCGGGTGGTACAGGATCTCGATATCATAATCTTTGATCATTTTCAACCACCGTATCTGCCGCATATTTAACTCCTTCTGAGTAAATATATACTTTAAACTCTTACGATTGGTGAATATCTAACAGGTAACGCCATAAAGATAATGACGCCAAATCTTCAATGCGAACACCACGGCTGCTAGCTCCAGGTCGTGGGTCGGATAATTACCTCGTAAGGTCTCAATTGCCGTGAAGCATAAGCAATAACTTTCCCATTCTGCATGAGTACACATCCGAGACCCTGTCCGGACGCATCACTATAAACCACAAATTCTTCCGTCCCTTGTGGTAAAGAAAGGACAGGTGCTGAAATTAACCGGCTCTTGAGTTCCTCAAAACTCTGTTGACACGCGTCGGACCACGTGTATTTCTCATCCTTCCGTAAAAGGTTCATCATGGGTTGAGAGATTTTAGAAAATTCTTCCACAAACCGCCGATAATAACCAGCTAATCCGAGGAAACTTCGGATTTCCTTAACATTCTTCGGAGGTAACCAATCTTGGGTAGCCTCCGTCTTCTGAGGGTCAACACGCACCCCGTCTAATGAAATTACATGTCCGAGGAACGTAACTTCGGACATCCAGAACTCACATTTGGAAAACTTCCCAAAAAGTTTCTCTCGTCTCAACACGTCGAGCATTTGATGAAGGTGAAACTCGTGCTCCTCCCGGTCAAGAGAATAAATTAAAATGTCATTAATAAAGACAACCACGAACGGATCCAAATAGTCGATGAAAACTCGATTTATTAACTCCATGAATACCGCAGGTGCATTAGTTAATCCAAACAGTATTATCACGAATTCATAATGACCATAGCTTGTTCGAAACGCCGTCCTCGCGATATCTGACTCTCGAATGCGCAACTGGTGATATTCAGATCTTAAGTCGAACTTGGAAAATACTGAAGCTCCCTGAAGTTGATCTAAGAGATCATCAATACGGGATAGAGGATACTTATTCTTGATCGTCATCCTGTTCAACTCCCGATAATTAATACACACACGAAACGAACCATCCTTATTCTTAACAAACAACACTGCTGCTCCCCACGGGGACGCACTCGGTCGGATATAACCCTTCTCGGTCAAATCCTCTAATTGATTCTTCAATTCCTATATTTCGGTCGGGGCCATCCGGTACGGTGCCTTCGATAATGGGGACGTACCAGGCTCCAACTCTATCGTGAATTCCATATCCCTCGGTGGAGGTAAAACAGGTAGCTCGTCTGGGAGTACATCGTCAAACGATAACAATGATACCAAGAATGGTTGAACACCTCGATTGTCTGAGAGTGGCCAATCGACGACAACAATACGATGAATGGTTGAACACCTCGATTGCCTTAGAACGGCCAATCGATGACAATGATATAAGGAATGATGGAACATCTCGATTGCCATAGAACGGTCAATCGATGATAATGATATAATGAATGATTGAACAACTCTGGTTGAGTAATTTTGCTGCTTTCATCATATTAATGATTCTACCGGAATAACGGGGATCACCTCCCTGAAATACACACTCGACTCTAACGACGGAAATAATAGTGATCGTACGCTTACGAACATTGAGGATGGTATCATGACGATCCATCCCACTAATACCCAATATTACATCATCCTTAAGTAAATCCACCACGATTAGGTCCACCAACCACTTGCGGTCATTAAGCTTAATTCGGTCAGTTCTAAACCTCAAGATTTTCGAAAATTCTTCTACCGCCAGGTAGACCAATGATAAAGGCCCACAATTAATAGGACTATCCAAGTTAAGTCTATTCAAACATGATTAGGAAATGAATGAATGCGGTGCACCAGTATCAAAAAGGGTACACACAGGTTGAGCTAAAATTACGAGTATACCTGAGATCGTTCAGGCCTCCGAATCGTCGGTCCTCTTCATCTCGTGAATCCGGGACTTGCCGGCCCCCGAACCGGACGCTCCTATCTGATAAGTATGAGCTCCGCCTTTAGTTGTTCCCGTCGTCTTAAACAGTACGGACTGAGTGGCCTGATTCTGAACCGCTAAATGCTTCAGGGCCTGAGATGCCACCGGAGTATGCTTGGGGTCCCTTCGGAAAAAACGGGCCTTATGCCCAAAAATCCCACAATTATGGCACGTGATAGACGATTTCAGACACTTAGTGCTGTAATGACCCGGCGCTCCACAGTTGAAACAGGTGATGGCCGAACTGGCCGCTCGGGACTGAGATCCCGCACGATTATGCGCCGTAGGAGGTCGCTCAGAAATGTTAGGGCCCGCACGAGGCTTCTTGAAGGTATACTGACCGCCTTCGGACTGATTACGCTTCGTTGATTTCCTGCTGACAGATGAAGGTTGTTGCTCAGCAATTTCCTTAGCAGCAGGCTCACACGGGAGACTTCTCTCGATTAAATCGGCCAGAGTGGCGCAACGATGATTGATCAATTGCATATGGGTCATCATGACGTGCATAAAAGTGAGTGGATCAACCCGAACATCTTCCGATCGAGCTGAGTCCTGGGTACTACTTCCTGGCAGTGAGTGATTATTTCCCGGATTTCGGCCCGCACCGCGGCCTCTCCCTGTGCATCCCCTGACAGCCCTCTCCATACTGAAGTAGGAAGGTCGCATGATAATCATAGATATCATATGAGTACCGCGTTATGATTTACGTCATGAAATGATGAAAATGAGCATACACGCTCTAACATAGTGATTACATGAATGATTAACTGAGGTGACATGATTATCTGATGATATTCTTAAAATGGTTATCTTGAACAAGTTAACAAGATTAATGATATGATCCTCAATATTAACAACTGAGTGATGAAATGAATTGAGTGATTAATGAGTTAACATGATCAACATCATTACAAATGAAAATGATAATTGAGGAAATCTTACTATTCTTTGGTCTGAAGGGCTCGGCTCTTTCACAAGTCACACGTGACGCGAAAGTCCAATGATACTAGTCTGATGAACGATGATTTCAAATGAGACATGACTTGGAAGGTAGTATTCAAAACCACTCTCCGATACCAACTCTGTAACACCCCAAACTAGGCGGATATTACAGTGCCGTGGACCCCCGACTGGGACCCACCAGACGAGTGAAAATGAATGAAATACACAGGGTAAATGTAGTACCGAACCACATTACATCATTAATTACTCCGATGAGGAGTTTTATTACAACACACCCAAGGAAATGACCGAATACAAGTATATTTTATATGGAGATAAAATATACAACACTGAATGAACTCAAAATCCAAACAGAAATCTGCAGCGGAAATAAAATAAGGAAACACGGTGAATGAAAGGACTGGGGCCCCCTACTAGTATCACTGGGACTCCTCGCCGTCAATGTTCTATTCCCGTGCCTTAGCCTTGCCACGACCTGAAAAACAAAATCCCCCAACGGGGTCAGTTACACAGAACAACAATCCTCAAGAGTTGAATAAACACAATCATATATATGCTGTATAAACCACAAGTTCGATCAAAAATGAATCGGTTAGATTATAACCCAATCTTGTTAAAAACATACGCAATCAAACATGCTATATGCATCAACTAACGGTACGGCTCAAAGGGTGGCGCCACACTACACCCGGGATGGAAATGTGTCCGTGCACAAGCCACCATCGAGTATCGATCGAATACACGTGTGGTCTTGTACCTAATCAGTCTCATGAAGTGATCTTCTCGTGTGCACAGTTCAATGTGAGGCCAACAACCAACACACGACTTAATATGTGCCCGACATGAAAATCCTACATACCAACCGGCATGCCAGTATGACCCGGAATGCCACGAGATAACAAAAGTGACATCGAAATCAATAATGACTCACCGAGATGAAATGATAGTGAAATGAATGATAGCTCAATGAAATGATTGGAACCGTCGTTCCTCATGACTAAAGTGATTAATTGACAATGACATGTCTCGATACGGTTAATACAATATGAATGAATTATGATTATGAATGAACAACAACGAAAGGAATGAATATCCCTTTAACTGAGTAAGAATTTACTTACCTTAACACCGGTGATGATACGATCTCTCTCGAACAACGTCCTAAGGAAATTACCGGTCGCTCGAACAACCTTGAATAACACAATTACCAACAATCCGTTCAACATATGAATCAAACACGAATATAACTAACTCAAAACGTCGATACGACTAAACCAAGTTCATTGGGGCATTATATCGAACACGTTGAGGCCAAACATCGATTGTTTACAACCAAACCTCAATAATACCAATATCAAATCCCCAAGAAGTGTTTCAAACCAACAAAACATCTTCAATACGATCAATAATCCAACATGAATATCCAAATTCGTGATTTCAACAACAATTAATCGAAAACCCCCAAATCCAACTCAATATTCAAAGTGTTCTTGAATAACCTTTCAATAATCTGATGAATATTCATACATACTCATAATCATATGTATATCTCTTCATACAACATGATTATAACGTCCAAAGCATCATATCTCAACACAAATCGAAATCCAAGAGGTTTGAGAATATTACCTTTCAAGATCCAAACACTTTGATTCGATGAATACGCGTTAGATCGACGATCCGAGCTTCACAACCGAATGAAAATGATGAAGAATCGAGTATTCAACTGAATGATGATGAAACTTTCTCCCACAAACCCTCTCTCTCGGATATAGGATGAAAAATGAGTTTGATCCTCTCAAAAAACGTAATTATAGTGCAGACTGCACTGTGTGCCGCGGCCCGACCGAGTGTGCCGCGGCACAGGGCCAAAATCTGCCCCCAGTGCTCGGCAGCATGCCGTAGCCCGGCCGAGTGTGCCGCGGCAGTGACTCGGCCCTGCCGGCAGGAGCCGCGGCCCCCGGTACAGGCTGGTCGGCCAAAACTGCAATATGTGTGTGTCTTAGCTATTTCGACCATAACTCCCTCGTCCGGACTCCGATTGACTCACCGTTTGAACAATTGGAAAGCTAACTTGATGCTCTATAATATTAAAAAGATTCAGAATTTTTGGAGTTTCCAAAAATTGGTGATTTTACAAAGTTGAACTCATACGTGGAAAGTCGCTTAAGAACACGGAACTCAACAGAACGACACCGAGACGAACTCGGATGACAAAAAGTGTAGAATTAATCATTCTCGGAATGACGAAACGGTAACAATAGAGTCGCTAAGATGGACTTCCGCCAAAAAAATAAAATTATCCGAAATCCAAATTGCGGATATTACATACTACCCTCCTTAAAAGAAGTTTTGTCCCGAAACTTAAAACAAGTAGGGAAAAGCAATATCCCGCTAGAAAAAAACTCAACGAGATACACAAGAACCGCAAATGTACCCAACAATAGCATGATTCGAACAAGCAGGAAACTTGAAATGGCATTAACTCCAATATCAACATCGATTAATGAAGTAATTATAACGATCAAGATAATATTCTCATCTCGATTCTCAAGCATGGTTGAAACAATGAACGATGTAAATACACGACTCAACATTAGTCTGAACGGTGAACACGAATGAATTAATATGAATGATGAATGATTATTAATGAGTGAAAATCCACTGAGTGACAATTACTGAATGAAAAATGAATGAATTTACAAGCGGGTATTACATACCACCCCCCCTTAAAAATAGTTTCGTCCTCGAAACTAAGGGTGAAACAAATCGGAATAACTCTTCCGCATACTATCCTCGATTTCCCAAGTAGCCTCTTCGACTTCGTGACTCGACTACTGAATTTAACCAAGGATCGTCTTGTTCCTCAACTGTTTGATTCGTCGTACTAAGATTCGTACGGGATGCTCCTCATACGTATGATCATCTTATCTCGATTTCATCAAACTGAAGTATGTGGCTAGGGTCGGCAATATACTTCCGCAACTGAGATACGTGAAACACATAATGAATTCGGCTCAACGCCGAAGGTAGGGCTAATCGATAAGCTAGCTCACCTACTCGATCCAAAATCTGAAACGGTCCAATGAATCTTGGACTCAACTTTCCCCTCTTCCCAAAACGGAAGACACCACGACTCGGGGATACCTTGACCAAAACATGGTCACCTGTCTCGAACTCTAATGGTCGACGACGATGATCTGCATAAGATTTCTGTCGACTCTGAGCGGTCAACAAACGACTCCTAATCAAAACTACCTTCTCACGGGCGGCTATAAGCATATCGGGCTCGGTGCCGATTGATTCTGATGAGTCATCCCAACACAAAGGAGATCGACAACGACGACCGTACAAGGCCACGTAAGGTGCCATCTTAATCGAAGCATGCCAACTATTATTATATGTGAACTCGATCAATGGTAGTTGGGCTTCCCAATCGTCTTTCCAATCGAGGACGCATGCCCTCAACATATCCTCCAATGTCTGAATAGTCCTCTCTGATTGTACGTCGGACTGAGGATGAAAATATGTGCTGAAATTAAGTTGAGTTCCCATGGCACGATGAACTGATTTCCAAAAATGAGACACGAATTGGCCGTCACGATCAGAAACGATACTCTTAGGAGTACCGTGCAATCTCACTATTTCTTTGATGAACAACTGGGCAAGTCTCTCGGGACCCCAAGTATCCTTAATCTCGAGAAAATGAGCTGACTTAGTTAGACGATCCACAATTACCCATATTGTATTTATGCCATGATGACTCGTCGGCAAACTCGTGATGAAGTCCATTGAAATATCCTCCCACTTCCACTCCAGAATAGGGAGCGGTTTCAGCATACCCGTCAGTCGCTAATGTTCTATCTTGACTTGTTGATAGGTGAGACATCTCGAAACAAACTCCGCGACTTCTAACTTCATATTACTCCACCAGTAATTTTGTTTCAAGTCTTGGTACATCTTGCTAGACCCCGGATGAATGGAGTAAGGGGTAGCATGAACTTCTCTCAAATCGAGTTTTTCAACTCGTCATTCGCCGTTACGCCTAACCGATTCTTAAATCGCAATAGTCCATTCTCGTGAATCACAAATTCAGGGGCTTCCCCTGAGCCACATCCTCACGGATGCGCAATAATGATGGGTCTGAACTCTGAGTCGCTCTGATTGCCTCCTCAAGTGGCGATGAAATCTCTAACATTCGAAGTTGCCCTTGCAATCGCTGAAGCCATACCTTAATCTCGGGTCTAAGAAATTCTTGCTGAAACTCCTTCTGGACTGTCAAACGAGCAAGCCTTTGCTCCTGGACTGACTTACGATTCAAGGCATCGGCAACCACGTTTGCCTTACCCGGGTGGTACAGGATCTCGATATCATAATCTTTGATCATTTCCAACCACCGTATCTGCCGCATATTTAACTCCTTCTGAGTAAATATATACTTTAAACTCTTATGATTGGTGAATATCTGACAGGTAACGCCATAAAGATAATGACGCCAAATCTTTAATGCGAACACCACGGCTGCTAGCTCCAGGTCATGGGTCGGATAATTAACCTCGTAAGGTCTCAATTGCCGTGAATCATAAGCAATAACTTTCCCATTCTGCATGAGTACACATCCGAGACCCTGTCCGGACGCATCACTATAAACCACAAATTCTTCCGTCCCTTGTGGTAAAGAAAGGACAGGTGCTGAAATTAACCGGCTCTTGAGTTCCTCAAAACTCTGTTGACACGCGTCGGACCACGTGTATTTCTTATCCTTCTGTAAAAGGTTCATCATGGGTTGAGAGATTTTAGAAAATTCTTCCACAAACCGCCGATAATAACCAGCTAATCCAAGGAAACTTCGGATTTCCTTAACATTCTTCGGAGGTAACCAATCTTGGGTAGCCTCCGTCTTCTGAGGGTCAACACGCACCCCGTCTGATGAAATTACATGTCCGAGGAACGTAACTTCGGACATCCAGAACTCACATTTGGAAAACTTCCCAAAAAGTTTCTCTCGTATCAACACGTCGAGCACTTGATGAAGGTGAAACTCATGCTCCTCCCGGTCACGAGAATAAATTAAAATGTCATCAATAAAGACAACCACGAACTGATCCAAATAGTCGATGAAAACCCGATTTATTAACTCCATGAATACCACAGGTGCATTAGTTAATCCAAACAGTATTATCACAAATTCATAATGACCATAGCGTGTTCGAAACGTCGTCCTCGCGATATCCGACTCTCGAATGCGCAACTGGTGATATTCAGATCTTAAGTCGATCTTGGAAAATACTGAAGCTCCCTGAAGTTGATCTAAGAGATCATCAATACGGGGTAGAGGATACTTATTCTTGATCGTCACCCTGTTCAACTCCCGATAATTAATACACACACGAAACGAACCATCCTTATTCTTGACAAACAACACTCTTGCTCCCCACGGGGACGCACTCGGTCG
This sequence comes from Orobanche coerulescens, assembly GCA_033398695.1. Taxonomy (NCBI): domain Eukaryota; kingdom Viridiplantae; phylum Streptophyta; class Magnoliopsida; order Lamiales; family Orobanchaceae; genus Orobanche; species Orobanche coerulescens. Next base: position 106,911,721 of record CM065817.1, on the reverse strand, counting down.
GATATAACCCTTCTCAGTCAAATCCTCTAATTGATTCTTCAATTCCTGCATTTCGGTCGGGGCCATCCGGTACGGTGCCTTCGATAATGGGGACGTACCAGGCTCCAACTCTATCGTGAATTCCATATCCCTCGGTGGAGGTAAAATAGGTAGCTCGTTTGGGAGTACATCGTCAAACGATAACAATGATACCAAGAATGGTTGAACACCTCGATTGTCTGAGAGTGGCCAATCGACGACAACGATACGATGAATGGTTGAACACCTCGATTGCCTTAGAACGGCCAATCGATGACAATGATATAAGGAATGATGGAACATCTCGATTGCCATAGAACGGTCAATCGATGATAATGATATAATGAATGATTGAACAACTCTGGTTGAGTAATTTTACTGCTTTCATCATATTAATGATTCTTCCGGAACAACGGGGATCACCTCCCTGAAATACACACTCGAATCCAACGACGGAAATGATAGTGACCGTATGCTTACGAACATTGAGGATGGTATCATGATGATCCATCCCACTAATACCCAATATTACATCGTCCTTAGGTAAATCCACCACGATTAGGTCCACCAACCACTTGCGGTCATTAAGCTTAATTCGGTCAGTTCTAAACCTCATGATTTTCGAAAATTCTTCTACCGCCAGATAGACCAATGATAAAAGGCCCACAATTAATAGGACTAATCAAGTTAAGTCTATTCAAACATGATTCGGAAATGAATGAATGCGGTGCACCAGTATCAAAAAGGGTACATACAGGTTGAGCTAAAATTACGAGTATACCTGAGATCGTTCAGGCCTCCGAATCGTCGGTCCTCTTCATCTCGTGAATCCGGGACTTGCCGGCCCCCGAACCGAACGCTCCTATCTGATAAGTATGAGCTCCGCCTTTAGTTTTTCCCGTCGTCTTAAACAGTACGGACTGAGTGGTCTGATTCTGAACCCCTAAATGCTTCGGGGCCTGAGATGCCACCGGAGTATGCTTGGGGTCCCTTCGGCAAAAACGGGCCTTATGCCCAAAAATCCCACAATTATGGCACGTGATAGACGGTTTCAGACACTTAGTGCTGTAATGACCCGGCGCTCCACAGTTGAAATAGGTGATGGCCGAACTGGCCGCTCGGGACTGAGATCCCGCACGATTATGCGCCGTAGGAGGTCGCTCAGAAACGTTAGGGCCCGCACGAGGCTTCTTGAAGGTAAACTGACCGCCTTGGATGCAACGCCGTTGATTTCCTGCTGACAGATGAAGGTTGTTGCTCAGCAATTTCCTTAGCAGCAGGCTCACACGGGAGACTTCTCTCGATTAAATCGGCCAGAGTGGCGCAAAGATGATTGATCAATTGCATATGGGTCATCATGACCTGCATAAAAGTGAGTGGATCAACCCGAACATCTTCCGATCGAGCTGAGTCCTGGGTACTACTTCCTGGCAGTGAGTGATTATTTCCCGGATTTCGGCCCGCACCGCGGCCTCTCCCCGTGCATCCCCTGATAGCCCTCTCCATAATGAAGTAGGAAGGTCGCATGATAATCATAGATATCGTATGAGTACCGCGTTATGATTTACGTCATGAAATGATGAAAATGAGCATACACGCTCTAACATAGTGATTACATGAATGATTAACTGAGGTGACATGATTATCTGATGATATTCTTAAAATGGTTATCTTGAACAAGTTAACGAGATTAATGATATGATCCTCAAGATTAACAACTGAGTGATGAAATGAATTGAGTGATTAATGAGTTAACATGATCAACATGATTACAAATGAAAATGATAATTGAGGAAATCTTACTATTCTTTGGTCTGAAGGGCTCGGCTCTTGCACAGGTCACACGTGATGTGAAAGTCCAATGATACTAGTCTGATGAATGATGATTTCAAATGAGACATGACTCGGAAGGTAGTATTCAAAACTATTCTCCGATACCAACTCTGTAACACCCCAAACTAGGCGGATATTACAGTGCCGTGGACCCCCGACTGGGACCCACCAGGCGAGTGAAACTGAATGAAATTCACAGGGTAAATGTAGTACCGAACCACATTACATCATTAATTACTCCGATGAGGAGTTTTATTACAACACACCCAAGGAAATGACCGAATACAAGTATATTTTATATGGAGATAAAATATACAACACTGAATGAACTCAAAATCCAAACGGAAATCTGCAGCGGAAATAAAATAAGGAAACACGGTGAATGAAAGGACTGGGCCCCCTACTAGTATCACTGGGACTCCTCGCCGTCAAAGTTCTCTTCCTGTGCCTTAGCCTTGCCACAACCTGAAAAACAAAATCCCCAACGAAGCCGATTTACGTAACAACAATCCTCAAGAGTTGAATAAACACAATCATATATATGTTGTATAAACCACAAGTTCGATCAAAAATGAATCGGTTAGATTATAACCCAATCTTGTTGAAAACATACGCAATCAAACATGCTGTATGCATCAACTAACGGTACGGCTCAAAGGGTGGCGCCACACTACGCCCGGGATGGAAATGTGTCCGTGCACAAGCCACCATCGAGTATCGATCAAATACACGTGTGGTCTTGTACCTAATCAGTCTCACGAAGTGATCTTCTCATGTGTACAGTCCAATGTGAGGCCAACAACCAACACATGACTTAATATGTGCCCGACATGAAAATCCTACACATACCAACCGGCACGCCAGTATGACCCGGAATGCCACGAGATAACAAAAGTGACATCGAAATCAATAATGACTCACCGAGATGAAATGATAGTGAAATGAATGATAGCTCGATGAAATGATTGGAACCGTCGTTCCTCGTGACTGAATTGACAATGAGAAGTCTCGATACGATTAATACAATATGAATGAATTATGATTATGAATGAACAACAAAGAAAGGAATGAATATCCCTTTAACTGAGTAAGAATTAACTTACCTTAACACCGTGATGATACGATCTCTCTCGAACAACGTCCTAAGGAAACTACCGGTCACTCGAACAACCTTGAATAACACAATTACCAACAATCCGTTCAACATACGAATCAAACACGAATATAACTAACTCAAAACGTCGATACGACTAAACCAAGTTCATTGGGGCATTATATCGAACACGTTGAGGCCAAACTTCGATTTTTTACAACCAACCCTCAATAATACCAATATCAAATCCCCAAGAAGTGTTTCAAACCAACAAAACATCTTCAATACGATCAATAATCCAACATGAATATCCAAATTCGTGATTTCAACAACAATTAATCGAAAACCCAAAATCCAACTCAATATTCAAAGTGTTCTTGAATAACCTTTCAATAATCCGATAAATATTCATACATACTCATAATCATATGTATATCTCTTCATACAACATGATTATAACGTCCAAAACATCATATCTCAACACAAATCGAAATCCAAGAGGTTTGAGAATATTACCTTTGAAGATCCAAACACTTTGATTCGATGAATACGCGTTAGATCGACGATCCGAGCTTCACAACCGAATGAAAATGATGAAGAATCGAGTATTCAAGTGATTGATGATGAAACTTTCTCCCACAAACCCTCTCTCTCGGATATAGGATGAAAAATGAGCTTGATCCTCTCAAAAAACGTAATTATAGTGCAGACTGCACTGTGTGCTGCGGCCCGTCCGAGTGTGCCGCGGCCCGTACGAGTGTGCCGCGGCACAGGGCCAAAATCTGCCCCCAGTGCTCGGCAGCATGCCGCGGCCCGGCCGAGTGTGCCACGGCAGTGACTTGGCAGTGTGCTGCGGCCCTGCCGGCAGGAGCCGCGGCCCCCGGTACAGGCTGGTCGGCCAAAACTGCAATATGTGTGTGTCTTTGCTATTTCGACCATAACTCCCTCGTCCGGACTCCGATTGGCTCACCGTTTGAACCATTGGAAAGCTAACTTGATGCTCTATAATATTTAAAATATTCAGAATTTTGGAGTTTCCAAAAATTAATGGTGATTTTACAAAGTCGAACTCATACGTGGAAAAGTCGCTTAAGAACACGGAACTCAACATAACGACACCGAGACGAACTCGGATGACAAAAAGTGTAGAATTAATCATTCTCGGAATGACGAAACGGTAACAATAGAGTAGCTAAGATGGACTTCCGCCAAAAAAATAAAATTATCGGAAATCCAAATTGCGGATATTACAATTCGAGCCTGGCATCCCGATGCTTGTTCTTTGCCCTTAAATTCAGGACAATGACGTCTTTAGTGTCCTGTCTTTCTGCAGTTATAGCAAACACCCTTTTTCCGAACAAACACTCCCCCTCGTGATTCTTACAACACTTTGGGCATGAAGTCCTAGCATTAGGGGCACCCCACCCAGATTTCTCATCTACCTTCTTCTGCTTATTGGAACCTGCCAGCATCTACTAATTCTCATTCCAACCTCTCTTGCTAGAAGATGACTTAACAATTGGCTATGAACTCAAGTTATGACTAGTCTTGTAATAATCGGATATTTGTCATGTGTTTTCATCTGTATTTGAACCCAGTTGTATTTCATTTGCCGTACAATTAATCAAAGTATGATTTTCCGTATCAGTAATCCATTTTTCATAAATGTATATTGTAAAGGATGTTAATTCATGCATGTGTTAGCATGAATTAGCGCACGCTAATGTACAGAGTTAGTGTACGCTTTACTTGAGCATTAGCGTACGTTATGTCGTTATGGTAACGCGCGCTAGGTGCAGTCAACATGATTGAGACAAAGATCAGTAGGTGAGATCGGATCACGGATTTGGATAAGGATGTGTTGGAATGAACCTAGACGGCTTTTGGAAAAGTTATGTCAATGGTGTTTAGCGTGCACTAGAGATTATAGTTAACGCACGCTAAAGCCATGGATAGTAGAGACAGTAAGCTCCGCAAGGCCGTTAGCGTGCGCAACAATGAGGGTTTGCATACGCTAATCCTGGTATTTAACGTACGTAATGGTTGTATAACATACGTAAGGCCGATGTCAGGAAGAATAGTGTGTTATGAGCCCGTTAGTGCGCGCTAAAGTATTAGGATAGCGCAGGCTATAGGTCACTTCCTATAAATAGCACATTACCTTCATTTCAGTTCTCACTTTACCCTTCGTCCATTATCCGACTTGTGCGAGTTGTAGAGTTACCCTCACGACATTAATCCCTCATATCAGCCTCTGAATGTGATTGTTGAAGACGATGAGCATTGGGGATTAGTGTTCAAGCATCCGACGTTGAGTTTCATCAAGTGTTTCGTTGTTTCCTTCCGTAGTAAGGAATGTGATGCTTTAACCACCTGAAATTCATATCCTTAGTGTCGATTATGAACATGCTACTGAGATTATGGAGTTTTTTATGAACATTATGAATCAAACACGTAGACTTTTCATTGGTAATAGTTGAACCTTGATTATGCCTATCATAAGGATGTGATTTTCGAAGATTTTAACCTGCCTTGATGATGATTTCGTGATGATTATATGATGAACGAATCAATTATGTTAACACCTAGACTAGGTGAATTCGAGATGATGAACGTAGGGATCGTTCTTCGAGTATAATCTAGGGTTTGTAAAGATTGTTTGGATTGATAATCTTCATATGAATGGTTAGAACGATATTATCATGTTGTAACAATCATGATGAACGTAGAACTTCGATTAGATGAATTTACTTGTGGAAGAATGAGAATCATAAGTGGGATTAACTTAGAATTCGGTTGAACGTACTTTCATGATTATAAATTCGTTTAGATAACCGACACCTGCATTAGAAATAGTTGGATAGATTTGAAAGTGAATTGTAATAATTTGAAAATGTTGGAAACCCGTAGACATCAACGTGTTATCCCCGTTGTTGTTGCCCAAAATATTTATCCGAAGATTAATACTGCTGGAAGACGGACAACAAACAACAATTGCGGGAGCACTTCCGAGAGAAGATAAATAATACAAGATTTGCCGGGTTTGTTAGGCTCGGGCTTGAATGCTCTCGCGAGATGATATTAATACAAATATTTGTGGATACAAGTATTAATGAGAGAAATCTAAATACAATGAGTGTAAAAAGACTCTGTTAATCTGGCTCTTGAGCGAAGCTCGGTGTTCTTCGTCCCCGCCGATCGTCTTCCTGATGAGAGAGGCCAGGAGAAGTAAGACCGAATGATAGCTGTTACCAAGAGTTGGAGATAGCCAAGTGCTGGGTGTTTTGCTTCTGTAATGTATACTGAAATTGCGATAATGCAGAGAGTTGGCCGAGTGCAGGGTGCCTTGTATTTATAGTGGCAGCCGGGTCCTGTCCTTTGGTGGGCGATCGCCTTCCGGCCATTATAATAATGGGGCGATCGTCCGCCGGCCAATATTATAATGGGGCGATCACCCGGGCTGTCGGGCAAAAGTCCAAGGTAGGTGCCGGCGCCAGCTGGGCGGTCCAATGGGGAGTCAGCACGCGTCCGGAGTCAGTCACATGCGGCCCTACTGACAGCTTTCGGCGGAATCAATTGTCACATGCGGCCCTACTGACAGCTTTAGGCGGCTTGTCGGCTGGTGGAAAGATTCTGCCAGGCTGTGGTCAATGACCCGTGATTCGCGGATCTTGTCTCGGCCCTTGCACATGGTGCCAGTCTTGAGGCTCGGCCTTTGCCGACTGGATGGCCATCGGCCCTGATCGTCATGAGGCGGTCGTCTCTAGCTGGTCATCAGAGGTCGCCATCGGCCAGTTGCTGAGGGTCGGCATTCGGTCAGTCACCAAGGGTCGGTCGGCAGATGCCGATAGAGGATCGCCTGCTTGTCGGTCGCCAGGAGTCAGTCGCCGAGTACCGAGTGACGATCGTATCTGAGGTCGATCGCTCGGTACCGGGACATGTCCTGGGACCTTGGTTGGCCGATTTAGCTCGTCCGCTGGGTCAAGGCTTGGCCGCCTGGTCGCTGATCGGCAGTTCTGCCTCGGCCGCTCGGCTGTGACTCGGTCGCCCGATATCCGAGGCGATCGCCGGTCGGAGAGTGTTAATTCTTGACACAACAATTGCCCCCCAGCTTGCTCCTATGTTGAAGACATGGGGCGAGGTGGTTCTTGCTGGCGATCGTGTAAGGATGATGACGGGCGATCTTTGCTGAGCTGACTTAGGATTCGGACTTGGGCTATCATGGTTGATTGGCTAGCTATCTTTCGGTCTTGTACCTGCAAAAAACAACATTGGCCGATCCCCCTCGGAAACTTGGTGGTTTCGCTTGTTTTGAGGAATCGTGCACAGTCGCGGAGATCGATGGACCGACTCCATGACCGTGTCTTGGTGCGCAAAGACATTGAGTGTCTCGTGACTCACTTTATTATGAGGGTCCTCTGTTAGGCTGCGCCTCGCCTCGTATTTAAACGAAGGGCGTGCGGTCTAGGTCTAGAGGAGTCCTTGCGCGGGGCAGCGTCGGATGAATCAACTCCACGCCCGCGGCTTGTTAGCTCTGCTTCCACCTCGGCCAGCCATGGAGATGGCCGACCTCGACGGTGTACGTTGAGACGGGGGTTGTGGCACGTGTCCACTGATTAATGTTGGAGAGCCCTTAGACTACGCCGGCCTCGTATTTAAACGAAGGGCGGGCGATCTCGGCCGAAAGGGACCTTGCATGGCCGAAGCAGCCGGTTCCATCGACTACCAGGACCATGGCTTTATGATGTGCGGTGGAGGCGATCTTATGCCTTAGTCCGTCATGTTAGATGCTGGACTGTAGATGGCGATCGTGTCCTCCGGGTTGCTGATGATGTAGCGTGATGATCGGCGATCGGGCCGGAAGACTGGCGATCGTCGCTCGGCTGTCGATCGCTTTATTCGTTGGTCGATATTGGCGATCGGGCGGGAGATCGTCGTCCGGCGCCGATCGCGCCGCTCACAGCTAAGAAGGAACCTTTGCACGGCCGTAAAATCTGCGGCTCTAGCCCGGAAGGCTGCGTAGGTTGTAGGTTGGTTCTTCGTGAGATGCCTGAACATAGGCGAAAAACCCTGAAATCCTCCTAGGACCGCGTAGAGGGCGGTCTCATCGCTTACGGGCTCGCCGTTGAGGATGATCCCGTGTACCCGGTCGATGTAGTCCGAGTCGGACTCTTCTTCTCCCTGCTTGATTTGCATCATGCGAAGGCGACCTTCAGGCCGGACGACTCTGGTGGCGAAGTACTCTGTGAAGACGTGCGCCAGCTCGTTAAAGGAGCCAATGGACCGAGGTGGCAATGAGGTGTACCACCGGTGGGCGAGGTCGTCCAGCGTCATAGGGAACATTCGGCACCTGGTCGCGTCAGATGCCCCACACCCGGTCATGTAGATGTTGAACTTCCTCAGGTGCACCTGGGGGTCCGATCGCCCCTCGTACACGGGTGTCTGAGGAGGAGCGATCTTGTGTTGCACCGGGGCAAGCTCGATGTCGACCGCGAGCGGCTCGCTTGGCTCGGCGATCGTCTTCATGGCGCCTACCCTGGATTGCAGGAGCGCCTTCATGTCGTCGATCTGACGTTGCATCGCAGCCATCGCCGTGGCTCGGTCGCTTGCCGATCGGCTTTGGGAGCGGGAGCCGAGGCGATCCTGTACCGATCTCCGGACTCTGCTGCTGCCGACCTCGGCAATTTTGCGAGGAGCCGGGCAGGTGGGCCGCTTCGGGAGCCGGGTAGGCCGAGCTCCTGGTGACGGACTCAAACTCCGTCGTCTCGTAGCTGGGGCCGGACTGCCCCGGTCGCCAGGTCGGGTCACTGCCCAGGCGATCGAAGACAGAGGTGCCTCGGCTGCCGAGCGCCGCTTCTTGCGGATGAGAGCCTCCTGGCGATCGCTCGGCCAGTAACGCCTTGAGCTTCCGCTTGGACTTCCGGCGGGAGGCCGAGGGGGTGATAGCAGGAGGCGCGTCGAGAGCACTCCGTCGCTCCTGTAGGATGGCCATGACCTCGTCGATCTGTTCCTTGGTTCGGAGCTGATCGAGCGAGAGGCTCGGGCCGCCGCCCAGGGATGGGATCGAGCGTCTCTGACCGCGGCGGCTGCCTTCCACCATCGGCTGCGGCTCGGACTGGGATGGAATGGGGGGTATGGCCGGCTGGTCAGCGGCTTTCTTCGACGCGGAGGCGGAAGACATGATTTCTGAAGGATTTCTTTCAAGTACAGTGAGTGTCACTTCAAGTATTTGCCCCGAGAACAGTGAGTGTTCTTCGGGACGGTAGGTATAAAAAATTCGAGGGTTGGATCCCCTTCCTCTAGCGCCAATTGTTGTTGCCCAAAATATTTATTCGAAGATTAATACTGCTGGAAGACGGACAACAAACAACAATTGCGGGAGCACTTCCGAGAGAAGATAAATAATACAAGATTTGCCGGGTTTGTTAGGCCCGGGCTTGAATGCTCTCGCGAGATGATATTAATACAAATATTCGTGGATACAAGTATTAATGAGAGAAATCTAAATACAATGAGTGTAAAAAGACTCTGTTAATCCGGCTCTTGAGCGAAGCTCGGTGTTCTTCGTCCCCGCCGATCGTCTTCCTGATGAGAGAGGCCGGGAGAAGTAAGACCGAATGATAGCTGTTACCAAGAGTTGGAGATAGCCAAGTGCTGGGTGTTTTGCTTCTGTAATGTATACTGAAATCGCGATAATGCAGAGAGTTGGCCGAGTGCAGGGTGCCTTGTATTTATAGTGGCAGCCGGGTCCTCTCCTTTGGTGGGCGATCGCCTTCCGGCCATTATAATAATGGGGCGATCGTCCGCCGGCCAATATTATAATGGGGCGATCACCCGGGCTGTCGGGCAAAAGTCCAAGGTAGGTGTCGGCGCCAGCTGGGCGGTCCAATGGGGAGTCAGCACGCGTCTGGAGTCAGTCACATGCGGCCCTACTGACAGCTTTCGGCGGAATCAATTGTCACATGCGGCCCTACTGACAGCTTTCGGCGGCTTGTCGGCTGGTGGAAAGATTCTGCCAGGCTGTGGTCAATGACCCGTGATTCGCGGATCTTGTCTCGGCCCTTGCACATAGTGCCAGTCTTGAGGCTCGGCCTTTGCTGACTGGATGGCCATCGGCCCTGATCGTCATGAGGCGGTCGTCTCTAGCTGGTCATCAGAGGTCGCCATCGGCCAGTTGCTGAGGGTCGGCATTCGGTCGGTCACCAAGGGTCGGTCGGCAGATGCCGAGAGAGGATCGCCTTCTTGTCGGTCGCCAGGAGTCCGTCACCGAGTACCGAGTGACGATCGTATCTGAGGTCGATCGCTCGGTACCGGGACTTGTCCTGGGACCTTCGGTTGGCCGATTTAGCTCGTCCGCTGGGTCAAGGCTTGGCCGCCTGGTCGCTGATCGGCAGTTCTGCCTCGGCCGCTCGGCTGTGACTCGGTCACCCGATCTCCGAGGCGATCGCCGGTCGGAGAGTGTTAATTCTTGACACAACACCCGTTATGACCTTTCATCCAATATAGTATGGTATTCCTTCGACGTAGTGTTCTTTGAGTAGTTAATTGGGAATCGGCCGAACAATGATGATTATACTCGGTCACCAATGGAACGTAAAGAATGTTCGTGTGATAGTATTGTTACGTAAGTTGAGTTGTTGTTATTTCCTTTTATGTAAGGTTCGAGGTTTACGAACGGTTGATCGAAGGAGCGTCCTTCGAGTTTGTTGAGGTCATTGAAGTATCTATTTCTTGCCATCTTTCAAAGGCAAGTACTTTAATTATATTTTATGTATTGATGTTATACATGTTGTCGTGCATATGTGTTGTTGTTGTATGTCCACCTCGTGTTGGTCTGACGGGATCATCTTGGGATCTATGCTAGCGTGCGCTGGATCATTGGACAAGTTTTTCCACCTCGTGTTGGTCCGACGGGATCATCTTAGGATCTATGCAGTGAACGCTGGATCATCGGAACTACCATGTATATTTTGTGATGTCATGTTGTGGTTATCATGTTTTGTATGGTATTGTTAGTCTTATCGTAGTAGAGACTTGTTGTTATTGCTGTCGTTGATGACGTTGTCTTTATTCTTCGTGAGATGTTGAATAATCTGTTGTTGTATAATTATCGTACTTGTACTAGCATCGTTGTGTTAACCCCTTCAGGAGTGGATATTTGTTTTATGTTCAGGATACAGGAGGACGGGGAAACAATCACTAGAACTACATGATGATGAAGGTGCAGAGTGATGTTACGGCCGAAATGGGTTGTCAGTCGTGTTTTGTTTTAATAAAGTACTCGTGTATGCCGTTATTTTGTTTGTCTTTTGTGGTTTATTTTCGGGTGTTGGATGATTTGTACTTTTCAGACTTGTGATGTAATAATAAATTTTATGGTTGGTACTTAATAATGTTGTTTTTAAATTCCTAGCCTAGTAAATCCTTATATCACGGATTTATGGTGCTATAATAATCCTGAATATCTCGGGGTGTTACAGAATATGGTATCAGAGCTAAGATTATGGATATCTTGGCCGTTGGGTTAAAATAGGGTTCATATGTGTCCTTTGAGGTAACCGGCCGCGAATAACATCACTGTACTGCCTACGTCTTCGTGTGAGCGGTGGTTGTAAGTTTCTTAAACTCTATCTTGTCTTTTACATGTTATACCCTCTTTATAATTGAACGTTAGGACGATATTGTTCCCTGTACATTGAGTATTTATGCTTACAGTATGTTGAGAGGAGGACGTGGACGTGGTCGCGGTCGTGGACGCGGACGTAGCGCACGCTGTCGGACGGCTAGCGTATGTTACCTGGCCGGGCAGTTCAGTCCAGAGGCTACTGGACAGGTCGGCTAGCGCGCGCAGGCTTCCGGCCATAGCGCACGCTAGCGGGAGTCGGGCGGACAGTCATGGTCAGCAGAATTGGTCGGTGGTGCCGGGTCATGCGGGCCATGGCCGAGAGTGCTCGGCCGGTACTGGCCGATAGCGCACGCTAGTCCGGGAAGGCTAGCGCACGCTAGTTCCGACCCAGTATATATATGACAGACCAGCCACTTTTCCCTTCGTTTTTCATTTCCTTCCTTCTCCGTCCGCGGATGGCGATTCATGGGTGACGAAGCCATGTTGTTTAACAACAAATCCATGAAGTTCTTGAGTTCATAACATCAATCAATCATCCGTTATCATCCTTTGATCCAGCGAATCAAGGTAATCTTCCTTAGAACCATAATTCCGTGAATTTGAGGGTTTTTGCATTTTTTGTCCGATTCGTTCCGTGTTGTTGATTAATTCATGATGGGTATGATTAATCTTGTAGTATTCTCGTGTTTAACATCATTTAATCCATTGTTCTTCGTCGAATCGAAGTATATTTCTTGATTTCCATCGAATTGACTTTTTGGGAGATTTGTCCCCGATCTCGTTTTTCATCCATTTTCGATGGATCGATTATGGTTAAATGATGTTGTTAAACATATTCTATGGATTGTATATCCATATTTCAACTTGGAATTCCGTTTTCGGGTTTTGACGGGACGAATCGTGTTCTTGGCCGTTTGGGGGAAATCCTTGAACCTTCGTCATTTGTTCTTTGAATTCAGCGGCTTTGGGTCGTACTTTGTAATTCATTTTCGTTCTTCTTGTTTTCGTTCGTAGTTCATTGTTGTGGATTGTCGTTCGGTGGAGTAGGCGAGTTCGTAGTCGGTTCGTGCCAACCTACTTCGGCCGATTCTCCGCGATGTGGTTACTCGAGGCAAGTACCTTGCCCATACTTTTCTCGTTTCATGGATATGATGATCGGTGTTCGTCTTAATATGTTTGTTTGGTTATTCGAAATGAAGTTTCAAAAGATTTCGGTTTGGCCTCGTTAAAGGCTCTCTTTCAAAATGCGAGTGTGTTTTGTGAACGTTGTGTTTTGGGAAGTAATTATTTTGAACGTTGAAGGCTTTGATGATATTCCTATTGTTTAAAGTTATGGAATCGTGTATTCCGTGTTTAATCTTGTTATTGTGTTTTGAAGAGTTTGATAATGTTGTCGGATAAATGGCCATCTCTAGTAAGTATTCTTGATGAACTTACATTCTTAGCATATTAGTATTGCATGAGTAACGTGTGTGTGTGTATGCTCACTACGGGTTAGATCCGACGGGGTCTCGGTAGGGCTCCACGAAGCTGTGGAACCGCGAGCTTGCTTTTAACCACTCTGGGTTAGATCCGACGGGGTCTCGGCAGGGATCTACGAAGCTGTGGGTCCGCGGTTAATTGTGGTGCATTTTACAAATGTGACTTGATCATGGCATTTCCGGAAATGAGTGCTTTTGAACGGTTTTCATGATTGCATGCATCGACTAAGTGTGTAAGTGGTAAGTGTTCGTTTGGCTTACTTGGCTAGGATGGCACTAGAGTATTTTGTTGTTTGTTTTAAATCCTTTATTTGTGGATTTTGATGTTGGGAGACGAACCTTGTGGTCGTTCTTGTGTACCGTGAGTTGAAAAGATTTGGGGCTAAAATCCCAATGGTTTTGTAAAAGTCATTTTACGGATTTGGGGCTAAAATCCCAACGGTTTGGTAAATGTCATTTTTCAGAAAGTAAACCTTTGGGGCGGTGACCCCCCTTTTGTCTTTTGTGTTTTAAAAAGTGGGATTTGATAATCCTAAATTGTTTTCTATTAAAACTCCCGATGGTATTTCAAATCATTTTATAAATTATTTCCCTTGATATTTTGATCTTGAAATTTTGGGAAGTCTTTACTCAAACTCTTGCCTCGGGAAGTGTTCATCCTGTTGTATTTGAATCTTTGAGGATTCCGAATTATTATCGTTCGTGGAATGTGAATTGTATGGCTCGTATTTGCACTTTGTTCTTGCACTAGCAAAACAGTGGAGTTTTGCTAACCCCCGAGTATTCGGGGGGTGGATCTCTGTTTTTGCATTCAGGTTTTGGAGCATAACACAGGGCCGGCACGAAGGATGATGAAAAATGATCGATACTAATCACATGAGGAACCGTACGTCATGCATTGGTTCAGTTGTACTTTATTTTCCGCTGCTATATTTTTCCCGTTGTACGGGTGTGGTTGTGTTTTGACCCCTGCGTGGGCACGAGTTGTATTTGAGCTGTATGTACTTATTGAAAGGCCAAATCGGTCTACTGAGTCATTTTAGCCTTAAAGGCATTGTCGATATGTTTCACGTTGTTACTAGCCTGGTAGATCCTTGAGGAAAGGTTCTACGGCGTGTAATATCCCTGAGCGGATTGGGGGTGTTACATAAATGGTATCAGAGCTTAGGTTGAGGAAACCTAGGCTGTCGGGTCAAGTCATTTTGTTTGAGTCTTGTTTCGTCGGATTTTATCTGACTGAGTCGTGTCGCGACGCGTCGTTTGAGTTTGTTGGTCGTGATTAGTATCGTGGGGCGATCATCATCTTCGTGCGACCTGTGGAAGTAAGTCTCCCTTCTTTGTATTGTGCCTCGTGTGACACGAGCTATTTTATGATTATTTGTTAAGTAATGGAATCCTTATGTGAATTTTGATTTCACGATATGTATTTAATCGACTCTCGTATTTGATTTATACGAGGAGTGTCGTCGCTTGTGATGTCTTTTTATTGTTGTTTTTGTCCGTTGCTGATGATTTTCGAATCGATTTGCACGTTTTACAAGTTCTATTGTGGAAGCTTTGTGCTTATACGCGTTCGACTTGTTCACTAGCCAGTGCAGGAGGGTCCTTAGAGGCCTCGAATGGGGTCAGTGGTTTTGTTCTGAATGTGGTATTTTATCGTTTATTTCCGTTTAAAGACATGTATTGTCTTGATTTTAAACGTTTTGATGCGTGTACTAGGAGTTGTTTTAGTGAACGTCGATATGTGTGAGTTTTGGGCATTCTGGCCTATTGGATTTTTGAAAAACTTGAGTATCTTAGAAAAATAAATTTTGAGACATACTTTTCAAATGAGTTATTTTCTTGTGGTACATCCTAGGTGCCACAATATATTTCAAAAAAAATTCTACTTCGAGGACCAAAATGCTTTGAGATATTTTCGATGTTTTAGAAACACTTTTATTTAGACCCGAGGGTCGAATATTTTGAAAGTTTTCACTAAGAGAAAGTGTCCTCATTTTTATCAAATGCGAAATGGTTCTCCAAAGTCTCGATAACGATGTTTCACGTTTGTATTTTTTTGAAAAGTGATACTCAAGATCAACCGGTATTCTTAAAATTATTTTCAAAATGAGGTTTTCGTTTTTAAAACCTATCCATTCCCGTTTGAGGGCTGGGTATGTATGTATGATGTTCGCGTTATCATTTTGATATTTGTTCCCGAGTATGATCGAATTGGCGGTGTGAGCGTTGAGTCGTTTTTCACACATTTGTTGTGTTATCCCCCTGTGAGAGGCGGGATGTTGGTGTTAAATGTTGTCGTCTCGTGGTGATTTCTGCGTTGTCGCGCATGTGCGAGCTGTTAGAGCTTGGTTTGGTATGACCGTGTGCATCGGTGATCGTTCCGTTATGTGTCGGTTGTTTAATGTCTTGTTACCTTGCTCCTGTTTTTGTGAATTTCGTGGACGAGGTCGGAGGTAATACCCGTACTAAATTGACTTCGGTATTTTCTTTCTCCAGTCTATCGATTCGCTCATGTTCGTTGATACTTTATGAACTTGTTCGGTATTTCAGTTTCATCGTCCGAACGAGATGTGATCTTGTTTTGAGTCGATCTGGTTATCGTTGTAACTTTTTCGAGTTCGGTTCGATTCTTGTGAACCTTGTTCGGAAGTAACATCATTTGGTTCTACTAGTTCTTTTATTCGAAGTGGATCAGATTTTGAACTTCTGTATATTCTACTTTGTCGACTCATTTATGTTCGTTGACATTTCTGAGCTTGTCCTGCCCCTTGTTTTTGTTTATCGAACGAGTGTGGTATCATTTCGGAATAACTCGTTTGTCGTTGTGACTTTTCAATCGCTATTCCCTTTCCTGTGGATCTTATGGGAATGCATGTCTTGTAGTTCTCACCAGATCATCCTGGGAGTTGTTGTTTGAATTTTATTATCCTTCGTGTTTCGGACATGATTGTTCGATTTTTGTTGTCTCGATCGTTTGCTTGCTCGGTTTTTGTTCTCGTTTCATGATTTTTGAGCGTTCAGGATCCTTCGTAATTCCCTTAAGTTCGGAAAATTAGTCTCGTTTTCGATCTTCCAACCCTTGGGCGGTGGAATTCCGTATTTGTTCAGCGATTGGCTCGCGTTTTGACCAATGTACCGTTAGGTTGGTCAATCGTATTGATTTTCGTTCGTTGTGTTTTGAGATTGTTCGGATAATTGACTTGATTGTATTATCCATTTGATGACGCTTGTCATTTGTTGGTTTTATTATATCCCTAACGGCGACGTTGTGTTGGTCGCCGTGGAGCGTGTTTTCACGTCGTATATTCCTTTGCGTTGTTTGTAACATTACGCCGCTGGGCGTTAGTTACGCATTCTTGTGTATCTCGTTGAGTTTTCCTGGCGGAATATTTCTTCCCCCTACTTGTTCTAAGTTTCGGGACGAAACTTCTTTTAAGGAGGGTAGAATGTAATATCCGCAATTTTCGATTTCCGGTAATTTCTTTTTTCAGTGGAAGTCTATTTTGACGACTCGCTCATGACCGTTTCGTCATTCTGAGAATGATTAATTCTACACTTTTTGTCATCCGAGTTCGTTTCGGTGTCGTTTTGTTGAGTTCCGTGCTTTTTAGCGACTATTCCGCACCTGAGTTCGATTCGTGCGAATCTCGTTCGAAACTGCTGTTTCGAGTTTCCCGTAAGTCCGTTACTAACTTTGTTAGACGTGTTGTGAACTTAGGTTTGGTTATTCGATCACGTATCGTGATTTTCGGGCGTTTTGGGCCATTTTGTAATTTCTTGAAAGTTACGGGTATCCGTATCTGGAATTGTTGTCTCGACCCGTTTCTTGGTCGCGTATGATTAATTATGGTATTATGTATTCATTTCGGGCCGTTGATATTGTCCGCGAACTTTTCGTCGTGTTCGTTCCGTACGTTTTCGGAAATTGGGTCGTCGAGCCATGGTGGTCGGGTACTGGCCGGGCGGTTGCGGGACTGGCCGGACGATTGCGGGCACCGGCCGGACAAATGCGGCAGGAACCGGCGTAGCGCACGCTACTTCCGGAAGGCTGCGCGCGCTAACCGGCAGGTGTAGCGCACGCTAGCTTGGTCGACCAACGTACGCTATCGGGCCGGACAGTGGGGTTTCTGGGGTAGTGGAATCAGGAAGGATCGGCAGGTAGCGCACGCTACGCCGAGCGTAGCGCGCGCTAGTCGGCAGGCGTAGCGCACGCTGTCGGCCGGCTAGCGTACGTTACCTGGCCGGGCAGTTCAGTCCAGAGGCTACTGGACAGGTCGGCTAGCGCGCGCAGGCTTCCGGCCGTAGCGCACGCTAGCGGGAGTCGGGCGGACAGTCATGGTCGGCAGAATTGGTCGGTGGTGCCGGGTCATGCGGGCCATGGCCGAGAGTGCTCGGCCGGTACTGGCCGATAGCGCACGCTAGTCCGGGAAGGCTAGCGCACGCTAGTTCCGGCCCAGTATATATATGACAGACCAGCCACTTTTCCCTTCGTTTTTCATTTCCTTCCTTCTCCGTCCGCGGCTGGCGATTCATGGGTGACGAAGCCATGTTGTTTAACAACAAATCCATGAAGTTCTTGAGTTCATAACATCAATCAATCATCCGTTATCATCCTTTGATCCAGCGAATCAAGGTAATCTTCCTTACAACCCTAATTCCGTGAATTTGAGGGTTTTTGCATTTTTTGTCTGATTCGTTCCGTGTTGTTGATTAATTCATGATGGGTATGATTAATCTTGGTAGTATTCTCGTGTTTAACATCATTTAATCCATTGTTCTTCGTCGAATCGAAGTATATTTCTTGATTTCCTTCGAATTGACTTTTTGGGGGATTTGTCCCCGATCTCGTTTTTCATCCGTTTTCGATGGATCGATTCTGGTTAAATGATGTTGTTAAACATATTCTATGGATTGTATATCCATATTTCAACTTGGAATTCCGTTTTCGGGTTTTGACGGGACGAATCGTGTTCTTGGCCGTTTTGGGGGAAATCCTTGAACCTTCGTCATTTGTTCTTTGAATTCAGCGGCTTTGGGTCGTACTTTGGAATTCATTTTCGTTGTTATTGTTTTCGTTCGTAGTTCATTGTTGTGGATTGTCGTTCGGTGGAGTAGGCGAGTTCGTAGTCGGTTCGTGCCAACCTACTTCGGCCGATTCTCCGCGATGTGGTTACTCGAGGCAAGTACCTTGCCCATACTTTTCTCGTTTCATGGATATGATGATCGGTGTTCGTCTTAAAATGTTTGTTTGGTTATTCGAAATGAAGTTTCAAAAGATTTCGGTTTGGCCTCGTTAAAGGCTCTCTTTCAAAACGCGAGTGTGTTTTGTGAACGTTGTGTTTTGGGAAGTAATTATTTTGAACGTTGAAGGCTTTGATGATATTCCTATTGTTTAAAGTTATGGAATCGTGTATTTCGTGTTTAATCTTGTTATTGTGTTTTGAAGAGTTTGATAATGTTGTCGGATAAATGGCCATCTCTAGTAAGTATTCTTGATGAACTTACATTCTTAGCATATTAGTATTGCATGAGTAACGTGTGTGTGTATGCTCACTACGGGTTAGATCCGACGGGGTCTCGGTAGGGCTCCACGAACCTGTGGAACCGCGAGCTTGCTTTTAACCACTGTGGGTTAGATCCGACGGGGTCTCGGCAGGGATCCACGAAGCTGTGGGTCCGCGGTTAATTGTGGTGCATTTTACAAATGTGACTTGATCATGGCATTTCCGGAAATGAGTGCTTTTGAACGGTTTTCATGATTGCATGCATCGACTAAGTGTGTAAGAGGTAAGTGTTCGTTTGGCTTACTTGGCTAGGATGGCACTAGAGTATTTTGTTGTTTGTTTTAAATCCTTTATTTGTGGATTTTGATGTTGGGAGACGAACCTTGTGGTCGTTCTTGTGTACCGTGAGTTGAAGAGATTTGGGGCTAAAATCCCAATGGTTTTATAAAAGTCATTTTACGGATTTGGGGCTAAAATCCCAACGGTTTGGTAAATGTCATTTTTCGAAAAGTAAACCTTTGGGGCGGTGACCCCCCTTTTGTCTTTTGGGTTTTAAAAAGTGGGATTTGATAATCCTAAATTGTTTTCTATTAAAACTCCCGATGGTATTTCAAATCATTTTATAAATTATTTCCCTTGATATTTTGATCTTGAAATTTTGGGAAGTCTTTACTCAAACTCTTGCCTCGGGAAGTGTTCATCCTGTTGTATTTGAATCTTTGAGGATTCCGAATTATTATCGTTCGTGGAATGTGAATTGTATGGCTCGTATTTGCACTTTGTTCTTGCACTAGCAAAACAGTGGAGTTTTGCTAACCCCCGAGTATTCGGGGGGTGGATGTCTGTTTTTACATTCAGGTTTTGGAGCATAACACAGGGCCGGCACGAAGGATGATGAAATATGATCGATACGAATCACATGAGGAACCGTACGTCGTGTATTGGTTCAGTTGTACATTATTTTCCGCTGCTATATTTTTCCCGTTGTACGGGTGTGGTTGTGTTTTGACCCCTGCGTGGGCACGAGTAGTATTTGAGCTGTATGTACTTATTGAAAGGCCAAATCAGTCTACTGAGTCATTTTAGCCTTAAAGGCATTGTCGATATGTTTCACGTTGTTACTAGCCTGGTAGATCCTTGAGGAAAGGTTCTACGGCGTGTAATATCCCTGATCGGATTGGGGGTGTTACAGTTAATTCATGCATGCGTTTGCATGAATTAGCGCAAGCTAATGTACAGATTTAGCGTACGCTATACTTGATCATTAGCGTACGTTATGTCGTTATGGTAGCGCACGCTAGGTGCAGTCAACATGATTGAGACAAAAATCAGTAGGTGAGATCGGATCACGGATTTGGATAAGGATGTGTCGGAATGAACCTGGACGAATTTTGCAATAGTTAAGTCAATGGTGTTTAGCGTGCGCTAGAGATTATAGTTAACGCACGCAAAAGCCATGGACAGTAAAAACAGTAAGGTCCGCGAGGCCGTTAGCGTGCGCAATAATGAGGGTTTGCGTACGCTAATCCTGGTATTTAACGTACGTAATGGATGTATAACGTACATAAGAGCGATATCAGGAAGAACATTATGTTGTGAGGCCGTTAGCGTGCGCTAAAGTATTAGGATAGCGCACGCTACAGGTCATTTCCTATTAATAGGACATTACCTTCATTTCATTTCTCACTTTACCCTTCGTCCATTATCCGACTTCTACGACTTGGAGAGTTACCTTACAACATTAACTCCTCATATCAGCCTCTGAATGTGATTGTTGAAGACGATGAGCATTGGGGATTAGTGTTCAAGCATCCTACGTTGAGTTTTATCAAGTGTTTCATTGTTTCCTTCCGTAGTAAGGAATGTGATGCTTTAACCACCTGAAATTCATATCCTTAGTGTCGATTATGAACATGCTACTGAGATTATGGAGTTTGTTATGAACATTTTGAATCAAACAACAAGTTTAGGAAGATTGGATTGGATGAACGTAGACTTTTCATTGGTAATAGTTGAACTCTGATTATGCCTATCATAAGGATGTGATTTTCGAAGATTTTAACCTGTCTTGATGATGATTTCGTGATGATTATTGATTGAACGAATCGATTATGTTATCACCTAGACTAGGTGAATTCGAGATGATGAACGTAGGGATCGTTCTTCGAGTATAATCCAGGGTTTGTAAAGATTGTTTGGATTCATAATCTTCATATGAATGGTTAGAACGATATGATCATGTTGTAACAATCATGGTGAATGTAGAACTTGGATTAGGTGAATTTACTTGCTGAAGAATGAGAATCATAAGTGGGATTAACTTAGAATTCGGTTGAACGTACTTTCATGATTATGAGTTCGTTTAGATAACCGACACCTGCATTAAAAATAGTTGGACAGATTTGAAAGTGAATTGTAATGATTTGAAAATGCTGGAAACCCATAGACATCAACATGTTATCCCCGTTATGACCTTTCATTTCGCATGTAGTATGGTATTCGTTCGACGTAGTGTTCTTTGAGTAGTTAACAGGGAATCGGCCGAACAATGATGATTATACTCGGTCACTATTGGAACGTTTAGAATGTTCGTGTGATAGTATTGTTACGTAAATTTAGTTGTCGTTATTTCCTTTTGTGTAAGGTTCTAGGTTTACGAATGGTTGATCGAATGAGCGGCCTTCGAGTTTGTTGAAGTCGTTGAAGTATTTATTTCTTGCCATATTTCAAAGGCAAGTACTTTAATTATATTTTATGTATTAATGTTATACATGTTGTCGTGCATATGTATCGTTGTTGTATGTCCACCTCGTGTTGGTCTGACGGGATCATCTTTGGATCTATACTAGCATACGCTGGATCATTAGACAAGTTTTTCCACCTCGTGTTGGTCCGACGGAATCATCTTGGGATCTATGCAGTGAACGCTGGATCATCGGAATTACCATGTGTATGTTGTGATGTCATGTTGTGATTATCATGTTGTGTACAGTATTGTGAGTCTTCTCGTAGTAGAGACTCGTTGTTATTGTTGTCGTTGATGACGTTGTCTTTATTCTTTGTGAGATGTTGAATAATCTGTTGTTGTATAATTATCGTACTTGTACTAGCATCGTTGTGCTAACCTAATTATCGTACTTGTACTAGCATCGTTGTGCTAACTCATTCGGGAGTGGACATTTATTTTATGTTTATGATACAGGAGGACGGGGAAACAATCACTAGAACTACATGATGACGAGGGTGCAGAGTGATGTTACGGCCGAGATGGTTTGTCAGTTGTGTTTTGTTTTAATAAAGTACTCGAGTACGTCGTTGTTTTGTTTGTCTTTTTAGGTTTATTTTCCGGTATTGGCTGATTTGTACTTTTCAGACTTGTGGTGTAATAATAAATTTTACGGTTGGTATTTAATAATGTTGTTTTTAAATTCTTAGCCTAGTAAATTCTTATATCACGGATTTACGGCGCTGTAATAATCCTGAATATCTCGGGGTGTTACAGGTCTCAACCTCCTAAGCTCTAAATATGGTATCAGTATAGGACAACACTCCATATCTAGCCAAAATATGTCGAATACTCGGACGCAACCCACTGTGAAACTTGAGGGCTTGCTTGCATTCAGTATCCACCATATGCTCCACAAAGAAGCTGAGTTTGGTCGATATTCTAGAAATATCTTTCCATCTTCTCTTGATAGTGTTGTGGATAGTACTATTCCATCACTAGTTCCATGAAGCGAACCTAAGTCATTGCAGAACACTCGGCTGCGGACCTCAAATGCCAGTGGATCATCCACCAGCGTCCGACATCCTTCACCATTTGATACTGGGCGCAAAGAATTATGTGTGCATCACTTCACCCAATGAGCTCAAAGGTAAGCTTTAGTGATATGAACCATTCGTCAACGAACGCTTGTAATATCCGCAATTTTCGTTTTTCGGTAAATTTCTTTTTTCGGCCGGAGTCCATTTTGACGACTCGCACATGACCGTTTCGTCATTTCGAGAATGATTAATTCTGCACTTTTTGTCATCCGAGTTCGTTTCGGTATCGTTTTATTGAGTTCCGAGCTTTTTAGCGACTTTTCCGCACTTGAGTTCGATTCTTGCGAATCTCGTCCGAAACTGTTGTTTCGAGTTACTCGTAAGTTCATTTAATGTTATTATTCATGTTGCGAGATTTGGTTTGGTGTTTCGATCGCGTATCGTGATTCTCGGACGTTTTGGGCCATTTTCGTAATTTCCCAAAGTTTTGGGTAATTACTTCCGTTGTTGAATTCCGAGCCTTCGGGTGGTCGTAATTGTGTGTTCTCTTAGCTCTTAGATTCGTCTTTGCGAGTACGTCGTAACCGTATCATCGATTCGTATTCAGGTTCGGGTTTCGGGGTCGTTCGGGCCGTCGGAGTTGGCCCCGGCCGAGTCATGGCCGGGCAACCTGGGCCCAGGCCGGCACTGGCCGAGTCACGGCCGGCAGTGCTCGGCAGCTTCTGGCCGAGTCACGGTCGGCGGTCTGCGGCAGAATCTTTGGCGGCGAGCCGCATCGTGGGTCGCGGCACATCTTTGGCGGGCAGCGGCACACTTTGTGGCATTTTTCGCCAAACTGATCGGGTGCCGCGGCACGCCCGGCCGGGCGGCACCGCCGACCACCGAGCCATTTTGGGCTCGTGCCGCGGCACTTATTTATGGCCCCGCACACGGGTTTTCGCCATTTTTCTCCTTCTCTTCCGGTGAGGTGATCTTACCATGGAGCCATGTTGTTTAACAACAAATCCATGAAGTTCTTGAGTTCATATCATCAATCAATCATCTGTTATCATCCTTTGATCCAGCGAATCAAGGTAATCTTCCTTAGAACCCTAATTTCGTGAATTTGGGGGGGTTTTGCGTTTTTGTCCGATTCGTTCCGTATTATTGATTAATTCATGATGGGTATGATTAATCTTGGTAGTATTCTTGTATTTAACATCATTTAGTCCATTGTTCTTCGTCGAATCGAAGTATATTTCTTGATTTCCTTCGAATTGACTTTTTGGGGGAATTGTCCTCGATCTCGTTTTTCATCCGTTTTCGATGGATCGATTATGGTTAAATGATGTTTTTAAACATATTCTATGGATTGTATATCCATATTTCAACTTGGAATTCCGTTTTCGGGTTTGGACGGGACGAATCGTGTTCTTGGCCGTTTTGGGGAAAATCCTTGAACTTTCGTCATTTGTTCTTTCAATTCAGCGGATTTGGGTCATACTTTGGAATTCATTTTAGTTGTTATTGTTTTCGTTCGTAGTTCATTGTTGTGGATTGTCGTTCGGTGGAGTCGGCGAGTTCGTAGTCGGTTCGTGCCAACCTACTTCGGCCAATTCTCCGCGTTGTGGTTATTCGAGGCAAGTACCTTGCCCATACTTTTCTCGTTTTATGGATATGATGATCGGTGGTCGTCTTGATGTGTTTGTTTGGTTATTTGAAATGAAGTTTCAAAAGATTTCGATTTGGCCTCGTTTAAGGCTCTCTTTCAAAACGCGTGTGTGTTTTGTGAACGTTGTGTTTTGGGAATTGATTATTTTGAACGTTGAAGTCTTTGATGATGATACTCCTATTGTTTAAAGTTATGGAATCGTGTATTCCGTATTTAATCTTGTTATTGTGTTTTGAAGAGTTTGATAATGGTGTCGAGTTAATGGCCATCTCTAGTGAGTATTCTTAATGAACTTACATTCTTAGCATATTAGTATTGCATGAGTAACGTGTGTGTGTATGCTCACTACGGGTTAGATCCGATGGGGTCTCGGTAGGGCTCCACGAAGCTGTGGAACCGCGAGCTTGCTTTTAACCACTGTGGGTTAGATCCGACGGGGTCTCGGCAGGGATCCACGAAGCTGTGGGTCCGCGGTTAATTGTGGTGCATTTTACAATGTGATTTGGATTATTGGCATTTCCGTAAATGAGTGCTTTTGAACGGTTTTCATGATTGCATGCATTGACTAAGTGTATAAGAGGTAAGTTGTTCGTTTGGCCTACTTGGCTAGGATGGCACTAGAGTATTTTGTTGTTTGTGTTAAATCCTTTATTTGTGGATTGTGATGTTGGGAGACGAACCTTGTGGTCGTTCTTGTGTACTGTGAGTTGATGAGATTTGGGGCTAAAATCCCAATGGTTTTGTAAAAGTCATTTTACGGATTTGGGGCTAAAATCCCAACAGTTTGGTAAAGATTATTTTTCGGAAAGTAAACCTTTGGGGCGGTGACCCCTTTTGTCTTTTGGATTTTTGAAAAGTAGGATTTGATAATCCTAAATTGTTTTCTATTAAAACTCTCGATGGCATTCTAAACCGTTTTATAAATTATTTCCATTGATTTATGATATTTCGATTTTGAAAGGTTTTCTCAAACTCTTGCCTCGGGAAGTACTTTTCATTTCGTTTGGATCTTTGAGGATTCCTGGTTATTGTTATTCGTGGAATGTGAATTGTATGGTTCGTATTTGCACTTTGTACTTGCACTAGCAAAACAGTGGAGTTTTGCTAACCCCCGAGTATTCGGGGGGTGGATGTCTATTTTTGCATTCAGGTTTTGGAGCATAACACAGGGTCGGCACGAAGGATGATGAAAGATGAACGATACTAATCATACGAGGATCCGTTGATGTCGTATTGGTCTAGTTGTATTTTCTTTTCCGCTGCAGTATCTTTTCCCCGTTGTACGGGAGTTTATTGTATTTTGACCCCTGCGAGGGTATATGTTGTAATTGAGTTGTATATTTTTATTGAAAGACCAAATCGGTCTACTGAGTCATTTAGCCTTGAAGGCATTGTCGAGATGTTAAATGTTGTTACCAGCCTGGTAGATCTTCGAGGAGAGGGTCTACGGCGTGTAATATCCCTGAGTGGATTGGGGGTGTTACACCGCTAGTCCTTCTCGGCATTAAACAGGGGGTAAAGTGTCTGAATTGATCCACTATTTGTGCGTAAATATGAGTTGGCATGTTATCATTGCGGTCATTGTGACCTCTCTTACCACCCGCACAAGCATTATGGTTGCCGTTTTGATCACCGAGATTATCCGCGTATCGATTAGCTGGGCGTCCGAGTCCGCATCCACGTCCACGAGTTGTCATGATCCTAAGGAACATCATACCCAATGACTTCTTAGTAAATCCCCTCATTAGAGATGGAAACAAAAATATATATTGTGTTTAAGGGTTAGGTGCTCCCGTCCGATATTCTAGCATTGTTATACTAATGCATCTAACATGTATTTATGAATTTATAAAAAAAAAAAAAAGCAAGTATATGTGAAACATTTGTGATGAATCTCATATTATTTCTAGAAAGTAAATACAGTAGCACAAATGATTTAATAATGAGTTAAATCTCGTAACCATGAAATTTTTGTTACAGTTACAATATAAATATAACTTGAAATGTGTACCTTGGAGTCGATGTGTACCTTGGAGTCGATGTTACAATATAAATATAATCATTAAAACCTTGAATTACTTATGAAAGCAAAATTTTATTTCGAAAAAGAAGTTATTTCAATGAGTCTACAGAACTGTAGACCTGCTCTGGACCACTTATGTAGCGTCTATTTTTCTAAAATATCTTTTTCTAATATTTTCAAAAAAAAATAGTAAAGTACAGCATAAATTAAAATAAAATCACACATCTTACATGTAATTAATAAATTCCCAATATTTTCAAAAATATTCATAACAAAGAATCATGACATCGGAAACAAAGTTCACTATAAGTAAATGAAAAGTTTATTATCACGCCACGCCGGCCCACCACGTCAAACTCCTCAACCCGAAAGGTTTAAATAATGGGGTGAGCTTTGTGCATACTGCTGCTACTCATTGGAGGCTACAACGTAATTAATATGCAAACTTTGAGCATATTATGCCCACTACTCATTGGTGGCTACAACGTAAATGATATGCAAATTTTGTATATACATATATTTTGGCAAGAAACACAAGTATTTACAAGTAGAATAATGCGTTAAATAAAACAAGCATAGATTCTCAACCTTCAAATAGATGATGATACTTGAAAATTTGAGATGGGAAATGCAGTTCAAATCCTAGGCTCTAAGTCATCATCACCTAAATAATAATTAATATCTAATATTAATTGTGTCCAAAATAGATTAACATAAATTATACTCCTTTCGCCCGCGAAAACTGTAACATGTTTGATTTCTTTGGTCAAAATTAATAAACTTTGATCATAAAGTGTAACCATAATATAAAAATATTATAGCTGTGTAATTATTTGTTATATTTTTGGTAATGTGTATTTTCAAAATATTACTTTTTATAATATTTTATGTATATATATAATTAAAATTATTAATGGTCAAAGTTGTATTTTGGAAACCGCGAAAGTCATATATGTTACAGTTTTTGCGGACGGATGGAGTAGAATTTATTTATAACTTAATGCTTGAGTAAAAGAGACCTCATTTTGAAAAATCAGAAATTGGCTGGGCTCAAGTTGAAAGAAAGGAAACTTTGAGGGTAAAATTAGATTTCACCAAAATGTTGGGATATAATATCCTTTTGCCATGTTGAAAGGCCAGAGGGTTAACAACCAACCTCTCACACTCTCTCTACCGATTCCGTTTTCTCCCTCTAATCCGCATCTCTTTCTCCGTAAAATAAATACACACACCCCTATAGACAGCCGAGGAAATTGACACATACACACTACACCACCTTCAAGGTGGGTTTTAGAATTTAGAGCGGTGTAGTTTGGCCACGAATGATGGGGTTTTGGTGATGGTGGCCGTATTGTTGTGGAGTCGGACTTGGATTTTTGAAGCAAATAGGCTCAGTTGGGTAAGAACAAGGCGGCAACTTTTTTTCTTTTTGTTGACGTCTGATTTGGTCAACGTCACGTGTGTTGATCTGGGCAAATGGATCGAAGCCACGTAGAAAACAATAAATAAGATGAAAAGGGATTTGATCACTAAGTTTTATTAATGACCTTAATATAGAGTAGAGCCGAGCAGAATATTTTTATGTCGGTCTATCTTTTTGCTTGCTAATCACAAGTCTTATCTTTTTTCTCAGTCAATACGAATTCTCTCTTTTTTCTCTCTTTATCATAAATGCTAAAAATCCAAAGATCTTCTTTCACTGTACATTCCTTCTATATTTAGACAATCTGTGCCAGTCGGGAGATGACAGCTGGCGAATGTTTGGGGAATATGCGCAAAACACTTGTCAGTCTGCAAATATGCCTTGGACACGTGGCGGCCTCTAAGGATTGCCTTGGGAAGGGCATGACTGCATGCGTTAATTGGCATGCGGGCCTGTCTCGCATGCTTCTGGAGGTGCTTATCCGCTGGGGTCGGTCTTTGGGTCTCCCGCTATTCAGGTCGGCCTTGTTGTAATCTTGAATCGGAACATTTTTATCTTCTCTCTGCTCGGCCCTCCTGGATCGGATATCGGGTCGGCTCTGACATCTCTGCCCGGTCCGGTTCTAACGAGCCTGGGAGAAAATCGGGTTTGTGCCCGGTCCGGCTTCAGGCTCTGCTCGGCCGGTTCAGCTGCCTTGAGTGCCTACGTGGATTCCAAGGTGGATGGGCTGCCAACAAGGGCCCCCGAGTCCAGGGCCGTGCCGGGTTGGCCGGGGCTGGGGTCGTTTCATGTTGAGGTCGATCCGGCTTGTGGGAGGATAAGATCTCTCGAAGGGACGCCTCTTCGAGAGTCGCGTCGATTCGATTTCAGGGTCATTAAGTGTCATTATGAGGGGGACGCGTTGCATAATCTGATTTGATGGCGCGTTCACGCGCCTTCGAATTTCGCGACGGTTCAGTAGGAATCGCCGCTCCATGCGCCTGGCATTTAATGCCCTTTTCCTCTTATAAATATTGAATGCCTTCTTCTTCATTGTTTCCTTCGCCATTTTTGTGTCTTATTGCAGAGGAGAGAGAGAATTTTCTGGTGATCTTTTCCCGATTTTTATAGAGACCTTCCCGGTAAGCTCTTTTTCCCCCCTTTTTTCATTTAAGATGTCGGAGTTGAGGGGCGAGACAGAGGCAGAGTTCACCGTGTCGCCGGACCGCACGGGTGTGGCAGATATGTCGGTAGGCGGAGTTCCTGTCGACTGGAGTGTCGAGGAAGAAAAAGGCGAAGTTGCGAAGTCGCCGGAATTTGGAGAGGTGGAGATGGCGGTGCCATTGACGGCCGTCGGAGGGACTCAGGTGGAAGAAAGAGTCGAGTCGGTGGTGGCTTGGAATCGCCCTCGGCCGTCCCCTTTTGTGGAGGCGGAGTGGGATTCGGCCTCGATTCACAGCACTGTTACAGAAGAGCAATTAGCGGCTTGGCGGCTGCGATTCAAGATCCCAGCGAGGGTGCGGATGTTCATTCCGAATCCCGAGGAGAGGCCTCACACTCCGCCCGTCGGTTGTACGGCGGTGTACTACCGCTCTCTGCTGGCCGGGCTCAGGTTTCCGCTCCCGTTAGCCTTCTCCCGGTGGCTAAGGCAGTGGGGCCTTCCTGTCCCCCAAATCCATCCGAATTCCTGGGCTCGGGTGATGGGTCTTTTCATTCTTTTCAACCAGCACGGCTGGCCCGAGCCCAGCTTTGAGGAGTTCAACAGCCTCTTTCTATGGAGGTCGGTCGGCAGATCCGGCTCCGTCTGGTTTTACCTGACGGCCCGGCATGCCATGCATAAGCAATTAGTGGGTGTGCCTGAGACCATCCATAGCTGGAAGGAACAGTGGTTCTTCATAGGGGGGCCGTGGATGAGCTCGGTGGATGAGTGGGAGCCTGGTGTGATAGATGCCGAGCTTCGGGTCCCAGAGCACTTTACGGCCAAAATGAGTAAGTGTCGTATTTCGTATTCCTGTTCCTTTTTTGTCTAACGCTCATCATTTATTGCATGTGCAGAACGCATCCCGGCGCAAGAGACCTCTTCCGAGTTTGACGACCGGGTTGAACAGCTTTGGGATCTTCCTCTTGAGCAAAGGAAGTCGCATCTTTTGGTTACCGAGGAAAACCTCTGGGCGGACGGACTTAGATCAATCGATCCGAGTATAATGTCTTCATCAGGTAGCCCCTTTTTTTTTGATACGTCTTCTTTTTCCAGTTCCTAGGGCCAAGACTTCGTCCGGGCGGAAAGAGACGCCCGCGCAGCGCGTGGCGAGGCTGGCTGCTGAGGCCGCCGAGCGGAGGGAGCGGGCTGGCAAGCGGAAGAGGGTGGAGGTCGAGCCCGAGGACAGTGCGACCAAGGCGGAGGGCTTGTCTGTTCCTGAAGTTGTCGTATCCGCCCCGACCCTTGTCCGGACGGGTCGTGTGACCAGTGAGGAGCCCGTAATTGATTTGGAGGGCCATTATCTGCCGGTTAACAAGGACCGGGTGGAACCGTGCGACCAGATAAAGGGGAGACCGCCGCACTGGTTTCTTGACTACGTCCGGGCAGCTACCCCGACCGCTGAGATGCTCAACCGGGTTCCTCCTGCGGTGGCCGTGTCCAGTCATATTCCCATCAGGGGGTGGACGCCTAAGTTGGAGATGATGACCAATGATATGGATCCGGTTGAGCAGATCCAGTTTGGAAACGCTCTGGCCGGTCGTGCCATGTGCACCTATGTGAAGGCCTCCAACGAGCTTTTGGCCTTGTCTGAGAAGCATAAGAAGGCGGAGGCCGATCTCAAAGTCTTGCAGGAGGAGCACCACCTCTGTCCTTCATTGATCAAGTCCCTGGAGGAGGAGATAACCTCCATGAAGGGTGATATGGAGATCCTGGATAGTCGGGCCCTCCAGGCCGATATAGGGAAGGTGAAGGCCGAAGAGATGACAGCAGCGGCCGAGCAGGCGCATAAGCGGTGGTTGGATACACGGGCTGAGCACGAGGCTTACTTGAAGGAAACCAAGGCCCAGGTTGAAAACCTGACCGAGCGTATTAGCACCTGCGAGGCTTCGAGCTATGCCAAGGGTCTTGCCGAAGGGGCGGAGGCCTTTAAGGAGACACCTGTGTTCGAGGAGCTGATCAATCTGAATTATGTCTCCACCTGTTACGAGATATTAGATCTCATGAAGGGTGGGAAGACCGTTCAGGAGATCAAGGCCTATATAGCATCTCAGGCGACCGATCTGCATGTTAACATCCATGGAGCCGATGAGCCAAAGGCCGCTGAGGTTGAAGATGCCGGGCTGGCTCCGTATGGCGAAGGTGAGGGATAGTCCTTTCAAGCGGCCGGCCAGGAGGGTGGGGCCGAGTAGTTTCCTTAGATTTCGCTTCCCGCATGGCCTGCGTGCCAGTCTTTGCTTTTCTTTTGTTTTATTTCATGTACGGCCTGCGCGCCAATCCGTCTTGGTTTTTTGTTGTCACCATGTGTACTTTGCAAAAATGCTTTAATTGAATAAAATCTTCCTTGTAGCATCTGTTGTTGCTCTTTAGATGTTTGGGTCCAGTTGGTTAGGTCGTTGCCCTTCTATCATGTTCATCACTTGTTTATTGTGCCGAGATGAGCTCGGTCTTATAGTGCCGGATGAGCCGGTCTTATGAGGTGCCGAGGCGAGCTCGGTCTTATAGTGCTGGATGAGCCGGTCTTATGAGGTGCCGAGACGAGCTCGGTCTTATAGTGCCGGATGAGCCGGTCTTATGAGGTGCCGAGACGAGCTCGGTCTTATAGTGCCGGATGATCCGGTCTTATGAGATGCCGAGACGAGCTCGGTCTTATAGTGCCGGATGAGCCGGTCTTATGAGGTGCCGAGGCGAGCTCGGTCTTATAGTGCCGGATGAGCCGGTCTTATGAGGCACCGAGGCGAGCTCGGTCTTATAGTGTCGGATGAGCCGGTCTTATGAGGTGCCGAGGCTGTAACACCCCCAATCCGCTCAGGGATATTACACGTCGTAGAACCTTTCCTCAAGGATCTACCAGGCTGGTAACGACATTTAACATCTCGACAATGCCTTCGAGGCTACAATGACTCAGTAGACCGATTTGGTCTTTCCACAAATACATACAACTCAAATACAACTCATGCCTTGCAGGGACAAAATACAACTACACCGTCTGGCAACGGAACAATACAATGAGAATGAAAATAAAGTACAATCGAACCAACACACGATGTACGGTTCCTCATGTGATTAGTATCGATCATCTTTCATCATCCTTCGTGCCGACCACGTGTTATGCTCCAAAACCGAATGCAAAAGACATCCACCCCGAATACTCGGGGTTAGCAAACTCCAACCGTTTTGCTAGTGCAAATACAAAGTGCAAATACGAGCCATACAATTCACATTCCACGAATAACAATAACCGAGGATCCTCAAAGATCCAAACGAAACGAAAAGTACTTCCCGAGGCAAGGGTTTGAGAAAACATTTCAAAAACGAAATATCATAAATCAATGGAAGTAATTTATAAAACAGTTTAGAATGCCATCGAGAGTTTTAATAGAAAACAATTTAGGATTATCAAATCCTACTTTTCGAAAACCAAAAGACAAAAGGGGTCACCGCCCCCAAAGGTTTACTTTCTGGAAAATGACATTAACCAAACCGTTGGGATTTTAGCCCCAAATCCGTAAAACAACTTTTACCAAACCATTGGGATTTTAGCCCCAAAACTCATCAACTCACAGTACACAAGAACGACCACAAGGTTGGTCTCCCGACATCAAAATCCACAAATAAAGGATTTAAAACAAACAACAAAATACTCTAGTGCCATCCTAGCCAAGTAAGCCAAACGAACAACTTACCTCTTACACACTTAGTCAATGCATGCAAATGAAAACCGTTCAAAAGCACTCATTTCCGGAAATGCCAATATCAAATCACATTTGCAAAAATGCACCACAATTAACCGTCGATCCACACCTCCGTGGACCCCTACCGAGACCCCGTCGGATCTAACCCGTAGTGGTTAAAAGCAAAGCTCGTCGATCCACACCTCCGTGGACCCCTACCGAGACCCCGTCGGATCTAACCCGTAGTGAGCATACACACACACACGTTACTCATGCAACACTAATATGCTAAGAATGTAAGTTCATTAAGAATACTCACTAGAGATGGCCATTAACTCGACACCATTATCAAACTCTTCAAAATTACGATAACAAGATTAAATAAGGAAATACACGATTCCATAACTTAAACAATATGAGTATCATCATAAAATCCTTCAACGTTCAAAATAATCAAATCATAATCAATTCTCAAAACACCGTTCACAAAACACACGCGTTTTGAAAGAAAGCCTTTAACGAGGCCAAACCGAAATCCTTTTGAAACTTCATTTCAAATAACCAAACAAACACATCAAGACGACCACCGATCATCATATACATAAAACGGGAAAAGTATGGGCAAGGTACTTGCCTCGATACCACGAGCACTGAACCACGAACGGATACGGCCCAACCGGGAAGCTTCGGAACGCCCGATGCTAACGAAAAGGAAGATGACAATGAACGGAACGGAAGAACCAAGCACGACCGTGAGGAACCGACGAAAATGAACCTAACGATTCGAATAGCACAATCACAACCACTTCTAAACGATTATGGAAATGGAATACACCCGGAACCCCGCCTACGATTCATGTATATTCATACCGAAAACAACAACGAGGGCGGACCACAACCAAACCCTCTCGATTCCGTAAAAATCCACAAAATATCCATGAATCCGTAGGAAAACTAAAGATACTAACAATATCAATCGTATACATCATGAATCCACCAACAAAACGGAACAAATCGGAAGAAAAACCCAAAACCCCCAAATTAATCGAAAATAGGGTTTTAGAATATTACCTTGAGTGATTCAAGTATTTAGATCCGTAGAACACGCGTTAGATTGATTATCCGAGCCTCACAACCGAAAAGAAATGATGAAAATCGACCCCCGGATGAAGAACTCTCCCCCTCTATAACTTCTCTCTCGCGGCGCAGTGGAAAAATGGGAAAGGAAATGAGCTTCACGCTCAAAACAACACATTTATAGTGTAACACAGCAGAACCTATCGGCCAGCCTATCGGCCGATAGGCCCAACCGATACCCATACAGAATGCCGGCAGTAGAGTCTATCGACCCCCCCTCTCGGCCGAAAGGCTCCCGGAAGTGCTCGCCAAAATCAAACGACCATAACTCTCTCGTCCGACTCATTGACTCACCGCTTGAACCATTGGAAAGCTAACTCGATGTTCTATAATATTGCAAGATTTATAATTTTGGAGTAACCAAAAATTAAGGGTGATCTAACAAAGACGAACTCATACTTATAAAAGTCGTTTAGTAATCCTGAATTCAACAAAACGACACCGAAACCCGAACTCGAATACGAACCGAAGATACGGTTACGAAGTACTCACAAGGACGAATCTAAGAGCTAGTAGAACACACACCCGACCACCCGAAGGCTCGAAATTCGACAACGGAAGGTAATTACCCCAAACTTTGGGAAATTACGAAAATGGCCCAAATGCCCGAAAATCACCATACGTCAATGAATAATCAAACCGAAGTTCACGACACGTCTAACAAAGTTAAACGGACTTGCGGGAAACTCGAAACAGCAGTTTCGGACGAGATTCGCAAGAATCGAACTCAAGTGCGGAAAAGTCGCTAAAAAGCACAGAACTCAACAAAACAACACCGAAACGAACTCGGATGACAAAAAGTGCAGAATTAATCATTCTCAGAATGACGAAACGGTCATGAGCGAGTCGTCAAAACGGACTCCGACCGAAAAAAGAATTTTACCGAAAATCGAAAATTGCGGATATTACATTCTACCCTTCTTAAAAGGAGTTTCGTCCCGAAACTTAAAACAAGTAGGGAGAAGAAATATTCCGCCAGGAAAAACTCAACGAGACACACAAGAATGCGTAACTAATGCCCAACGGCGAAATGTTACAAACAACGCAAAGGAATATACGGCGTGTAAACACGCTCCACGGTGACCAACACAACGTCGCCGTTAGGGATATAATAAAACCGACAAGTGACAAGCGTCATCAAACGGATACTATAGCCAAGTCAATTATCCGATAATCACAAAACACAACGAACGAAAATCAATATGATTGGCCAACCCAACGGTACATCAATCAAAACGCGAGTCAACTGCTGAACAAACACGGAATCCCATCGCCTAAGGGATGGAAGATTGAAAACGAAACTAATTTCCCGAACTAAAGGGAATTACGAAGGAGCCTGAACGTTCAACAATCACGAAACGAGAACAAAAACCGAACAAACAAACGATCGAGACAACAAAAATCGAACAATCATGTTCGAATCACAAAGAACAATAAAGTTCAAACAACAACTCCGAGGATGATCTTGTGAGAACTACAAGACATACATACATTGCCGAAGATCCACAGGAAAGGGAATAGCGATTGAAAGGTCACCACGACGAACGAGTTATTCCGAAACGATACCACACTCGTTCGATAAACAAAAACAAGGGCAGGACAAGCTCAGAAATGCCAACGAACATAAATGAGTCGACAGAGTCGAAAACATAAGAGTTCCAAATCCGATCCACTTCGAATAAAAGAACTAGTAGAACCAGATGATGTCACTCCCAAACAAGGTTCACAAGAATCGAACTGAACCCGAAAAAGTAACATCGATAACCAGATCAACTCAAAACAAGATCACAGTTCGTTCGGACGATGAAGCTGAAATACCAAACAAGTTCATAAAGTACCAACGAACATGAGCGAATCGATAGACTGGGGGAAGAGAAAATACAGAAGTCAAAATAGTACGGGCATTACCTCCGACCTCGTCCACGAAATTCACAAATACGGAAGCAAGGTAACAAGACATTAAACAGCGGACACATAACGGAACGATCACCGATGCACACGGCCATACCAACCCAAGTTCTAACAGCTCGCACATGCGCGACAACACAGAAATCACCACGAGACGACAACATTCAACACCAACATCCCACCTCTCACAGGGGGCTAGCACAACAAATGTGTGAAAAGCGACTCAACGCTTACACCGCCAATTCGATCATACTCGGGAGTAAACATCATAATGACAACGCGAACATCATACATACATACCCAGCCCTCAAACGGGAATGGATAGGTTTTAAAAACGAAAATCTCGTTTTGAAAATAGTTTGAAGAATACTGGTTGATCTTGAGTGTCACCTTTCAAAAAGTATAAACGTGAAACATCGTTATCGAGACATTGGAGAACCATTTCGCATTTGATAAAAATGAGGACACTTTCTCTTAGTGAAAACTTTCAAAATATTCGACCCTCGGGTCTAAATAAAAGTGTTGAAAATATCTCAAAATATTTTGGTCCTCGAGGTAGAAAATTTTTGAAATATATTGTGGCACCTTGGATGTACCACAAGAAAATAACTCATTTGAAAAGTATGTCTCGAAGTTTATTTTTCCAAGATACTCAAGGTTTTCAAAAATCCAATAGGCCAGAATGCCCAAAACACACACATACCGACGTTCACTAAAACAACTCCTAGCACACGCACCAAAACGTTTAAAATCAAGACAATATATGTCCTTAAACGGAAATAAACGATAAAATACCACATTCAGAACAAAACCACTGATAAAATACTCTCCCGCACTGGCTAGTGAACAAGTCGAACGCGTATAAGCACAAAGCTTTTACAATAGAACTTGTAAAACGTGCAAATCGATTCGAAAATCATCGACAACGAACAAAAACAACAATAAAAGGACATCACAAACGACAATACTCCTCGTATAAATCAAATACGAAAGTCGACTAAATACATATCGTGAAATCAAAATTCACATAAAAATTCCACCACTTAACAAATAATCATAAAAATAGCTCGTGTCACACGAGGCACAACACAAAGAAGGGAGACTTACTTCCACAGGTCGCACGAAGATGATGATCGCCCACGATACTAATCACGACCAACAAACTCAAACGACGCGGCCGCGACACGACTTAGTCGATAAAAATCCAACGAAACAAGACTCAAACAACACGACTTGACCCGGCTGACCTAGGTTTCCTCAACCTAAGCTCCGATACCATTTATGTAACACCCCAATCCGCCTCGGGGATATTACACGTCGTAGAACCTTTCCTCAAGGATCTACCAGCCGGGTAACGACATTTAACATCTCGACAATGCCTTCGAGGCTACAATGACTCGAGAGACCGATTTGGTCTTTCCACAAATACATACAACTCAAATACAACTCATGCCCACGCAGGGACAAAATACAACTACACCTGCATAACGGAACAATACAAAGATGGAAAATAAAGTACAATCGAACCAACACACGATGTACGGTTCCTCATGTGATTAGTATCGATCATCTTTCATCATCCTTCGTGCCGACTCGTGTTATGCTCCAAAACACGAATGCAAAAACAGACATCCACCCCCGAATACTCGGGGTTAGCAAACTCCACCGTTTTGCTAGTGCAAATACAAAGTGCAAATACGAGCCATACAATTCACATTCCACGAATAACAATAACCGAGGATCCTCAAAGATCCAAACGAAACGAAAAGTACTTCCCGAGGCAAGGGTTTGAGAAAACATTTCAAAAACGAAATATCATAAATCAATGGAAGTAATTTATAAAATGTTTAGAATGCCATCGAGAGTTTTAATAGAAAACAATTTAGGATTATCAAATCCTACTTTTCAAAACCAAAGACAAAGGGGTCACCGCCCCAAAGGTTTACTTTCTGGAAAATGACATTAACCAAACCGTTGGGATTTTAGCCCCAAATCCGTAAAACAACTTTTACCAAACCATTGGGATTTTAGCCCCAAAACTCATCAACTCACAGTACACAAGAACGACCACAAGGTTGGTCTCCCGACATCAAAATCCACAAATAAAGGATTTAAAACAAACAACAAAATACTCTAGTGCCATCCTAGCCAAGTAAGCCAAACGAACAACTTACCTCTTACACACTTAGTCAATGCATGCAAATGAAAACCGTTCAAAAGCACTCATTTCCGGAAATGCCAATATCAAATCACATTTGCAAAAATGCACCACAATTAACCGTCGATCCACACCTCCGTGGACCCCTACCGAGACCCCGTCGGATCTAACCCGTAGTGGTTAAAAGCAAAGCTCGTCGATCCACACCTCCGTGGACCCCTACCGAGACCCCGTCGGATCTAACCCGTAGTGAGCATACACACACACACGTTACTCATGCAACACTAATATGCTAAGAATGTAAGTTCATTAAGAATACTCACTAGAGATGGCCATTAACTCGACACCATTATCAAACTCTTCAAAATTACGATAACAAGATTAAATAAGGAAATACACGATTCCATAACTTAAACAATATGAGTATCATCATAAAATCCTTCAACGTTCAAAATAATCAAATCATAATCAATTCTCAAAACACCGTTCACAAAACACACGCGTTTTGAAAGAAAGCCTTTAACGAGGCCAAACCGAAATCCTTTTGAAACTTCATTTCAAATAACCAAACAAACACATCAAGACGACCACCGATCATCATATACATAAAACGGGAAAAGTATGGGCAAGGTACTTGCCTCGATACCACGAGCACTGAACCACGAACGGATACGGCCCAACCGGGAAGCTTCGGAACGCCCGATGCTAACGAAAAGGAAGATGACAATGAACGGAACGGAAGAACCAAGCACGACCGTGAGGAACCGACGAAAATGAACCTAACGATTCGAATAGCACAATCACAACCACTTCTAAACGATTATGGAAATGGAATACACCCGGAACCCCGCCTACGATTCATGTATATTCATACCGAAAACAACAACGAGGGCGGACCACAACCAAACCCTCTCGATTCCGTAAAAATCCACAAAATATCCATGAATCCGTAGGAAAACTAAAGATACTAACAATATCAATCGTATACATCATGAATCCACCAACAAAACGGAACAAATCGGAAGAAAAACCCAAAACCCCCAAATTAATCGAAAATAGGGTTTTAGAATATTACCTTGAGTGATTCAAGTATTTAGATCCGTAGAACACGCGTTAGATTGATTATCCGAGCCTCACAACCGAAAAGAAATGATGAAAATCGACCCCCGGATGAAGAACTCTCCCCTCTATAACTTCTCTCTCGGCGCGATGGAAAATGGGGAAGGAAATGAGCTTCACGCTCAAAACAACACATTTATAGTGTAACACGAGAACCTATCGGCCACCCTATCGGCCGATAGGCCCAACCGATACCCATACGGAATGCCGGGCGAGAGTCTATCGACCCCCTATCGGCCGAAAGGCTCCCGGAAGTGCTCGGCCAAAACCAAACGACCATAACTCTCTCGTCCGGACTCCGATTGACTCACCGTTTGAACCATTGGAAAGCTAACTCGATGTTCTATAATATTGCAAAGATTTATAATTTTTGGAGTTACCAAAAATTAATGGTGATCTAACAAAGACGAACTCATACTTAGAAAAGTCGTTTAGTAATCCTGAATTCAACAAAACGACACCGAAACCCGAACCTGAATACGAACCGAAGATACGGTTACGAAGTACTCACAAGGACGAATCTAAGAGCTAGTAGAACACACAATTCCGACCACCCGAAGGCTCGAAATTCGACAACGGAAGGTAATTACCCCAAACTTTGGGAAATTACGAAAATGGCCCAAATGCCCGAAAATCACCATACGTCAATGAATAATCAAACCGAAGTTCACGACACGTCTAACAAAGTTAAACGGACTTGCGGGAAACTCGAAACAGCAGTTTCGGACGAGATTCGCAAGAATCGAACTCAAGTGCGGAAAAGTCGCTAAAAAGCACAGAACTCAACAAAACAACACCGAAACGAACTCGGATGACAAAAAGTGCAGAATTAATCATTCTCAGAATGACGAAACGGTCATGAGCGAGTCGTCAAAACGGACTCCGACCGAAAAAAGAATTTTACCGAAAATCGAAAATTGCGGATATTACAGAGGCGAGCTCGGTCTTATAGTGCCGGATGAGCCGGTCTTATGAGGTGCCGAGACGAGCTCGGTCTTATAGTGCCAGATGAGCCGGTCTTATGAGGTGCCGAGGCGAGATCGGTCTTATAGTGCCGGATGAGCCGGTCTTATGAGGTGCCGAGGCGAGCTCGGTCTTATAGTGCCGAATGAGCCGGTCTTATGAGGTGCCGAGACGAGCTGGGTCTTATAGTGCCGGATGAGCCGGTCTTATGAGGTGCACCAATATTAAAAAATGGAATAACGACAAATTTTATTGATAATACCTCTTTAAATACATAGCATTCCATGGGTAAGTTAATCTTTGGTCGTTCAGATATTCCAGCCGGTAGGCTCCATTCTGAAGGACTTCACTAACTTTATATGGTCCTTCCCATTTGGGCTTGAGTGGTCCGGGATACGGGCCCAATACCCGTTTAAGGACGAGGTCGCCGACCTGGAAGCTTCTAGGGTGAACCTTGGAGTTATAATATTTTTTACTCCTTCTTTTGTAGACGGCGTTTCGCATTTCCGCCTGAGCTCGTTTTTCGGCAAGGAGGTCCAGGTTCACTTGGAGGGCCAAGTCGTTATCTTGCTCTTCAAAATGGGCTACTCGGTAGGTAGGTGCTCCGATTTCAACCGGGATGACGGCTTCAGAGCCGAAATCCAAGGAGAAAGGTGTTTCTCCGGTGGCGGATCTATGCGTTGTTCTGTAGGCCCATAAGGTTCTGGGGAGCTCCTCGGGCCAGGAACCCTTGAGTTCCTCGAGGCGTGTCTTGAGATGTTGTTTGAGGATCTTGTTGACCGCCTCGACCTGCCCGTTGGATTGTGGATAGTAAGGCGTGGAAAAGTTATTTCGTATTTGGAGGCCATCGCAGAAGGCTCGAAACTTCTTATTGTCAAACTATTTGGCATTATTAGAGACAATATATTGAGGGATCCCGAACCGGCATATGAGTGACTTCCATATAAAATCAACTATCTTCTGTTCGGTTGTTCGTGCCATAGGCTCGGCCTCTGCCCATTTTGTAAAATAATCGACTTCGACGATGGCGTATTGTACTCCTCCCCGTCCTTTAGGTAGAGGACCGATCAAGTCGATTCCCCACTTGGCGAATGGCCATGGGCAATATACGGAAGTGAGAGTTTCCGACGGGGATCGGACCTGCGGAGCGAAGATTTAGCACCGGACGCACTTCCGTACGAGCGTGATGGCATCTTTTTTGAGATTGGGCCAATAATAGCCTTGCCGGATCAATTTATAGGCCAATGCCTGGCTGCCGGAATGATTACCGCATATACCCTCGTGCACCTCCCTGAGGGCATATTCTGCTTCTGATTCGGACAGGCATTTCAGCAGTGGAACCGAATATCCTCTTTCGTATAAGGTTCCATCCACGATGGTGAACCGGGCGGACTGAGTTCGTAATGATCTCGCTTGGGCTCGGTCCTCGGGTAAAATGCCGCTTTGAAGATATTGCATTATAGGCTGCATCCACCCTTGCGGTTCTGACTATTCAGCTGCCCGGACTTCGGCCATTTCCAGGGCTGATGAGGCATGATACCCTATGCTGACCTCATCCATATGTTCGGCTCCGGAGCTAGATGCGAGTTTGGCCAAAGAGTCGGCTTGGATGTTCTCAGTTCTGGGAATATGTTGTATTGTTCCCGAAATCTTGCAAATGCTCGTGCAGCCGAGGTACTTAACCAGTTTGGGCTCTTTGGCTTCGTATTCGCCGTTGATCTGGTTTACCACTAATTGAGAATCACTCAAGATAGTGAGGCGGGCAAGGCCAAAGGAGGTCGCCATTTCTAGACCGGCCAAGAGAGCTTCATATTCTGCCTCATTGTTGGTGGTCGGTAAACCTAAGCGAATAGCCGAGCAGAACAGACGTTGGTCGGGACTGACGAGGACTATCCCTGCACCTGATCGGTCGGCGGTTGAGGACCCATCTACATAGAGTGACCACTCTTCTGATCGGTCGTCCTCTTGTGCGATTACTGGTGTGAACTCTGCATTGAAGTCCGCCAGGGCTTGTCCCTTTATGGCAGTGCGCGATTCATAAGTTATGTCAAACTGTCCGAGTTCGACGGCCCATTTGACCATCCGGCCGGAAACGTCAGGTCGGTGCATGACTTGCTGTAAAGGGCAGTTTGTTAAGACGACTACCTGATGTTCCAAAAAGTAGGGTCTTAACTTTCGGGATGCCATTACGAGCGCATAGGCCAGTTTTTCCATTGGGGCATATCTGAGCTCGGCATCGTGAAGGGCCTGACTAACATAGTAGACTGGATGTTGCACTGCATTCTCCGTTCGAATCAGAGCGGTGTTGATCGCCGAGTCGGAGACCGCGAGATATAAGCTGAGAAGTTCCACTCGGGTCGGTCGCTGCAAGGTCGGGGCTTCTGCCAGGACTTTCTTGAT
Source organism: Orobanche coerulescens (assembly GCA_033398695.1). Classification (NCBI taxonomy): domain Eukaryota; kingdom Viridiplantae; phylum Streptophyta; class Magnoliopsida; order Lamiales; family Orobanchaceae; genus Orobanche; species Orobanche coerulescens. The sequence continues at coordinate 106,869,765 of CM065817.1, read as the reverse complement.
AGCTTCGAAGGCTCTTTGGCAAGGTTCTGTCCACTGAAAATCCTTGTTTTTTTTTATCGCCTCAAAGAAAGGTTTGCATTTATCAGTTGAGCGAGAGATAAAGCGACTTAGCGCGGCTAGTCGGCCAGTTAGGCTTTGCACCTTTTTGACCGAATTTGGAGGAACAAGTTCGGTCACTGCCGTAATTTTATCGGGGTTGGCTTCAATCCCTCTTTGGCTCACCATGTAGCCGAGGAATTTTCCAGAACCTACCCCAAACGAACATTTCTTCGGATTTAACTTCATCTTATACTCTCGCAAAATAGCAAACATTTTATTGAGGTCATGTACATGATCGGCTGAGCGCAAAGATTTTACTAACATATCATCTACGTATACCTCCATTGTATGGCCTATCAAGCTATTGAACGTTTTATTTACCAGGCGTTGATATGTCGCGCTGGCATTCTTGAGCCCGAAAGGCATCATCCGGTAACAGTATAGGCCGCGGGCCGAGTAGAAGGAGGTGTTTTCTTCATCAGCGGGATGCATTGGGATCTGGTTGTATCCGGAATATGCATCCATAACGCTCATTAGCTCGTGCCTGACCGTTGCATCCACCATGTAGTCGATATGGGGGAGGGGGTAGCTATCTTTCGGGCAGGCTTTGTTCAGGTTGGATTAGATAGGCCCATGTCGACCTGGTCCAACTCTTCTGTTGGCTCAGCATGGCGAATTTTTCCTTTCGGATTTTGGTATCGTGGGTCGACAGGATCTTCTTCTAGGATCGGCTCCTTCCCGGGACTGCGGCCCCGGTCCGCTTCCTGTTCGGTTTCAATTTCGGGGGTTTGTGCGGCCCCGGGACCTTCGGTCTCCTGTTCAAGTAGGGTGTTTCCTGCCAGCTGTTCGGAGCTGGTGGCCCCCATTTCTTCCGACAAATTTTCCGGGATGCCCTCTGCGGCGTTGATTTCGCGAGCCCGGATGCTGAGGTTGCATTCCCGGGCGGCCCTTTGATACCCCCTATGCACCCCGATGCCGTCTGGGGTGGGAAACTTCATGCACAGGTGATACGTGGACTGAGTGGCCCTCAGCCTTGACATCACAGGTCGGCCTATGATGGCGTTATAGTCACTGTGCATATCGATAATCTTGAAGGTAGTGATCATTGTCCTTCTGATCGGCCCCTGACCAAATTCCAAGGCAAGGTCGATTTCCCCTAGGGGTGAGGTGCGGCAGTTGGCAAATCCCCTAATGTCCTCGTTGCAGGGCCGGACATAAGATTTGTCTACCTTCATCCTGCGAAGGGTATGAAGGTAGATGATGCTAGCATAGGCCCCGGAGTCCACCAACACCCTGTGGACCGGGATCCCCATTATGGGCAGGGTGATGACAAGGGCGTCTGAATGGGGATGGTCCAAGCCGTCTGCATCGGACTCTTCAAAAGTAACTGCCAGCTGGGGGGTTTTGGGGGCTTCTTCGGCCACTGATAGGAACCCCTCTGCTCGGCGTTCGGTCCGTTGATAGGAGGTGGTGGCTTCTCGGATGGATGCCTTTTTCTGCCGCTTTGACCGATGATCATCGACCTCGGCGGTTCCCATAATGGTTAGAATTTCTCGGGGGGATTTGGGAGCTGGAGGCACCCGATCATTCTTGGTTCTTGTCGGGTCGGCCCGATCCTGGCGATCCCGGGGCGGGTTCCGGGTAAATCGCCTTAAGCTTGTATCGTCGCATACCGCGATCAAGGCGACGACGAGGTCCCGGCACTGTTCGGTGTTGTGACCCGCTGATTCATGATATTTGCAAAAGCGGGTCTGGTCCATGTCCTTCTGATCCTTATAGATCGGCCGAGGAACCGGCAGCAAATTTTTGTCCTTTATTTGATCGAATATGGTCGCGGCTCCGACGGAATATATTTCAGCGAAATTAGCCATGAGCTCGGGCCTACGCTCCCGATAGCTTTGAGTCGTTGGGGTTGTCGAAGAAGAGGCGGGAGTCTTATTTTCCCGGCGGGATTCTTGACGGGCCTTTTTGTAGTCACGCCTATCTTCTTTCTTCTTGTAGGACCCTTTTTGATCGGAGGGCATGACTAACACTGGTGCCGGCATAGCTTCCTCGGCAGCTATATGGGAGCTGGCGCGCTCCAAGAATTCCTGGTAGGTGTGTGGGACATTCTGGCACACCGTCCAGCGAAAAAAAGAATTTTTGAGGAGGTCGGCCTGGGCAATAATGGTCAGCGCATCGTCCGACATGGGTTCCGTCTCTAATATCCGTTTATTGAAACGAGATATATAATCTTTAAGGGACTTGTTCGGCCCCTGTACAACGGAAGCGATGGATGAGCGCGGGGCGACTCGCACAAGGGACCCCATGAAACGGGATCGGAACGTCGCCGAGAGCTGGGCGCGTGTCTGTATAGAATGGTGGGGCAGCGTCCGATACCATCTCTGGGCCCTCTCCCCCAGAGTCAAGGAGAACATTTGGCACCGGAACGCATCCTGGGACCCGTGTAGGTCCATCCAGGAATTATAATGTCCGAGATGGGCGTTGGAGTCTGTCTCCCCGTTGTAAGGCGGAATCTGAGGAATCTTGAACTTCTCCGGGAGGGGTTCTGCCAGAACACTGGGGGCCAGGGGACTCTCCTGGCTGTTAAGCCATTCCAAACTTTGGGATGGCTGGAGTTGTTTGTTTTCGAGCTCCGTAAGGCGTTTTTTAAGAAACTCGATTTCACTCGAGTTATCGCCGGGAGTTGGAGGTAATACTTGCGTCGGATTTAGGGACTGGTGGGGAGCTTTTTATTTACGGCTCTGACTCTGGATAGTGGGAGTCGGCGCTGCTTTTTCGATTTTCTTCCCCGCCCCAAGGCGATCAAAATCGGATGTGGGGCGCGAAAGCTTACTTTTTCGAGAGGGATGTGAGCTTTCGCCGTGGCTTTCCGCCCTTTTTCCGGTGACCCCAGAGGCTGTCCTCTTTTTGTTTCGTCCCGAGGCAGCTGGGCGGGTCGTCTGAGATTCCGCCTCGACATGGTCTTCGGGTTTTTGAAGGGTCCTGCCCCCTGTAACCCTTGCCATAAGGGCCGCCATGCCCTGGATGAAGGCGGGGTGTTTAAAGCACTCTACCACCTTACGGAGGTTTTCTTCCTCCATCGCGGGCTGAGGGTTTTTTGAACTGTCGTGAGACATCTCCAGTGAGCAGTATATTTTTTATCGGAGGTTCAGGCCCCCGCCCTCCTTCTAGCGACAATCTGTTGACGTCTGATTTGGTCAACATTACGTGTGCTGATCTGGGCTAATGGATCGAAGCCACGTAGAAAACAATAAATAAGATGAAAAAAGATTTGATCACTAAGTTTTATTAATGACCTTAATATAGAGTAGAGCCGAGCAGAATATTTTTATGCCGGTCTATCTTTTTGCTTGCTAATCACAAGTCTTATCTTTTTTCTCAGTCATTCTCTCTTTTTTCTCTCTTTATCATAAATGCTAAAAATCCAAGGATCTTCTTTCACTGTACATTCCTTCTATATATAGACAATTTGGGCCAGTCAGGAGATGACAGCTAGCGAATGTTTGGGGAATATGCCCAAAACATTTGTCAGTCTGCAAATATGCCTTGGACACGTGGCGGCCTCTAAGGATTGCCTTGGGAAGGGGCATGACTGCATGCGTTAATTGGCATGCGGGCCTGTCTCGCATGCTTCTGGCGGTGCTTATCCGCTGAGGTCGGTCCTCGGGTCTCCCGTCATTCAGGTCGGCCTTGTTGTAATCTTGAATCGGAACATTTTTATCTTCTCTGCGCTCGGCCCTCCCGGATCGAATATCGGGTCGGCTCTGACGTCTCTGCCCGGTCCGGTTCTAACGAGCCCGGGAGAAAATCGAGTTTGTGCCCGGTCCGGCTTCAGGCTCTGCTCGGCCGGTTCAGCTGCCTTGAGTGCCTACGTGGATTCCAAGGTGGATGGACTGCCAACACTTTTTTCTTTTCTTTTTTTTTTTGCGCCGAGTTGGTGGTCGAACGGAGGTTGGCTTCACATCGGGTGGTGGCGTGCCACCGCTGTGTTCATGTCTACTGTTTTTGTGTGTATAATGTATATATATGTATCAAAGGTTTATGTTGTTTGGAAGTTAAAATTAAAAGGGGGGTTGTCAAATGGGTTTCTGGGTGGAATTGGATTAAATTTTGAGTTTGCATATTTGTGTTGGGGATGAGCAGAAGGAAAAACATAAGTGGATGCTTATTTTGATATGGTCAACTAAAGATAAATCCGATCTCTCTGGCCAAGGGTCCTCCTTTCTTGACCCAACGCATTAAGATCAAAAAGATCTCGTCAGAGCCTTGTTCGGCTTTTGACTAAAATATACTCCCTCCGTCCAGTTTTTAAAGTTCCATTTGCTCTCAAATATTTGTCCACAATTTAAAGTCCCACTCTACTTTTTGTACCATATTACCCTCTTTTCTTTATTTAATTACTACCTTTTCACTAATGGACCCACTACTTTTTTCTCCAAACCACTACCTTTTTTTTTCAAACCACTAACTTTTTCTTCCAACCACTACCTTTTTCTTCCACCCACTTTACCTTTATCATTTTTTCTTAACCTCCGCGCCCAACATTAAATGGGACTTTAAAAAGTGGACGGAGGGAGTAGATTCAAACTAGGAGTTGATATGAAGAAAAAAAGAACAGGGATGACATGAATGAAGAGGAGAATGAATTGATTTACCTTCGCTGAAGAAAAAGTTTGCACGGGATGGCTCTGAGGCAGCCGATTTTCAACAAAGAAAAATAAGAATTGTGCTGTGAGGATTACAAAATATATTATTTATACTGTGTACAGAAGTTTAGGTTTAGTGTAGAAATACGTATGGAATTGATGTGATGTGAGATTGGTTTAAGCTTTTGAGCTGGACATTGGGCTGAGAAAATGTCTTGATGTGAGATTGCTTTAGGCTTTTGGACTGGGCTGAGAAGATGTCTGGGCTTCAAACTTAGACTAATAAATATATAAATGTTTCGGAAATTATTATTCTCGTGATATGTCTTATATAATATTGATTAGATATGTATCATAGATGGTGGGGATTCTAGATCCTTCTAGAGGTAGTAGGATTCTACTTGATGTCTTTCCTTGTAAGGAATCATATGTATGAAAGGAGTCTCATTGTAAAGCATATATAAAGACTCATCTATCAATATTATCAATACAATGCTTTAAATCATTTACTTTCTACTATTTCTTTAGTATTTTTTTTAAACACGTTATCAGCACGTTGCTCTAACAATAGAATTTTTTTCCTCTCTAAATTTTCAAAATTCCAAAAAAAAAAATCGCGATTTCCGCGCGTCAATTTTCTGCAATGTGAGACCGCGCGAAAATTACGTTTTTCGCTTCGTTAACCGTCGGATTATCCTGAAATTTTGATAGCATGTTATTGATATACAGAACTACAAGTTCAACGGTGGAGATCTGATTAGGATAAGTATTTCTCGACAAAACTGTACGCGAATAGAAGAAGATTTTTACACAAAAAAAGGGAGATCCAACCCGATCCAACTGAGCTCCAGCCCCGATCGCCAGCGCTATGCCAAACCCGCCTCCCGCGCCCGATCCAACCGAGCTCCGTCATGATCAGTCCAGCCCGGATCGTCCAGCCGACTGTTGCCTAAAATTGCGATCCGATTTGATCGAAGCACCGCCAGATCGTCCAACGGCTTTACACACGTGATATTCACTGTTTGAAAACCTAGTGCTGTCGATTGACCTCCTCCAGGCCGGACCTCACCAGGTGCAGTCGAGACATAACCTATCAAAATCGGAAAAAAAAAAGACGAGAATTTCCGCGCGTAAATTTTCTACACAGCACAGTCGTATCAAAATCATGTTTCCCGATTCGTTAATCATCGGACCGGTGTGAAATTTTGACAGCAACTTCTCAACACAAATATCTATATATTCAACGGTGGAGATACTACGCCATAGATGGTGTTGTTGCCCGAAATATTATCCGGAGATGAATATTGCTGGAACGGTCGAGCAACAGCAAATTGCGAGAGCACGTCCGAGGGAATGGAAATAACACAAGATTTGCCGGGTTTGTTAGGCCCGGACTTGAATGCTCTCGCGAGATGTTATTAATAAGAAGGACGTGCGGTCTTGGTCTGGAGGAGTCCTTGCGCGGGGCGTTATCGGATTAATCGACTCCACGTCCGCGGCTTGTTAGCTCTTTTCTACCTCGAATCGTCATGTTAGATGGCAATCCTCGACGGTATACGTTGAGTCGGGGGTAGGTACGCGTCGCATTGTCCATGAAGGATCCACCGTGTTAAGTGACGGATCTTCTAGGGCAGGCGATCATGTCCACTGATCTGTTTGGATAATCCTTCGGCTATGCCCGCCTCGTATTAAACGAAGGGCGAGCGATCTCAGCCAAAAGGAACCTTGCATGGCCGAAGCAGTCGGTTCCATCGACCACCAGGACCATGGCTGCACTCTTCCACCTCGGACCGTCATGTTAAATGCCGACCTTCGACGGTGTACGTTGTGCGGGAGAGGTGATCTCGTGCCTTAGTCCAACATGTTAGGTGATGAACTGTAGATGGCGAGCGAGTCCTCCAGTTTCAGAGATGTTGCTTGATAATGGCGATCGGGTTGGAAGACTGGTGATCGTCGTTCGGCTGCCGATCGCGCTGCTCATAGGTTGAAAAGTAACCTTTGCCTGGCCAAAAAGTCTGCGGCCTTGGCGCGGAAGATCGCGTAGGTCGGGGGGATGTCCTTTGTAAGGTGCCTGAATATAGGTGAAAGACCATGGAATCCCCTAAGACCGAGTAGAGGGCGATCTCGTCGCTTACGGGCTCGCCATTGAGGATGATCTCATCTATCCGGTCGATGTAGTCTGCGTCGGACTCTTCTTCCTCTTGCCTGATCTACATCATGTGATGGGGACCTTCCGGCCGAGCGACTTTGGCGGCGAAGTACGCTGTGAAGTTGTGCGCCAGCTGATCAAAGGAGTTGATGGATCGCGACGGTAATGACATGTACCATCTGTGAGCTAGGTCGCCCAGCGTTAGCGGGAACATTCGGCACCTGGTCGCGTCTGATGCCCCACACCCGGTCATGTAGATCCGGAACTTGCTCAGGTGAGTATTGGGATGGGACATGAGGCGGTCGTCATTGGTTGTACACCAGAGTCGATCGCCAGGTGCCAAGAGACGATCGCCTTGGATGTCGATCACTCGGCACTTGGGCTCGACCTGGGACCCTCGATCAGCCAATCTGCCTTGGTTGTTAGGCTCTGGATCAGTCGCCTGATCTCTGTGCCGATCGCCTGTTGAGATGTATAAATCTCGACACAACAGATGGCCTATTGCAACCCCAAAGATGTTGCAGCAAGTGCCAAAAGATATTGTTGTAGGCACAAAACGGTCAAAGGGAACACTTTCCGTGTGTTAAATTTTGCAGCGTTGCCCTAGGTCAAAGGCGACATCTTTGCGACCTTAGGGTAACATGTAGGGGTGGGCACAAAAAATCAAAATCCCGATCCCGTCCCGGTCCCCTCCGAAAAATACCCGGGATGGGACGGGATCCAAAATTAAAAATACTAGGCCTGTCCCATCCCATCCCATTAGAGTAACTACGGGACGGGATACGGGACTAAAAATCTGAGGCGCATAAGGCCCTTACCGTCCCGCTAAGTTTTTAACCCTTTTTAAAACCATATATTTTTATTATTTGTAACCCTTTTTTAATTAATTTTTAACAATAGACTATTTTTTTTACTATCTGTATATTATAATTATACACAAACCTAATCAACCGATATGAAATTAATAATTGATATTTTCTCAAAAAAAAAAATGGATATGTTGTATTCAATGTTAATAATTGATGTTTTAAAAGTTTAATTTATGCTATAAAATTAGTTTGTTAGATATTTTTCCTGAATTTAAATGTATAAAATTATAGATTTTCTTACTTTTTTTACTTTATATTTTGAACTTTTTATGCGGGACTAAACTCGTCCTATCCCGTTGCGTCCCGTCTCAACCGGAATAAGGCCCGCACGGGATGAAATTCTGAAATCACCAATTCTGTCCCGTCCCGTTTGTTATTACACGGGACGGGATGTGGGATGACCCCAGGCCCGTCCCATCCCGTCCCATACCCACCCCTAGTAACATGTGTTATCTTGTTGCTACAGAACTCTGGGGCAACATCTTAGGTGACCTAGAGCATTATTTATCTTGTGGCAGTATTATTTTTACTTAAAACTAGGTCAGCAAAAGTGAGGCTCACTCTATTGTTACATGTATTTTCGTGCGCTTTATTGTCATTATTTTATCTCTATTTTGGGTTTAAATCTGTGTAAATGAGTTCTTAATGCATTATGTTTACATGATTTGAAGGAAATTAGAGTCCTGAAGCTCGAAAATGGAAAAACGGGCCAAAAACGAGATTTTTCGGTCAAGGGACGCGTCGCGCCGAGGCTGGGCCGCGGCACAGGCACAGCTCCAAGCAGGGCGGTACAAACTGTACCGGGGGCCGCGGCACACTCCCTACGATCCGCGGCCTGTAAAGAAATCTCGCCCAGGTCTGGGCTGCCTAACGACTAGGGCCGCGGCACACTTAAGTCGGGCAGCGGCCCGCGGCGCGGATTCGCCAATTTCATATCGCGATTTTGGGCTGTTTTGGAGGCGGATTCGACCTAATCCTCGGACGCATTTTTGGAGGTGGAAAGAAGGTTATAAAAAGACAGTGAAGGTCAGAAAATAAAAGATCGAAGGGGAGGAGAAGAATACCTAGCAGCAAGAGCAAGGCCAGAGAACGGAAGAATCCAGTTCTTCAATTGTGTTTGAATTTCTTCCTTATGTTTAATTCGAATATTTGTGTATTATTTTCTATTATGTCGGGCTGGACCCTTTTATTCTAGGATTGTGATGAAACCGAGATTATGATGGATTAATTTTGATTTTATGTTATTGATATATTTCCCTTTTCTATTGAGTTTTCCCAAATTATTCTTAATGTTTTCAATTGTGTGGCCTATGATTGAATTGTTATAATTACGTAACTTAAATCGGGAGAGGATAGTAAGTAGTGAAAATTGGGAGAAAACCGTTTTGCCTTGTGAGATAGGAATATACTCATAAGAATTACGAAGCTCGTTTGAAGATTTTAGAACTTTTTGACTATTGTTGAATTAACTCACCTAGGAATAGAGTGAATTATTCACCTTGGAAAGTTCTACTGACCTCGGGAGAGGCATTAGATTAACTTAGAATCTTCGCTTTTAATAAATTGGGAAATTACATAAATTATATTAATCAAGATTAATTTGGATTAATCGAGACGAATTCTCGATCCTAGATTCTTCTCCTATTTGATCTCATTTTATCAGACTGTCGATTTTATTGTTTGTTTTTAGTTATCGCAATATTTAGTTATTAATAATTATTCAACCCCAAAATTTCGGTCGTTCAGATAAAATTAGAAATACTAATAAATTAGTACTTAGTACATCAGTCCTCAAGGGAACGATACTTTTCTCATCACTTTATTACTTGATTACGACAACGTGCACTTGCGTTCACAGAATTACGTAACAAGTTTTTGGCGCTGTTGCCGGGGACTGATTATTTTTACTAATATCAATTTCAGTATTTTTAGTCTTAATTTGGACATTATTTTATTTATGTGTAAATTTGTTTTTATTTGTTTTCCTTTCAGGAGTTCGTTTAGTGCATGAGAAAATTTGGTAACGAAGGTTTATTCTCTTTGGATACCGAACTGGAACGCACTTTGCGGAAAAACAGGAAGGAAAGACGTGAGTTATTAACTACGGATACCATGGGTGACAACACCGGCAATCAAGGGATTGACAACCCTATTCAGCAAGTTCAACCAGCATTGGCACTCCGAGATTATGCACTTCCAAAAATTAATGCAAACTTTTCGGGGATTCGACGCCCGACCATTCAGGCAAACAATTTTGAAATCAAGCCGGCTATCACCCAAATGGTGCAAGCGAGCTAATTTTGCGGACTGGCGAATGACGACCTCAATGCTCACATTGCTTCGTTTCTCGAGATTTGTGACACATTCAAGAGTAATGGAGTTACTGATGATGCCATTCGTCTATGGCTTTTCCCATTCTCTCTAAGGGACAAGGCCAAGTTTTGGTTGAATTCACTCCCGTTGGGCTCTATCACAACTTGGGCGGAGTTAGCACAAGCTTTTCTGGCTAAGTTCTTTCCGCCGGCGAAGACAGTGAGACTCAGGAATGAAATAATTACTTTCAAGCAATTTGAGATGGAATCACTGCATGAGGCATGGGAGCGATACAAGGATTTGCTAAGGAGATGCCCCCATCATGGTCTACCGGATTGGCTGCAGATTCAAACGTTCTACAATGGACAGTGCTTCTACACGCACTCTTGTTGACGCATCCGCTGGAGGTGCTTTAATGGGCAAGACGATGGATGAAGCTCATTCTTTACTAAAAGCTATGGCGGCGAATGCTTATCAGTGGCCTTCAGAACGTGTGAATCCAAAGCGAGTTATGGGAATTTCAGACAACGATCCAATCTCTACACTATCAGCCCAAGTTGCAGCTTTAACTGAACAACTGCAAGCCTTTTCACACACTCCTTCTACCAATACCATGGAAACTTGCAATTGGTGCAACAGATATCATCTTATTGCTGAATGTCAAGTCGAAAATCCTTTTGAGCAATCTCAGATGGAACAAGCTCAATTTGTGGGAAATGGAAATCGTCAGAACAACCCGTTTTCCAACACTTACAACCAAGGGTGGCGAAATCATCCCAATCTTTCATGGAGGAACGGGCAAGCTTTGAATAAATCTCTGCAAACTCAATTCACTCAACCACAACAGCAGCCCCCTCAACCACCGAATGTTTCTTTAGAAGCTGCTCTTGGTCAAATGACGGGTATCACGAGCCAATTCATGACTCGCACGGAAACTACTCTACAAAATCATTCTGCTTCTATTTGGAATTTGGAAGTCCAAATGGGGCAGTGATTGGTGCATAATTGATCTAACATTCATATACAAAATATTCATTTTTCCGGGCATAATTGTACTGATTTGTGATTAAAAATATATATTTTACAGATATGTCCAAACATGAGCTAAAAATGGTTATTTCTGATTCGACATGAAGCATCAAAAGGACGGAAAACAAGATCAAATCCAACGACGGAATTTTTCAAGGCAAAGCGACCTACAACACGGCGCAAACAGACCGTGTAATGTAGGCCGTTTCACATCTGGCGCAACAAGGGCCGTGTCTTGGGCCGTTTCACACACGGCCGGCATTTAGCGCCGTGTCCTCGCGCGTATTCGGAAGAGACCGAGTCACCACAAAGCGGCGCACAACACGGGGCAAAGCGGGCCGTTTTCATCGCCGTGTTTATTGAGATGCCATGCAAAATTAGTCCACTTTTGACCAACTTGTGAAATCAACCACAAGATATTTTTTGGTCAAAAATCTGAAAATTCAAAGACATGGGTGAAGTGTGAACAAAGAATTAAAAAAATGATATTACAATAGATATTTTGAATTAAATAATCAATTGTATTCTTGAAAATCACCTATAAAAGGGCATCTTCACCCATTGCAAAATAAACCCACATTCTTACCAAGAAATCCTCAACTTCTTGCTAAGAAATACTCCTTTCCTTTAGTAATATATTTTCCTTAGAACTTTCAATTTTAGTTTGTATTTTATTTTTGGTTTGAAGTTTTTCTTTCATTTAGTTTGTAATTGAAAAGTGCTTGATCAATAAGCACTTAGTATTTTACTTAGTGTTTTACTTTCAAATTTTGTAAGCTTGTAACCTTTAAACAAGTTTGAAGTTATATTTTGAAGTTTGTTTCTTGCACTTTGATTCATCATATTCAAGTAAGTTTTATCTATTGTCATTAAGTTCTAGTAATTAAAAGTTTCTATATATATATATATATTATATATATCAATTATTTCTATTATAATTTTAGTATATATAAACCGATGAGTAGCTAATCTTTCTTCCTAGGGGAAGGGGATTTCTATTAGGTTATATATTGAGTATTTGATTGATTTAAACTATTTTTAGGACTAATTGGTTTAAATAGAGATTGATCATATCCTATTTTTACTAATGAAACCTTCTTGATTGATTGTTGAGTGAATTGGAAACATATCTTTTCAATCTATCAAATGTTAATCTTGTTATCAACATCTTAAGATTGCGAAAGTGGTTAAGACATCTTTGATTACGAAAGTACGGAGGTGAAAAGTTGATTACTCGATGAACGATCGTTTATCCTAAAAATAGTCAAGTTAGAGAAATGAAAGGACTAATTGGTTTAAATAGAGATTGATCATATCCTATTTCTACTAGTGAAACCTCCTTGATTGATTGTTAAGTGTATTGGAAACACATCTTTTCAATCTATCAAGTGTTAATCTTGTTATCAACATCTTAAAAAAGTGACAACGATTAAGACATCTTTGATTACGAAAGTACGGAGGTGAAAAGTTGATTACTCGATAAATATTCATTTTTTCTTTTATATCCATATAAATCAATTCCTATACTTAATTAAATACCTAATTTAATGAACCCGTAATCCCCTAGATTTTATAAATTCCCAACTCATTTTAATTCTATTCATTTTCACTAGTTAAAAATAGTCTAGTATAAAAATAGTTTTCTTAAAACTAGTAGTATTAAAAATAGTCTTAATATAAATAGTCTTAATATAAATAGTCTAGTATAAATAGTCTTAATATAAATAGTCTAGTTAAAAATAGTCTAGTTAAAAATAGTCTTATATAAAATAGTCTTATATAAAATAGTCTTATATAAAATAGTTTGGTTTAAAATATAGTGCATTTAGTTAATTTTTAAAAAACCCAAAAATATCTTTTTTAATATTTTAGTATTTATTTCTCGCAATTTGTAACAAAAAATTATACGAAGCCCTGTTGGACAATCCTCGAGAGAAAAGACCTTGGTAGAACTCACCACAAACTACTTCTACCTCGTATATATTTGCGAGCGACTCAAGAACTCCTATTTTTAGGATAAGTTTTTTGGCCGATCAAATTTTGGCGCCGTTACCTCGTATATATTTGCGAGCGACTCAAGAACTCCTTGATTCATTTCTATCTACTGTATAAAGTTGGTTATTGTGTATTAATGGCATTTTGATCTCTTTTTATCTTTATATATAATTATTTTTCTTAAATTTGTGTGTATTATTTTTTATTTTTTATTTTATGTCTTATTTTAATTTTTAATTTTTATTTTGTGTGTGATTAATAAAGAGTCTTGCTCGGGACTAGCAAGAATTTAAGTGTGGGGTATTTGATTAGTGCATAATTGATCTAAAATTCATATACAAAATATTCATTTTTCCGGACATAATTGTACTGATTTGTGATTAAAAATATATATTTTACAGATATGTCCAAACATGAGCTAAAAATGGTTATTTTACAGATTACTGACATGAAGCATCAAAAAGGACGGAAAACAAGATCAAATCCAACGACGGGAATTTTTCCAGGACAAACGACCATACAAAACGACGCAAAATGGACCGTGTTCTGTTGGCCGTTTCACATACGGCGCAAAGGAGGCCGTGTCTTGGGCCGTTTCACACACGGCCGGCATTTAGCGCCGTGTCCTCACGCGTATTCCGGAAAAGACCGAGTCACCACAAAACGGCGCACAACACGGCGGAAAATGGGCCGTTTTTCATAGCCGTTTTTTAGACTGATATTTGTGGAATTTTCCACATTTAGCATCTTGTGAGCTCAACAACTATGTATGAAGTCAATGATCTGAAAATGAAGACATGCAAGGAAGATCAAGTGTGAATCAAACACCAAAGACTTGTCAAAGATGCCACAAATTAAATAATCAATTGTATTCTTGAAAATCACCTATAAAAGGACATCTTCATCCATTGCAAAATTACTCCTCTTCTTGCCAAGAAACTCCCATTTCTTTTAGCAAGATATTTTCTCCTTTGAACTCTCACTTTACTTTGTATTTCATTTTTAGTTTAAAGTTTTTCTTTCATTTAGTTTGTAATTGAAAAGTGCTTGATCAATAAGCACTTAGTATTTTACTTGCAATTTTGGTAAGCTTGTAACCTTTAAGCAAGTTTGAAGTTATATTTTGAAGTTTGTTACTTGCACTTTGATTCATCATATTCAAATAAGTTTTATCTATTGTCATTAAGTTCTAGTAATTAAAAGTTTATATATATATATATATTATGTATATCAATTATTTCTATTATAATTTTAGTTTGTATAAACCAATGAGTAGCTAATCTTTCTTCCTAGGGGAAGGGGGATTTCTATTAGGTTATATATTGAGTATTTGATTGATTTACACTATTTTGATCAAAAAGGACTAATTGGTTTAAATAGAGATTGATCATATCCTATTTCTACTAATGAAATCTTCTTGATTGATTGTTGAGTGAATTGGAAACATATCTCTTCAATCTATCAAGTGTTAATCTTGTTATCAACATCTTAAGATTGCGAAAGTGGTTAAGACATCTTTGATTACGAAAGTACGAGGTGAAAAGTTGATTACTCGATAAACATTCGTTTTCTTTTATATCCGTGTAAATCAATTCCTATACTTAATTAAAAACCTAATTTAATGAACCCGTAATCCCTAGATTTTATAAATCCCCAACTCATTTCAATCCTATTCATTTCCACTAGTTAAAAAAAATAGTCTTCTTAAAAATAGTAGTATTAAAAATAGTCTTACTTAAAAATAGTCTTATTAAAAAGTCTTATTAAAAATAGTTTAAATTAAACATAGTGCATTTTAATTAAGTTAATATTTAAAACCCAATAATCTATTTTAGTATTTATTTCTCGTAATTTGTAACAAAATATTATACGAAGCCCTGTTGGACAATCCTCGAGAGAAAAGACCTTGGTAGAACTTACCAAAACTACTTCTACCTCGTATATATTTGCGAGCGACTCAAAAACTCCTATTTTTAGGATAAGTTTTTTGGCCGATCAAATTTTGGCGCCGTTGCCGGGGATTGTTTTAGGCCAAATATAATTTTTCTGTCCGGTCAAGTGGCGGATAACGGTACTCCGTGACTATTAAAGTCGGATTTTCGGTTTCCACAAACAAGCGATATTTGTAGATATTTTATCGTTTTCATTTTAATTTTTTTGATCATGGATGAAACATTGTTTAAAATTGAAAAAAGATTTCCCTTTCTAAGCAAAAATGCAATTTTAAAAATTTACAAGACAAGGCTTGAAAGGATGAGGTTGCTTACGAATAAAAGCATACCTTTTGACATAAGATTCATTATCGAAGCCAAAGTAAGAATAGAAGGTGAATTCACGAAACACCAACTAGATTCTTACCGGGGCTTGGAAAAAGTTCATATGCCAAGCGACGAGCAAAGATTCTAGCCGTTTGCTATAAATGTGCTAGATGGGCTGTAATGCAAAATGTCGATCTTTAGGAATTCCATCTACAAACAGAGAAGATAAAATTCGGTTCATTAATGATGGTCCGAATAAGGAGAATTTAGATAATATCGAAATTTCTCTTGACACGCATCTTAGTGGACTTGTGTATTATGGAATTCAATGTTTGTGGAATAAATTCAAACCGAATATGAACAACGTCTTGGGAATCGGCGTTAAAAGACCTGTTTGCCAATTTGTAAGAAAATTGGATGGGAAGCTTCTCCCGACTCATAGAAGGCGTTTAGGCCGTTTACGAACGTAAAATCGAGAGGAAGATGTGAGCCACAATCACAACTCATGTACATACGCGTAAGTATCTTTTATTTTTGTCGTGTGGTGAGATTTTACGAATAAAAATGTGATACGCGATAAAAGCTTTCATTATTCTATTGAGTAGTTGAAGCACAATCAAACGCAATCACAAACTTGTTAAACAATTTTTCCTCATCTTTTCTTCTATAAATAACCTTTGTGCTTGTTTCTTTTATTCATCCCTCAAACTTGTACTTTTCTCTTTTTCTCTCTAAATAAATTTCTTTTCAAAAATGGAGTCATCATCTTCCACAAAAAAATTTTACACAGTCTGCATTTTTGGTGGATCTAGTTCTGGAAAAGAGGCATGCTTCAGATCGGCCCACGACTTGGGTCGTACCTTAGGAGAAAAATGCATTCATGTAGTTTACGGAGGAGGAAGTCTAGGATTAATGGGACGAGCTGCTGCTTCTGCCTATATGGAAGGAGTAAGAGTATTGGGAGTAATCCCAAAACCTCTGGCTGAAAGTAAAATCACCGGGTCAACTATTGGAGATGAGTTTAGATCTGTGAATATGCAAGATCGCATAACTCACATGATAAATAATTCTGGCGCCTTTATCGCCCTTCCCGGTGGTTTTGGCACCCTTGAGGAACTTTTTCATGTGGTTACCAGAGCCCAGCTAAATGTTCATCAAAACCAATAGGAGTGCTTAATGTCAATGGTTTCTTTGATGGTTTACTGTCTTTCATCGACTACTCTGCCGAAAAGGGTTTTATTTCCGAGCGTGCTAAACGAATCATAGTCGTTGCAACCACACCAGAAGAACTAATCAAAAAACTCAATGAATTTGTTCCTCAACCAGATCCAGCTCTAGCTAAAATTGTGCAGGTAGAAGATTTTACGGTGAGAAAAGCGAAAAGTGGATTCATTCCTCTCCCTTTGATAACCCATGACGGACCTCTTGTATTTTTACTTTACGTCGTGTGTAATAATCGTGCTAAATGATGGCGGCTTAAGGAGTTTCTTCTTGATCTCTTGACGCGCATCTATTCGCGATTTATGTATTCTTTGTAATTTTTATTTCGTGTTTTGCTTTTATAAAAACTTTGATGGCAGCGTAAGGCGACTCTTCGGACTTTCTTGATGCGCATCTAAAAAATTATGTTATACTTACGAGTATATTTTATTTTCTTTTGTGTGTGCCTCGTATATTTATTCTCTTGCAGATTCTAAAAGGCGTTAGGCTCAGACATCAACTTTCTTAACAGGGAGTATTTTGCTTTTCTGCATTGATTTTTATTTTTTATTTTATAAACTGAGGACAGTTTTATTTTCAAGTTTGGGGGTGGTTTGTTTTAGTATTTTGGTGTGTTGTAATTTTGGTGTGGTTTGTTTAATAATTTTGGTGTGTTTTGATTGATTTGGTTATTTGCCTTAATTTTTTTTTTATTATATATATATTTATAGTATTTTGATTTTTGAGATTTTTAGATCTGGCCATAACACCAATAAATTAGCTATATACAAACTTCTAAAATCGTTTTAACCGGTAAAAAAATTGTATATTCCAAAAAAAAATTTTGAGCCTTAATCTCTCTTTCCAAGCCTTGTAATTATCATATAAAATCGAGTCATTCGTTACCTTGAGAAAAGAAGAATCAATTGGTTGATGAAAAATAAAACTGAAATTTACTTAATTTGTGGAGTTTTTGATTTTTCATGCTTAACTAAAAAATGATTTTCTGCAAAAATTCTATTCCCTAAAAAAAAAAGGAGTTATTGGTGAAAAGAGCTACACGTTAGCAAATAACGGTGTGAAAGCTATCACCTAAAAAAATAAATGACGAAAAGGAGATGTGTTGAGCAGCAACAGCTGCCTAATTTTGGAAGTCTTAAATTTTGCGAAAAATAAAGGACTAACCATTGTTGGTGCGTAGCTGCCGTCTCAGAAAAATTGGTGAAAAGAGCTACACGTTAGCAAATAACGGTGTGAAAGCTATCACCTTTTTACGAAAGAAAAATAATGAGATAGAAATTGTGTTAGTGAAAAGAGCTACACGTTAGCAAATAACGGTGTGAAAGCTATCACTAAAAGGGATGTAGTTTATGAGCAGATTTGAATTAATTAGCAGCTGAATTTCAATACACTCAATTTTGTGAAAATCACAATATTTGATGACGCCGATGAAATTCTTCTTCATATTGAGTCGAAAAATAAACGAGTGATCGAGAGCAACCATTAAAGGGAGTCGTGTGAATTCACGAGTGGGAAAGAAATAATCAACCTTTAGGGGGGGGAAACCTTGCATTTTGGAATTACAAAAATAAAAACCGTGTTTTAACTTCAAAATCGTTAGTAGATTTATTTTGAATCTTGATTCATTTTCTATCTACTGTATAAAGTTGGTTATTGTGTATTAATGGCATTTTGATCTCTTTTTATCTTTATATATAATTATTTTTCTTAAATTTGTGTGTATTATTTTTTATTTTTTATTTTGTGTCTTATTTTAATTTTTATTTTGTGTGTGATTAATAATGAGTCTTGCTCGGGACTAGCAAGAATTTAAGTGTGGGGTATTTGATTGGTGCATAATTGATCTAAAATTCATATACAAAATATTCATTTTTCCGGGCATAATTGTACTGATTTGTGATTAAAAATATATATTTTACAGATATGTCCAAACATGAGCTAAAAATGGTTATTTTACAGATTACTGACATGAAGCATCAAAAAGGACGGAAAACAAGATCAAATCCAACGACGGGAATTTTTCAAGGCAAAACGACCTACAACACGGCGCAAACAGGACCGTGTAATGTAGGCCGTTTCACATACGGCGCAACAAGGGCCGTGTCTTGGGCCGTTTCACACACGGCCGGCATTTAGCGTCGTGTCCTCGCGCGTATTCCGGAAGAGACCGAGTCACCACAAAACGGCGCACAACACGGGGCAAACTGGGCCGTTTTTCATCGCCGTGTTTCAGCAGATGCCATGCAAAATTAGTCCACTTTTGACCAACTTGTGAAATCAACCACAAGATATTTTTTTGGTCAAAAATCTGAAAATTCAAAGACATGGGTGAAGTGTGAACAAAGAATTAAAAAAATGATATTACAATAGATATTTTGAATTAAATAATCAATTGTATTCTTGAAAATCACCTATAAAAGGGCATCTTCACCCATTGCAAAATAAACCCACATTCTTACCAAGAAATCCTCAACTTCTTGCTAAGAAATACTTCTTTCCTTTAGTAATATATTTTCCTTAGAACTTTCAATTTTAGTTTGTATTTTATTTTTGGTTTGAAGTTTTTCTTTCATTTAGTTTGTAATTGAAAAGTGCTTGATCAATAAGCACTTAGTATTTTACTTAGTGTTTTACTTTCAAATTTTGTAAGCTTGTAACCTTTAAACAAGTTTGAAGTTATATTTTGAAGTTTGTTTCTTGCACTTTGATTCATCATATTCAAGTAAGTTTTATCTATTGTCATTAAGTTCTAGTAATTAAAAGTTTCTATATATATATATATATATATATATATATCAATTATTTCTATTATAATTTTAGTATGTATAAACCGATGAGTAGCTAATCTTTCTTCCTAGGGGAAGGGGGATTTCTATTAGGTTATATATTGAGTATTTGATTGATTTAAACTATTTTTAGGACTAATTGGTTTAAATAGAGATTGATCATATCCTATTTTTACTAATGAAACCTTCTTGATTGATTGTTGAGTGAATTAGAAACATATCTTTTCAATCTATCAAATGTTAATCTTGTTATCAACATCTTAAGATTGCGAAAGTGGTTAAGACATCTTTGATTACGAAAGTACGGAGGTGAAAAGTTGATTACTCGATGAACGATCGTTTATCCTAAAAATAGTCAAGTTAGAGAAATGAAAGGACTAATTGGTTTAAATAGAGATTGATCATATCCTATTTCTACTAGTGAAACCTCCTTGATTGATTGTTAAGTGTATTGGAAACACATCTTTTCAATCTATCAAGTGTTAATCTTGTTATCAACATCTTAAAAAAGTGACAGCGATTAAGACATCTTTGATTACGAAAGTACGGAGGTGAAAAGTTGATTACTCGATAAATATTCATTTTTTCTTTTATAGCCATATAAATCAATTCCTATACTTAATTAAATACCTAATTTAATGAACCCGTAATCCCCTAGATTTTATAAATTCCCAACTCATTTTAATTCTATTTATTTTCACTAGTTAAAAACAGTCTAGTATAAAAATAGTTTTCTTAAAACTAGTAGTATTAAAAATAGTCTTAATATAAATAGTCTTAATATAAATAGTCTAGTATAAATAGTCTTAATATAAATAGTCTAGTTAAAAATAGTCTAGTTAAAAATAGTCTTATATAAAATAGTCTTGTATAAAATAGTCTTATATAAAATAGTTTGGTTTAAAATATAGTGCATTTAGTTAATTTTTAAAAAACCCAAAAATATCTTTTTTAATATTTTAGTATTTATTTCTCGCAATTTGTAACAAAAAATTATACGAAGCCCTGTTGGACAATCCTCGAGAGAAAAGACCTTGGTAGAACTCACCACAAACTACTTCTACCTCGTATATATTTGCGAGCGACTCAAGAACTCCTATTTTTAGGATAAGTTTTTTGGCCGATCAGGCAGATCACAAATTTATTATCTTCTCGACCTCAAGGTGTATTACCAAGTGCTACCGAGATGAATCCCAAGGAATATGTGCAAGCTATTGAGTTACGAAGTGTAAAGGAGCTACACGAGCATCCCAAGAGTAGCAAAGGAAATAGCAGCCCCATTGAGAAAGTAAATGACGAAGAGCCTAAGTCAAAAATAGTCTCGGCTACACATCCGACTTATGTACCACCAGTCCCGTTTCCACAGCGTCTACAAAAGCAAAAGTTAGACAAGCAGTTTTCGAAGTTTCTTGATGTCTTTAAGAAATTGCACATTAATATCCCATTTGCCGACGCTTTGGAACAAATGCCGAACTATGTGAAGTTTATGAAGGAGATTTTATCTAATAAAAGGAAGCTCGAGGAATATGAAACGGTGGCACTGACCGAAGAATGCAGCACTATTCTGCAGAAAAAGCTCCCACCTAAATTGAAGGATCCAGGAAGCTTCACTATCCCATGTACTATTGGAAACTTGTCGTTTGATACAGCCTTGTGTGACCTTGGAGCCAGTGTCAATCTTATGCCTCTCTCTATTTTCAAGAAACTATGTATTGGGGAGGCCAAACCTACTACGGTGTCTTTACAACTAGCAGATCGATCTATCAAGTACCCTAGAGGGGTGATGAAATATGTTCTGGTCAAAGTTAATAAATTCATTTTCCCCGCTGATTTTATTGTGCTTGATATGGAAGAAGATCATGAGATTCCGATTATTTTGGGTAGACCATTTTTGGCCACTGGAAGGACCCTTATTGATGTTCAGGAGGGTGAATTGATGCTTCGGGTTCAAGATAAACAAGTCACATTCAAAGTGTTTCGATCTCTCCCGTATCCAAGAAATTTCGAGAAGTGTTCTCAAATTGAAAGCTTAGACATTTTTGTGAAAGACACACACCGGGAGAGTTGTCAGTCGAAGTGTTCAGAATCTGTTTAGTTGCTCCGACATCAAAGAAAAATATAGAACGAGTCGCGTATCTTAGGCATTTGGACATGTCGTATTCATCATCCGTTCACCCACCATTGAAAAATTCTCATGCCATCATAAGTTCGTTCGTGGAAAAGAAAACTAAGCTGGAAGTGAAGCGGGTGCCAATTCAGTTGCAATATGGGTATTTTGGGAAGTTGATATTGTTCAAGTCTTTTCGCAAAGAACGTTGAATGCCCAAACCAAAAATCGAATGGTTAAAAACTAATGGTCAAAAATTTAAAACACGTATTAACTGTTCAATGGATTTGGCGGAGTCCAAATGGTATTTGCGAAAAGCAAATTAATTTTCAAAAGGTCCGGCTGAAGACTATAAACTTAGCGCTTCGCGGGAGGCAACCCGAGTGTTACTTGTAGATTTGGGTTTTTCGTTGTTTTCCTTCATTTTAGGATTCTATTTTTTTCGGCATTTTTGCTTTGCTATGTTTCTTTCTCATGTGCTATGTGTTTTCACTTGAAAAACCTGTGCAGGACCAGGGGAAATTTTAACTTAGGGCCGCGGCGCACTAAGAGCGGGCCGCGGCACACAAATTCTCAAAATTCGGCTAAACTTGCTGTACTGGGGGCCGCGGCACGAGAGTGCTGAGCCGTGGCACACTTGCCCCCAGAGCCGCGGCACGTTGAGAACAGGCCGCGGTACGCCAAAGTTCTACAAATACGCTCAATTGCCTGTACCACGAGCCACGGCACGATAGCCCTGAGCCGCGGCACACTAACTCTGGAACCTGCGGCACGCTGGTCTGAACCGTGGCACACTGTTAATTTCCCCACAACTCCTAAACCTGCTGTACTCTGGGCCGCGGCTCATTTGCTACGTGCCGCGGCCCTTGCTGAAGAATTTAAAGAGGTTGGGCTGGTTAGAAATCAATCGGCCGAAACAAAGGTAACACTTCCTAAAACCTTTCTTCTTCCGCGCGGCGCAGGTGCTCACCATCTCCAAATCGATTCTCCCTCTTAATTTCTTTGTTCCATACCAGGTATCCACATTCCTTAACTTGAATTGTTAATCATTGCAGGGATTGATAAGTGGGTTGAATTTTATTTCATTTTTGTTTTATGAACTTGTCTTGAGCTCTATATTGAGATTTTGATCGTATTAAATTGTGAATATCGATTTATGCTGAGTTTTTTTTCGTGTGTTGACATGAGTTAATTTGAATGTATTTGTTGGTGGTAATTGAACTTACAAATAATTTTTTCTCTCTTGTTTTGAAATCATGCATATCATGTGTTCGATGAAATGCCCAACATGGTTTTCTGAATAATGTATCTCCCCCTACCTTAATGCTTAGTTTGGATTAAAGTTTCGCATCATATCCCTCATATGGAAGTGAGAGGTTTTGACGCTACATTCGTTTCTCGCACCTTATAAGTTGTGATTCGTGTTTTGTTATTTAAAGTCGTCTAATATCCTGTTTTTATTTTCAGGAACACATAATGGCACGTAAGAGAAAGTTGAGCTCCACTCGTGCTACGACTCGTTCATCTCCCCCGAGAGGAGAAACCTCGCAAAACCGTATGGATAGGAATTCCCAACAATTCTTCGACCCGGAGATCCATCGAATCTATAATGAAAAAATTCATCCTCGGCCCATAATTCCTGAGAGGGGATTCACTCCCGCCCCCCAAGACGGCGAACTATTAACAATGATCACTGAAATGGGGTGGACAAGATTTGCCGCACAACCCGAGCTGGCTGTAATCTCTATCGTACAAGAATTCTATGCCAGTGCTTTATTACTTCATATCCGGGGAGGTTAGATGTTGGGGAGGCCGAATATACGTACTGAGGTTGTTGTCTGTGGCCAGACAGTGGACTTCTCGGCAGCTGCGATTTGGTGTTTATACGAGCTTCCTGAGGTAGACGAATCGGCTTTCACGCGGACAATAGGTAGCCTCACGAGGGAGGCTTTGCTAGAGACACTTGCTCAGCCGGATTCCGTTTGGGAAACGCGCGTCCCGGGGTCTACAGCTTTCTTCTTCAAGAGTTCCCTTCTCAGTAGGCTCGGGCGAGCTTGGCTATATTTTCTCTGCTCGCGAGTCGACCCTACTTCGCAGATCTGCTCTGTACTGCTTCCTCGTGCCCGACTGCTATATGCCATCACGGCTGGACTTCGATTTGATGTGGCCGCACATATGGCCCGATCTATTCTCCAGTGCATCCAAGGAGGGGCCAAGACGGGGCTCAAACATCCCTCTCTCATTTGCGCCTTATGCCGCCAGTCGGGTGTGACTTGGTCGGATGACGAGCCGACTATAGCACCCCAGGGTCCGATCGATCATTGTATTATCTCTCACTTCGATCAGTGGGGTGGCGCGCGGCACACCCGCGGGGACGAGGATTTTTTCTAGACGAGCCACATGAGCACTCCTTAGAGCCACTTCTTCTGACCCATGAGTCGGCGGCAGATACTGAGGATCAGACCGAGTCCACTCCACCGCCAGCGAGAGATCACCTTCTTCAGGTGATGTTTGACGGATTGAGGGAGGAGATGCGAGCAGAGAGAGATAGCATGATCGCAGCCGTTCGAGAGGAGATGTACGATCAGGTCCGCCGGGCCAACCGGCGTGCGGAGCGGTGCTTAGCTGCGAGGGACGCTTACCACCGGGACTACTTAGATGTGTGGACGGTCCATATCCTCCACCCGGACGGACCTTTCATCCCTCCGATCAGGCCACCTACACCACCCACTTCACCGGACGAGGCTGATGCTAGTGCCTGAGTTTTCTTCAGGGGAGTACTTGACCTGCTTTTACTGCTTATTCTTATTTGTCGTCCATTGGGGTCAATGTACTTCTCAAGTTTGGGGGGTATTACTTTTTAGTTGTTATTAATTTTTAGTTGTTATTTATGGATTTTAGCCTGGCTTGTCTGCTATGATATTCTGGACATTGTTTGCATTCGTGAGTATTTCGTGCAGCCTTGCGTAAGACCGATTATATGATACTGATTTCTATTTGAAGAAACGGATGAGTATTAGTCGAGTTCACATTATGCGATATTTCTTTCCCTCGAGTATTCATTTCGGTCTGATTTTTTTGCGTCATTGTGGTTGTCTAGGCATATAATAAATGGTAGTCTAGGCACATTGTGGTAGTGTTCGCATTACACGAGCCGTCGTCTATATGTTTGGTGGCGCTATTCACTTAGCTAGTCCTCCAGTAGCATTAGTCTTGTTGGCATTCAATTAAGTACCTAAGGTTAGGCATTGAGTGAGAGTTTTAATTCCCAAAATTTGAGCAATCTTGCATGTTTTATGATGGGAAGTCTAGTAACCGGGGGTATTCACGTGACCCGTTGTTTACTCTCGCATAAAACGACAATCCTGAATAGACATGTTCATAAGTAGATTAATGGTTCAGAAAAATCGCATCTCCGATGATAGGAAGCCAAGTAACCGGATGTATTCACGTGACCCGTCGTTTACATTCGCATAAAATAGCAACCTTGAATCGGACGTGCGGGAGTAGCTATTCGAGTTTTTTCTCCGCTGTAGAGGGAGACTTAGTAACTAGAAGCATTCATGAGCCCCATGAGTGTCTTCTACGTCAAACGGTTCTCCAATACATGAGAATGGAAATCCACCCTAGGGTTATTCCGATGAAACATCCCGGGAGTCGAAACCTAGTGGTTAACTCGAATCATTATAATTATTAAATATAAGGGAGTGTATTGAGTCGGACAGTTTTAATTCACAAAATTTGAGCAATCTTGCATGTTTTATGATGGAAAGTCTAGTAACCGGGGGTATTCACGTGAACCGTTGTCTACTCTCGCGTAAAACGACAACCCTGAATAGACATATTCATAAGTATATTAATGGTTCAGAAAAATCGCATTTCCGATGATAGGAAGCCAAGTAACCAGATGTATTCTCGTGTCCCGTCGTTTACATTCGCGTAAAACAGCAACCTTGAATCGGACGTGCGGGAGTAGCTATTCGAGTTTTTTCTCCGCTGTAGAGGGAGACTTAGTAACTAGAAGCATTCATGAGCCCCATGAGTGTCTTTTACGTCAAACGGTTCCCCAATACATGAGAATGGAAATCCACCCTAGGGTTATTCCGATGAAACATCCCGGGAGTCGAAACCTAGTGGTTAACTCGAATCATTATAATTATTAAATATAAGGGAGTGTTGTCCGGGGAATATTATGAAATTCTTGTGTTTTGCCATGAGGCTGTGGGACTGGGCGCGTTGGCTTGTTATACTCTCAACATTCATATTGGCGGTCGGCTCAATTCACGTTTGTTAATCTTTGAGCCTTGATTTTCTTCATGAGCTATTGATTAGCACTAAAAATGGTTACCTTGTGGAATCATTGTCCGTACTGTGACTCACTAGTACGATATTCGTATTATTCTTTGAGATTTTCAGGGTAGTATTAATTAGTTGAGCACTATGAATTTGCACGATCGTCCACGATACTTGTAGTCTTGTTTGAAATTGATTTTTGCTTGAGGACAAGCAAAGGCTTAAGTTTGGGGGTAACGTGCGCCTTATTGTCATTATTTTATCTCCATTTTAGGTTTAAATCTGTGTAAATGAGCTCTTAATGCATTATGTTTACATGTTTTGAAGGAAATTAGAGTCTTGAAGCTCGAAAATGGAAAAACGGGCCAAAAATGAGATTTTTCGGTCAAGGGATGCGTCGCGCCGAGGCTGGGCCGCAGCACAGGCACAACTCCAAGCAGGGCGGTACAAACTGTACCGGGGGCTGCAGCACATTCCCTACGAGCCGCGGCCCGTAAAGAAATCTCGCCCAGGTCTGGGCTGCCTAACGACTAGGGCCGCGGCACACTTAAGTCGGGCCGCGGCCCGTGACGCGGATTCACCAATTTCATATCGCGATTTTGGGCTGTTTTGGAGGCGGATTCTGTAATTCCCGGTTGTAAATTCATTAATTATCATTCAGTAATTGCCACTCAGGATTTTTTTCACTCAGTAATAATCATTCGTCATTCGTATTCATTCATTTCGTGTTCATCACTCGACTTATCTTGGAGTCGTGTATCAGTTTTTATTCATCACTCATCTCTGTTCGGTGATCGATACGAGAATATTTTCATCATCATCATGATTGGTCGCTTTGTGTTGGGAATTCCATGACTGTTTCACCGATTGGACGTGACTTATTATCGTGTAAGACGTGCAGGTCGTGTGTAGGCATGCGTGTCCTGTCACTTTTGTGTTCCCTTGTCATTTTGGCACTCAGTAGGGACGCACGAGCATGACACACGAGCAGCTACTCGTGCTTGCTGCTCGTGCGTGGCATCAGGATTGGGTAGTGCACTTTGGCGACCATCAGGGACACACGAGCAAGACACACGAGCAGGTGCTCGTGCGTGAGATCAGTGGCCGGGCAGTGGCCTGGCGCACGACCAGACACACGGACATTTGGTCATGCGTTTTGATCGTGCGTCACTGGAGTATATAAGGGGGATCAGACGGGTTTTCACCTCATTTCTCACTTTCTCTCCTTCTTCTCGCGGTAGTCGGGCGATTCGACTAGGGTTTGGGGTTATGATCGATTCTACTCCATCCAATCATGTTTTGAGGAGGCTCTAGGTGATCATATCAACATCTAATCCTTCTTCTTCGTCGAATCAAGGTAATTCTCTTGGTTTTCCTAAAATTGTCCATTTTGGGAGTTTTGGCTTTGATTTCATTTTCTGTCCGATTTTGATGAATTGGTTGATGTTAATAAACATTATTAATCATGTTATATGGATTGTATATCCATATCTTCGATTCGTTCAACCCGATTGATGATTCTTAGGTTCTTGAGGAACTTTGAACATTTAGTGTTCGATTAAATGTCCCAAAGAGTTTCTTTCGGTCGTTATGTTGATTTCGATTGATATTGTGTTATTGAATGAATTGTATTTCATTCAAGGTTGTTCGAGCGCTTGTATTTATCGGAGAACGCCGTTCGTTGTTCGTGGAAGGATTTCATCGCCTTCGGTTGAGGCAAGTTTTATACTTGTACTAGTCAATGAGATTAATGTTATCATATATGTGTATGAATGTGTTGTATCATTCCGAGACTTAGTCTCTTCATGAATTCATTGATATTAAGAGATCGTTCGATACGATACCTTTCGGAAATTATACCAAAAAAATTTATTGTTCATTAATGGCCGGTTCAAGGCATTGTGATACTCGTTGTTAATGTTATTATCGATCACCGATTCGCGGTATCGATGTATCGATCGTTGTTGTTGATATTAATGTCGATTTAAGACGTCGTTGTAACCATTGCTATTAATGTTGGAGTTTTGTCCTTGATGTTGTTTTGGTCGATTAAAGGCGTTGACGTATTCATTTCTCTTCTTCGTTGTCAGTAACCGATTAAAGGTGCTGAGGCATCCATCGTATCATTGTTATCGATTGGACGTTCTCAGGCAAATCGATGTGTTCAATCAGTCATCATATCATTGTTATCGGTTGGCCGTTCTAAGGCAATCGAGGTATTCACTCATTCATCGTGTCATTGCTATCGATTGGCCGTTCTCAGGCAAATCGAAGTGTTCAATCATTCTTCATATCATTGTTATCGGTTGGCCGTTCTAAGGCAATCGAGGTATTCACTCATTCATCGTGTCATTATTATTGATTGGCCGTTCTCAGGCAAATGTGTTCAATCGTCCATAGTATCATTGTTATCGGTTGGCCATTCTAAGGCAATCGAGATATTGAATCATCCGCTGCATCATTGTTATCGATTGACCATTCTAAGGTAATCGAGGTATTGAATTGGGACTGTCGAGTACGATGCCCATCCGTGAGTCATCATTATCGTGTTGGCCGACTCAAGGTAGCACACTATCATTCTCGTGAATTTGGTAATCTACGAATCGTTGTCGTTTGTGATTAATTATATTTTGGAGGCTAGTCTCGGCTAGTGCTTTATGGGTAAGCTTGGGGCTTGAACCTTCGCGGTTGGCTTCCCAACACCTACAACTCAGTAGGTCACGGTCGTGTTTATGACCTTATTATGGGTAAGTTTGGGGCTTGAACCTTCGCGGTTGGCTTCCAAATACCTACAACTCAGTATGTCACGGTCGTGTTTATGACCTTATGGGTAAGCTTGGGCTTGAACCTTCGCGGTTGGCTTCCCAACACCTACAACTCAGTAGGTCACGGTCGTGTTTATGACCATATTATGGGTAAGTTTGGGGCTTGAACCTTCGCGGTTGGCTTCCCAACACCTACAACTCAGTAGGTCACGGTTGTGTTTATGACCTTATGGGTAAGCTTGGGGCTTGAACCTTCGCGGTTGGCTTCCCAACACCTACAGCTCAGTAGGTCACGGTCGTGGTTATGATCTTATTAGCCCTCATTAACTACAGCTTCGGGTTGTTCCGGTTTCAGTGTTTATGTTAATTGACAGCTTCGGTTGAGAGACTTTTAGGTCTTTCTGATGTCTTGATAATTTCATGGGAGCCTTCGGGCATTGTGATTCATATTTAATTCAGTTCTGGTTTGGTTCATGTCGTGTAATTCATCGTGGTATTCTATAATTATGATTCGTCGTTGGGCACTTATGTTCTAATCTGTCGAACAGGTATTAATAGTATGCCGTGGGCATAGTATTTCACGAATGCTCGGTTCTTACCTTGGTTTGTGAGCATCTCGTATTATTATTATCATTATACCGTTTCATTCTGCCTTTGGATGCATATCATGTCATACGTGTATTTGATGTTCATTATCTGGATGGCCCGACCACTGTGGCGGAACATGTTTTCATGTTTTAGGTGCTTGCGAGGAGAGAGTTGAGACACAGGGGCATGATGATGGCGACGAGGCATTCGAGCGATACTAGTCCGAGTTGTTCATGTTGGTCAGTCAGTTGGAGTGTTCTCCAGTTTGTCAGTCATTGTCATTATGTATTACCCGAGCAGATACTCGTGGATGTTGTTGTATTTTTACTTTTGGCCATGTAGGCCCATCGTTGTCGTTGAAATTCCTTATCAAACTATTGTGTCGGATATCATGGTAAGGACTATGATTTTCCCTTATTGTTTAATTTAATTTATTTTTAATCATGTTCGTCTGGTGGATCTCCTGGCGTGGGGTCCACGGCACTGTAATAACCCAATAGGATTTGGGGGTGTTATAGAAGATGGTATCAGAGATTTTGGGTTGTGAGATACCCTGATATGTGAGTTATGTGGCTCTACCGTCGCGGTAGTAGTGAGACTGTCAGGTTATGACAATCTAGTCAGTCGGGTTTTGTGAGTCGTAATATTAGTACGACTGCACGAGTTATTCATTCATCGAGTCGTCGTCAGTGAAGACTAGTATCGCGAGACCTCGAAGCTTCGTATGACCTGTGTAAGGACTCGATTCTCTTTATGTTCATACATTCATCATGTCATTAATTATGCATGCCTTGTTGAAACCTATATGTGATATTATTGTTATAATTGATTCATGACGAATTGTGTTGGAGTACGTTTGACCATGCAAGTAATAAGGATCAACTCATTCATCAGTTAATAATCCTCAATCATCATTCTGATCTTGTCGATCATGTGAATTCATTCATCACTCAGTTAATTCATTCATCACTCAGTCAATATCATTACTCAGTTAATTCATTCATCACTCAGTTAATTCATTCATCACTCAGTCAATATCATTACTCAGTTAATTCATTCATCACTCAGCTAATTCATTCATCACTCAGTTAATTCATTCATCACTCAGTTAATTCATTCATCACTCAGTCAATATCATTACTCAGTTAATTCATTCATCACTCAGTTAATTCATTCATCACTCAGTCAATATCATTACTCAGTTAATTCATTCATCACTCAGCTAATTCATTCATCACTCAGTTAATTCATTCATCACTCAGTCAATATCATCACTCAGTTAATTCATTCATCACTCAGTTAATTCATTCATCACTCAGTCAATATCATTACTCAGTTAATTCATTCATCACTCAGTCAATATCATTACTCAGTTAATTCATTCATCACTCAGCTAATTCATTCATCACTCAGTTAATTCATTCATCACTCAGTTAATTCATTCATCACTCAGTCAATATCATCACTTAGTTAATTCATTCATCACTTAGTTAATTCATTCATCACTCAGTTAATTCATTCATCACCCAGTCAATATCATTGCTCAGTTAATTCATTCATCACTCAGTTAATCTCATCGTCCAGTTAATTCATTCATCACTCAGTTAATCTCATCGCTCAGTTAATTCATTTATCAGTCAGTCAATCTCATTGTTCAGTTAATTCATTAATCATCCAGTCTATCTCACGGTTCAGTTGTTGATCTTGTGGATCAAATTTTCAACCTTGATTAGCTTGTTCAAGGTAATCATTTCAAGAATTTCATTAGATAATCATGTCACCTCACTTGGTCTTTTATGCGATCTTATCATATTCCGGCGTCATGTCGACGATCATTTTATTGCATTATTAATGCATTCCTTGTGTTAGAGCGTGTATGCTCATTGTTATCATTTCGTATCGTAATCATAATGCGATCTTCATACGAGATCTGTAATTATCACGTGACTTTCCTGCCTCGGTATGGAAAGAGCTGTCAGAGGGACACCGGACTCCGACGTCCAAGAGATCGTTTTCTAGTCATTTTCGTGCTGGGAGAGCATCTTCATCTCAGACGGCGAGTTCGACTGTTGTTTGCTTTAACTGTGATACAATAGGACATTCATCACCGGTTTTGAGCAAGTTAATTCTTGCTCGGTAAGAGGATAATCATTCATTTCATCGTCGTTCATTCATTCATATAATTCACTCATCATATATCAATCACGTTGAGACTTATAATTATCAAACTAATCATTCACTTCACGGGGAACAATGGTTCCAATCATTTCATTTGAGCTATCACTCATTACGTTATCATTTCACCCCGATTAGCCATTCTTGATCCTTGTTGAATTTCGGTTCGTTATCATTCATTGTGATCATTCTTGTTCTTGTGACCTCCCGGGATCATATTGAGCAATGAGTTCAGATTTGGGTCCCCTTAAATCGATGAGATCCAGGAGATCGATTATCTGGAGGATATCGGTGTTGGGTATATTTGATATGTGGCCCTAATTTTTGTATTTTCCTTTCTCTGTTTTCGGATTAATGTGTAACTTAATCCGTATTAATGTATAGTGGTTGTGGATCATTCATTGTTGATCTATTTTATAATGATCGTATTTGAGAATCTTGAGATTTGGGTCAATTGATGCATTCTTGTTGTGCTGTACCCGAGATTTCGTGATAATCTGGGTAATTGTTCATTGTGATTCGAGACGTCAAGTCATGAGGACTTGGGCGTGCGATTGATATGGTCCCGAGGACTATATGTGCGTTGTCGCTTTTCTTTTGAGGCGAGAGTCAGTGCTATATGTTCAGGCGAAGTGTTTCGCGTTGAGGAGCATTCCTCGAGTTGTTGTTTTCAGATCCTGGTGGATAGTTCATATCCCGTGTTGTTTACCCTTAGTTTCGAGGACGAAACTCTTTTTAGGGGGGGGGGAGTATGTAATACCCGATTATAAATTCATTAATTATCATTCAGTAATTGCCACTCAGAATTTTTTTCACTCAGTAATAATCATTCGTCATTCGTATTCATTCATTTCGTGTTCATCACTCGACTTATCTTGGAGTCGTGTATCAGTTCTTATTCATCATTCATCTCTGTTCGGTGATCGATACGAGAATATTTTCATCATCATCATGATTGGTCTCTTTGTGTTGGGAATTCCATGACTGTTTCACCGATTGGACGTGACTTATTATCGTGTAAGACGTGCAGGTCGTGTGTAGGCATGCGTGTCCTGTCACTTTTGTGTTCCCTTGTCATTTTGGCACTCAGCAAGGACGCACGAGCATGACACGCGAGCAGCTGCTCGTGCTTGCTGCTCGTGCGTGGCATGAGGATTGGGCAGTGCACTTTGGCGACCATCAGGGACACACGAGCAAGACACACGAGCAGGTGCTCGTGCGTGCTACTCGTGCGTGAGATCAGTGGCCGGGCAGTGGCTTGGCGCACGACCAGACACACGGACATTTGGTCGTGCGTCACTGGAGTATATAAGGGGGATCAGACGGGTTTTCACCTCATTTCTCACTTTCTCTCCTTCTTCTCGTGGTAGTCGGGCGATTCGACTAGGGTTTGGGGTTATGATCGATTCTACTCCATCCAATCATGTTTTGAGGAGCCTCTAGGTGATCATATCAACATCTAATCCTTCTTCTTCATCGAATCAAGGTAATTCTCTTGGTTTTCCTAAAATTGTCTATTTTGGGAGTTTTGGCTTTGATTTCATTTTCCGTCCGATTTTGATGAATCGGTTGATGTTAATAAACATTATTAATCATGTTCTATGGATTGTATATCCATATCTTCGATTCGTTCAACCCGATTGATGATTCTTAGGTTCTTGAGGAACTTTGAACATTTAGTGTTAGATTAAATGTCCCAAAGAGTTTCTTTCGGTCGTTATGTTGATTTCGATTGATATTGTGTTATTGAATGAATTGTATTTCATTCAAGGTTGTTCGAGCGCTTGTATTTATCGGAGAACGCCGTTCGTTGTTCGTGGAAGGATTTCATCGCCTTCGGTTGAGGCAAGTTTTATACTTGTACTAGTCAATGAGATTAATGTTATCATATATGTGTATGAATGTATTGTATCATTCCGAGACTTAGTCTCCTCATGAATTCATTGATATTAAGAGATCGTTCGATACGATACCTTTCGGCAATTATGCCAATTTTTTTTATTGTTCATTAATGGCCGGTTCACGGCATTGTGATACTCGATGTTAATGCTATTATCGATCACCGGTTTGCTGTATCGATGTATCGATCGTTGTTGTTGATATTAATATCGATTTAAGACGTCGTTGTAATCATTGCTATTAATGTTGGAGTTTTGTCCTTGATGTTGTTTTGACCGATTAAAGGCGTTGACGTATTCATTTCTCTTCTTCGTTGTCGGCAACCGATTAAAGGTGCCGAGGCATCCATCGTATCATTGTTATCGATTGGCCGTTCTCAGGCAAATCGAAGTGTTTAATCATTCATCATATCATTGTTATCGGTTGGCCGTTCTAAGGCAATCGAGGTATTCACTCATTCATCGTGTCATTGCTATCGATTGGCCGTTCTCAGGCAAATCAAAGTGTTCAATCATTCATCATATCATTGTTATCGGTTGGCCGTTCTAAGGCAATCGAGGTATTCACTCATTCATCGTGTCATTGTTATTGATTGGCCGTTCTCAGGCAAATCGAAGTGTTCAATCATCCATAGTATCATTGTTATCGGTTGGCCATTCTAAGGCAATCGAGATATTGAATCATCCGCTGCATCATTGTTATCGATTGACCATTCTAAGGTAATCGAGTTATTGAATTGGGACTGTCGAGTACGATGCCCATCCGTGAGTCATCATTATCGTGTTGGCCGACTCAAGGTAGCACACTATCATTCTTGTGAATTTGGTAATCTACGAATCGTTGCGTTTGTGATTAATTATATTTTGGAGGCTAGTCTCGGCTAGTGCTTTATGGGTAAGCTTGGGACTTGAACCTTCGCGGTTGGCTTCCCAACACCTACAACTCAGTAGGTCACGGTCGTGTTTATGACCTTATTATGGGTAAGTTTGGGACTTGAACCTTCGCGGTTGGCTTCCAAATACCTACAACTCAGTAGGTCACGGTCGTGTTTATGACCTTATGGGTAAGCTTGGGGCTTGAACCTTCGCGGTTGGCTTCCTAACACCTACAACTCAATAGGTCACGGTCGTGTTTATGACCTTATTATGGGTAAGTTTGGGGCTTGAACCTTCGCGGTTGGCTTCCCAACACCTACAATTCAGTAGGTCACGGTTGTGTTTATGACCTTATGGGTAAGCTTGGGGCTTGAACCTCCGCGGTTGGCTTCCCAACACCTACAGCTCAATAGGTCACGGTCGTGGTTATGATCTTATTAGCCCTCATTAACTACTGACTTGGTCATTCGGTTTGATATTTATGTTAATTGTGACTTGGTGAGAGACTTTTAGGTCTTTATGATGTCTTGATAATTTCATGGGAGCCTTCGGGCATTGTGATTCATATTTAATTCAGTTCTGGTTTGGTTCATGTCGTGTAATTCATCGTGGTATTCTATAATTATGATTCGCCGTTGGGCACCTATGTTCTAATCTGTCGAACATGTATTAATAGTATGCCGTGGGCATAGTATTTCACGAATGCTCGGTTCTTACCTTGGTTTGTGAGCATCTCGTATTATTATTATTATTATCATTGTACCGTTTCATTCTACCTTTGGATGCATATCATGTCATACGTGTATTTGATGTTCATTATCTGGATGACTGACCCCGTGGGGGCGGAACATGTTTTCATGTTTTAGGTGCTTGCGAGGAGAGAGTTGAGACACAGGGGCATGATGATGGCGACGAGGCATTCGAGCGATACTAGTCCGAGTTGTTCATGTTGGTCAGTCAGTTGGAGTGTTCTCCCGTTTGTCAGTCATTGTCATTATGTATTACCCGAGCAGATACTCGTGGATGTTGTTGTATTTTTACTTTTGGCTATGTAGGCCCATCGTTGTCGTTGAAATTCCTTATCGGAATATTGTGTCGGATATCATGGTAAGGACTATGATTTTCCCTTATTGTTTAATTTAATGTATTTTTAATCATGTTTGCCTGGTGGATCTCCTGGCGTGGGGTCCACGGCACTGTAATAACCCAATAGGATTTGGGGGTGTTACATATTCGACCTAATCCTCGAACGTGTTTTTGGAGGCGGAAAGAAGGTTATAAAAAGGCAGTGAAGGTCAGAAAATAAAAGATCGAAGGGGAGGAGAAGAATACCTAGCAGCAAGAGCAAGGCCAGAGAACGGAAGAATTCAGTTCTTCAATTGTGTTTGAATTTCTTCCTTATGTTTAATTCGAATATTTGTGTATTATTTTCTAGTATGTCGGGCTAGACCCTTTTATTCTAGGATTGTGATGAAACCGAGATTATGATGGATTAATTTTGATTTTACGTTATTGATATATTTCCCTTTTCTATTGAGTTTTCCTCAATTGTTCTTAATACTTTCAATTGTGTGGCCTATGATTGAATTGTTATAACTACGCAACTTAAATCGGGAGAGGAGTGTAAGTAGTGAAAATTGGGAGAAAACCGTTTTGTCTTGTAAGATAGGAATATACTCATAAGAATTACGAAGCTCGTTTGAAGATTTTAGAACTTTTTGGCTATTGTTGAATTAACTCACCTAAGAATAGAGTGAATTATTCATCTTGGAAAGTTCTAATGACCTCGGGAGAGACATTAGATTAACTTAGAATCTTCGATTTCAATAAATTGGGAAATTATATAAATTATATTAATCAAAATTAATTTGGATTAATCGAGGCGAATTCTCAATCCTAGATTCTTCTCCTATTTGATCTCATTTTATCAGACTGTCGATTTTATTGTTTGTTTTTAGTTATCACAATATTTAGTTATTAATAATTATTCAACCCCAAAATTTCGATCGTTCAGATAAAATTAGAAATACTAATAAATTGGTACTTAGTACATCAATCCTCGAGAGAACCATATTTTTCTTATCACTTTATTACTTAATTACGACAACGTGCACTTGCGTTCACAAAATTATGACGACACATTTTGTTGGACCCACTCTGTGTGCCCATTCTATGGGGCCCATTCTTTGTACATTATCTATGGTAACACTTCAATTGTGTACTATAACATTCAAGTGGCAACACCTTGCTAGTTTATTACAACTTTTACCATCATATATTGCAACATTATACTATAGCTACGGCAACACCTTTTACAATTTAAATTGAAAATGAACTTGTTATATATAGGCATTACCGGTACAAAGTACTTTTCACAATAACCAACCACAAAATAGAACATCACAATTCAGTACATAAACACATTATGCTAATACTTAACCAACCACATCATAAAAGTACTAAAAATCAACCTTAATACTAGTAGCAAAAGATCAAATCATACTAAATTCCATTTAAATCTAGCAACGAAGATCATACGACACTATCATCATAAACTAGACATCTAGCTAAGAGCATTATTTGAAACTTTTGCAGACTTTGTGTGCCGTCCTATAAACTATGACGGACCGTGCGACTTTCCATTAGAAATAAGTTCTTGAACAACTCCATCACTGCCTCCTTCACGCATTGCGTTTTCTATCTTCTACAAAATAAAGCGATTTCAAAATGTGACATTAAATATCAGTTATGTTGAAATGATTCTTCACATGTAAACTGCATATCAAGATAAAAGCAAGGGCTAAAAGCATTGTTCAACTAAAATATGACAATATATATCTTCTCAATGGATAAGTAGAGGTTGACGGATACTTACGGAATTGAAACTCCATCATCGCAATCTCTTGGTGCCAATTGTTTGACTAAAGGAGAGAGATCTTTCTGAAATAAGGAAAACCAAATTTATTGAGACTTCAAATATACAGCAAGGAAGCCTGACCGACCCTTCCAACTACAGTAAATGAAGTTGGATATTACCGGGATATCCTCCATGGCAGCATTAGAATTGCTGGAGTCCAGTAAAATCTGAAACCAATCAAGAATAATTCTAATATTAAATATTGGGTGGAAAGAGACTAGATGAAGTTAGAAAATATATTAAACTCATCAGTGACTAGTGAGATTTACCAACACAAATCTAGCAGCCTTTGAGCTTACAACAATGAGCCATTGTGCCTCTTCTGCTGAAAAGAGCCACTCATGAGCTTGCATCTGAAATATAGACTTCAGTCACATACAAGTTGGAATAAAAAGTTTATCAGGTAAACTTTACACCAATGCTTGAGAGTAGGCAAAAAAGGGGACACCTTCAAATGGCTAACAAATCAGAGACAACTAAGTTCCCAGGCATGGAATACTTGAAACTGAAATATAGAAAGTATGAAAAGATAGGCCAATAATATGTATAACAGCATAAGACAAAGGGCACAGCGACTGAACGGAGATATGATAGTTGAAGCAGCATTATTAGGCATTACCAAACGCATTATTTGAAGAGACGGATAAATAAAACCAACTCAGATGTTGGTTCTTTAGAAAATAAATTCATGAAACTTATAAAGAAGTCGCAACATTATTGTTTTAAAATGTTCTACTTTTTCAGAAAAACAATGTCCTACAAGGCCCTAGTGGGGATGTTGAGCTTAGATTGGACAACCTTTTAATCAAATTACGCATGACATCAAATTAGAAGTAAAATGACAAGTACAAAGAGCTCAAAAGCAGACTTCAATTAGGACACTTTATGAAATGGAGAACCACAGGAATTTTATCTTTTGAAACAAGAAACACCAAAGCCATTTGTAGAAGTTATTTTCCCAGAATAATTTATTTTATAGGCCTCAAAATGGGAATGCTGATATTTGACTTGTAACTCAGAAAACAAAATTTCTAACAATTAAATTTCAGACTATAAGTAAAGAGTCAAGTACAAAGACCTCTAAAAAAGCCATCAGTTAGAAACTTCAAAAGTAGGAGAAAGCAAGGAACCAACTTTTGGAACAAGGAATACACCAAAGTGTTAGGAAAAAGGTCCTGAAGAAAGGCAACAGCATCTATAACAGGTCCATTATCATCATAGCTCTAAAAAGGTATTAGCATGATTAAAGTTTACACAGGTGATACAAGCTTGATAACAGAAGGAAATAGGCAAAATCTGAGGACTAAAGACATTTACATCAGCCTGCTTGCAAACCTTAATTACTTGGCCATTACAAACACAGTCCAACCCCATTTCGACCATCTACATACGAACTCGCCAATTCAAACCTTAATATGCATATTCGATTTTCAGCATCAAATTCTACACCAGACAATAAAAAAAATACATATCTCCAAGATTCTCTAGAAGCCCGAATTGAAAGCCAAAAAAAATGGAACTGGAAAAAATGACCCGATGCAAATTTGTTTCCGGGCTGAGCCGAGAGCCTTACCTGAGCGGCCGCGGGCTGAATACGGGAGGTCCGACCTGGATGCGCCGCCTCCAAACCAAGCTCGATGTATGAAAAGGACAAAATTCATAATCCTGAATTCTAAAACAAAACAAGAACATGAAAGGAAGGTTTACAAGCTTGGTAAAAATCCTTACTTAAGGAAAAGAAAATACATAAAAAAAAATGTGTAACACTGGAGAGTCGATGTATCCATGTCAAGTTCTTCCGGACCTTGTTCACCTTTGTATCCACTTCATCTTGGACCTTCGATTTCATCTTGGACCTTGTTCACCTTACGGATATAAGTGTTTGAACTTGAATATATTAGCTTCCTGGCCTCACGAGTCACAACTGCAAAAGATTTAAGTACTGCATGTTCCTACTCTCTAAAATGAGCATAAACATCCCCACCTGGTTAAAAGTGAAGTCATTAGGCTCAAATAACATCAACCATATATAAAAACAAAAAAAACATAGTACATAAACATAAACATTAACATTTTTGACATAAACATTTATTATGTTAGTCATTTTTTTCCAGTTGAGATGTTTGTCCTGGATTTAGTATATTGTTCACGGTGTTGTTTTTCCGAAAATCCTTACAAACTAGCTTTCAACAAATTCATTTTGTCTACTGAATTTCCATTCTCTAATCAGGCATGTCATTCAATATACCAGATTTACATTCTGTAATTGTAATGTTAAGATCACCTAAACATTCATTTAGCGATAACAAAATTATATTAAAAATAACTTAAAAATTATAATTGGTATGGAGTAAAGAATAGATCTGAGGAGCTGAAACCTGAATGGTCTGGCCTGATGAATCCGAAGTACATTTGGGCTCATCCATAAGCTCACAGACCATCATGGTTGCATCATTCTTGTTAACAGCTTCACTCATGTTGTTATATTTGCTAGAACTGTCTACAAAACAAAGACATGCAAATAAACAAAAAACTAATTAAGAATAACTAATAGATTTCACACCATAAATACAATAAATAAAAGATATGAAGTGCATATACGTAAAAAACAATAATTGCAATAATTAACAAATACTAAAATAGACATATATATGTAAAGTCTCATATAATTCTTTCAAAAGAGCAACATGCATTAATCAGACAACTGTCCAAACTATGACCAACTGCGACCTTGGCACCTTACTGACTATCTAATCTTTCGACAAAAACATTTACCATAATCAAGGGAAAAACACTTTAAGTAGATACTAGATACACAACAGTAAAACACTAGCAATGCAATTTACATTATTAAATAAGAAACGAAGGGCTACGAGCAACATAAATCCAACAGTAAAAAGTACAACTTCATTTAGGAGCATTTATGTTTTCAAGTGCAAGGAATGGTCATAAAACAATAGTAATATTGTCAACCATTATCCGTACCGCATAAACATTAAAAAATAAAAAGTGTACAAAATTTGAGCTTAAACAAATGTGGTTTGATATGAGTTTAGGTTTTTGACTTTTACCTTATCTTTCAAAATGTTACTTGGCCAAGTTATCTCTCTATCCTGGCAAGTCCAATCTATCATTTCTTCTTTCATATACTCAGTATGCGTAGATCTAGATTCTGCCCAAGTAAATACCAATTACTTTCTAGTTGTAATATGATAAGGACATATAACCATATAACTCACAATACCAGAGAACCATGTAATTGAGAACATAATTGTATATATGTAAATAACAACTAAACAACAAAACCGAAGAGAAGTCTTGAACATATTTCAACTAAAAATTTCAACATATAGGCTTATATATAATCAAATTGACCATATAATCTTACATATAAGCCACTCGAATATATAAACTAATATACACAAATATTGTTTGAAAAAAAAAAATCTGCACTGTTTTGAGATTATATGTGAGAATCGGAAAATGAATCCCCAAATCAGACTGTGAGTTCCAAACTGAAACCCCAAAATTACCTAAAAAATCCAAATTAAAATACAAATTGAAAATAAGAGATAGATAGAGAGAGAGGAAATACATAAAATTGAGAGTCAAATTGAAAAAGCCCTAAACTGAAGAGTAATCACCTGAGACGGAGAAAGATCGAGACACAGAATAGAGAACAACCTCAAGTTTGATCGATGCACATATACATACATACATATACATGCACACATGCATAACTTCAATTAACAACGCAAATTAACCTAAAGTATTACACATAGCAAATTAAAGTCAGGGACAATAATACCTTAAGCTTGAACCTCAATTTATAAGCCCTAATTGAAGCCCTGCCATAACTTTAAATAAAAACCCTAATCTCGAAGCCCCTTGCTCTTGAATCCTAATCGATATCGAAGCCCCTTACTCTGTAACCTAATTGAAGTAGCTGCGATTGTCAATGAGAAAGAGTGAGAGTATTGTTATAATAAGCCTTGAAAGTGACATTTCAATTACCCTTTTGTTTTTATATAGTGTGAATGACTATTATACCGCTGATGTAAATATGTAATTACGATTGTGCCATCTGAAGTTTTCCTATTAATTCAGTTATTAATGAAAATCATACCTGAGAATCATTCTCTCTATTCTCTCTCTAAATTTTCTCTCTCTATTATTTCGATTTTACAACACGTTATCAGCACGACTCTAACCAAATGAGTAATATGACGAGAGTATGCTCTACAGTTGCATCTTATAGATGATCCGCTGTATCAGAAATCCAATTATTACAAAATCACAGATCTCTCTCTACTCTGTATAATTTTCTTTTTCTAGAGAAAGAAACACACAGAAAGAAACACACACACACGGAAGAAAGATATCAGAAACCCAGGAACACCGAGGAACAATGGCAGCACAAAACAAATACGACCAACAACCACGACCAGATGCAGAGCGCTGAACAACGTGCCCAAATCCGCCCTTATTCAGTACTACACACAAAGAGCCACGAATGGCGGATTCCTCATCATTGAGGGCACCATGATATCTCCAACTGCGGCAGGGTTTCCACACGTGCCAGGCATATTCAACATGGAGCAAGTTGAGGCGTGGACGAAACTGGTGGATACTATTCATACTAAAGGTGGTGTTATATTCTGTCAGCTGTGGCATGTTGGTCGGGCTTCTCATCAAGCGCTGCTGGTCTCTCATCTCTTGGACATCATTTTTCGGCGGCGGGCTGCCAGATTCGCCTCAACTGCGGTTCCAACGGCACAATCCTCGCCACAAGTTTTCCGGTTCAATCCATCATAGGCGGCACAATTTCCGTCAACCTTCCGGCGATGTGCAGCCGCCTCGTGGAGGCGCTTGGCCACCTATTCACCGATAACTTCGCGCCGGGGACGGTCTATGTCGTCGTTGACCAGGAACAGTAACCGGGTTTGGCCGGACTTCAATCTGCCCGACGAAAATACTGACAGTCATACCAACAGAATCGGACGACCAGATGGATCTGCCTCAAGGCAGCATCTCCGCAGGCACTGCTGGGCTTTGCAATGAACAAAACCAGGTCAGAGTATAAATAAACAAATAAAATAAAGGAGACAGAGGTTATAGTCACAAAAAAAAAAAAAAAACTAAAAGTACAATAAAATAAAAAAAAAAAAGAGGAGAACTTTCGTCCACTAAAAAAAAAACAAAAAAAAAATGCAACTTGAAGTCACCCGGAAGTGACAAGAAAACAAAACAAAAAAAAATGCAACTTGAAGTCACCGGGAAGTGACAAGAAAATAAATAAAATAATAAAAGAATAAAATATTTTTTTAATTTATTGAATCATACATTCGTTTTTCTTACATATAAGATACATATGATATCAAAATTAATTTTTCTTGATACCATCGTGATCCATTTCACGAGAGTTTCAATTTGACACTAATATTGATATGGGTATTAACTCTTTTCATACATGTCATTAATAAATTTATTACAACGCATTTAATTAATACCCAACTCCTAAACCACAAAGATTTATGAATACATACCATTACACTTCGCTATTAACGGCGATGATATTTCGATCTATACCTTGACGATGATTATTTTGCGGAATTGATTGGATGATCCCGCTTCCTGCAGTAGCGATTAATTATTTTGCAGTTTAAATTATGTCTCTTACTTATCTCAAAGTGGCGGTTTAAAACCACATATTTATTGCGTTTATTTTATATAATTATAATACCTCCCATGTGATGAGTCCAATTATCACAAGACGGATGGTTTTACATGTACGCAATTTATATATTATATATCACCATCGTGGTTGGTTATACCACATGAATGGTTCATAAATCCTGCTCTCGAAGAAGAAGCAGTTGATAAAAAAAAAATCCTACTCTGGAGAAGTAGTTGATCAATTATCTAAATCCTGCTCTGAATAAGCAGTTGATAAAATAAATCCTACTCTGGAGAAGTAGCTGATCGATTATCTAAATCCTGCTCTGAAGAAGCAGTTGAAAGAAATAAATCCTACTCTGAAGAAGTAGTTGATCAATGATTCAAATCCTGCTCTCGAAGAAGAAGCAATTGATGGATATAATATCCGATCTCCATGATTAAACACGAATAGAGAAAATTGAGCAAATAAGCTATCACCGATTAATTAAAGAAAATCCCATGGAAACTGCATGGTGAAATCATTTGACAAGTGATATGGAAAATATCATCGAAAATAATTGCTCAATAAATCACACGTTGATTATATCACATGGTGGGATCATTGAAATCATATTGATTGGCAATATTCATGGGAAACATATATCACATATTTGTGAAAATATTATATTTGCATAAAAGCAAATGATGGTCTTATTATTGTGAAGAAGCACACAACAATCAGTGAAATATCGAAACTAATTTGAAAGGCGAAACACTCGACAATATGAAATGCGAAAAGAAAATACATATGAAACCCATAAAAAGAAAAAGGGGTGCGTCTCGAGAGTATAAAACTCCGTAACTCTGCCACCCCGGCATAAAGGTTTATAATGAAAGATCTAAATGATCTAAACTTCTTTTCCGTTGGCGCCAATAGCTGTGGTGATGAGCTTTGACTTCCAAATTCTTAATCAAAATATGCCTCGAAACTTTATATGTAGATCAAAGAATAAGATCAAGACATATTATTATATCTCGTGATGGCCGAGATATAAACTTGTGATCTACTCCTTGATCCGTAAAGGCAAGCAAATCAAGAAATTATTAATATTCAACAAACCTATAGGTTTGGTATGGAAGTCCCGCTCACCCATGATGTGATGTTGAATATCTCATTAAGTGTGCCATAGCCACAGGAGAACAATAAAGGCATCACTATTATTCACCACATACATCAAACTATTATGAGCAGATGTGCTTGAAGCATCAACCCAAAGTTGAACCTCCTATACTACTTGTTCTCGATGTGGGAAAGTGTAAGGCACTTGTTACACTTATTCTCCCATTTTGTGCAGCATCTAAAAGATAACCCAAAAATCTATGATTACTCCCACCATACAATATATCGATTTTGTGCTTTCCTAATTCTTTTACGAATTGATATGCCATATCTACATGCTGGATATGACCTATCAGTTTGGATCCACCTAAAATACATATAGTTTTAAATGGATGAGATCTATATGAGGATTCTGAGAACTCCATTTTTCTACACTAGACTTTCAAAATACTTTTATGAGAGATACATTTTCTGATTTGTGGATCCTAAATTTAAAGAACAAACTTCTTTCTAAACGACAAATGACTTCACTGTTTTCATTGAAAAAGGAGCGGCATATAAGACATTACTTTTGACTAAATTGCAAAAGAAAACGAAAGATATGATATTATATTTTTAAATGAAAATAACGTTACCGATCGGCAGCTGAGAAATTTAAATATTGGAAAACAATATTCATCAACTTGCATTATTTTTTTCTATTACCTTATACCAACTTTGATAGAACGGACTTACAAACTGGATCTTTTGAGACTAATTTTTCATGACTATAACGTTCCCGTTCATCCTTAAATTGCATCCACAAAGCCATTAGTTCTCGATGAACGTATCCACTGGGATGTGCATCAAGAATCTGTTGGATATCATGATCCATAGATTCCTTACTCAATCCATCCTTGATAAATGCTATTTTATCTTCTCGATTTTTGGATACAAACCCCACAGATTTGCATCGTGTGTCACATGTCCACCGAGCACATTTATAGCACCCACCTAATCTTTTTGCTCGTCGTTTCTTTGCAAAACTACTCTTACCTGTACCTGGCATGTACTTAAATGAATTTGAAAATTCGCCAGATAATCGAACTTGTGCTTCGATCAACCATCGAATATCTTCTGGGATGCCATTTCTCATTAGCACCCTTAATCTTTCGAGTCGAGCTCGATAAATTCTTTTTATGATATTCACTGGAAGAGATGGATAATATTTACGAA
Organism: Orobanche coerulescens; assembly: GCA_033398695.1. Taxonomy (NCBI): domain Eukaryota; kingdom Viridiplantae; phylum Streptophyta; class Magnoliopsida; order Lamiales; family Orobanchaceae; genus Orobanche; species Orobanche coerulescens. The sequence goes on along the minus strand of CM065817.1, from coordinate 106,824,845 downwards.
GATTCGAAAGCATTGAATCCATTATGATATTCAGACCCTCGGTATGGGTGAATTTTGTGAATACAATGATAATCTATTTATAGATTGGAATTACGCGTATGAGATTTGACTCCGTGTCCTGAAGCGTATGAACTACGGCTCTATATTTGAATAATGAACATAATATGACATGTGGGAGCAGCGACTCCATGTTGATAATGATGTGCAATAATGGCACCGAAAGATGATGTGATATGCCGGTAAAATATCTATATGGTGATATAGACACATCATCTTCAAATATTTGTTCTCGATTAATATCAATACTAGCCAATATTGGGAATGAATCCCTAATAAATTTGGAATATATTAAGGGGGAGTATGGGCCCACTTCCTCTACATGTGAACTACTAGATATTATGGATCCACTAGATAGTCACATGTTTATATGACTCGTAATCAGAAATTTACGAGATGATTTGCTCACGGTTTGAGCATATATTCCATATCAGATTGAGCTAGTAATATATCCCAAATAAATTTTTATAGATCCGATAAAGGATCAAGATATGCGCATACGAGTGGGATATCAATTGGCATACTATTTGAAGTCCTCCAGCCAATATCGAGAACATAATATATAAACTCCCATGACTGAAGATGAATACTGAGATACTGGCATATGTGTTTGGTGCTCAAGAAATCTCTCAGCATGAGGGGGAGTATTGATAGTTGGAAATATGCGAAATGCATCACATTATATCCTCACAATTATATGAACATGAAGTTCAAAGATGCATGATAGATCTTTGATACCAACTACAACTGCTTTGATAAATACATAATAATTCCCCGAATATAAATCAAAGCAAATGATAAAAGGAGGCATATACTTTTGAGAAGTATGTAGACATAACCACAATGTGTAATTCCAATGGATGATTGATAATGAGATATCTCGGCAAGTTATATTGCCATGGGGAAATAAATATTAAAAAGTGTCGACACAATATAGCGCTATGAATAAAATGAAGATATCAATGATTGGAAAGAGAATATCGATAAATGATATGAGGATATCCATGACTGTGAAATATGGATATTGGAAATGAGGATATTAAAATCCATGATTTGTGAAAATGAGGATATCAATGATTGGAAAGAGGATATCGATAAATGATATGAGGATATCTATGACTGTGAAATATGGATATTGGAAATGAGCATATTAAAATCCATGATTTGTGAAAATGAGGATATTGAAATCCATCGAAATTGAAATATATGCCCTTATAATAAAATGAAATATATGGGCTTACTGAAAGTGACTCGTAAGGAGATTTTGAACATATTATCAGTGCGTGCAGTCACTCAAAACGTTGTGAACGAAAATTATATGATGTACTCTTTTCCTTGACTGAGGTTTTATCCCACTGGGTTTTCCCAGCAAGGTTTTTAACGAGGCAGCCTAATCACAACAAATATGGAATCTCCAAAAGATATTTGGAATATATCGCAAAGAATATGAGTTCGATATTACAAATTGCACTGAAGATGATACTCATACTAATCCCTAGAGGATTATTGAAATGCATGGGGCATATTTATAAAATACGCGTTGCACTCTTTTTCCCTTGACTGAGGTTTTGTCCCAATGGGTTTTCCTAGCAAGGTTTTTAACGAGGCAACTGGAATGGCGTATTAGTATGAATAATGTACTCTTTTTCCTTCATTAGGATTTTTCCCATTGGGTTTTTCCTAATAAGGTTTTAATGAGGCATATTCATGACATAATGAGGAACACTACAAAGATCAAGATTATTCCTCAAAGTTTGAAAACGAAAGGAGTAGTTGTACTCTTTTTCCTTCGATCAAGTTTTTCCCACTGGGTTTTCTTGACAAGGTTTTAATGAGGCAATACATGGATACTCCAACGAATGATATACATGACAGATTCACTCAGTTTTTGTCCCACGAGGTTTTACTGAGACGGCACAAGAATATTCATACAAGAACTATCGAGATAAGGGGGAGCAAATTTACGAGATCACCGATTGCTGAAGTTTTATCCCATGGAGATTTTCTACCAATATTATGATGCAACATGATATGATTGCCACAAGCTCCAATACAAACAGTTTGAAAGTTTTT